>VYXC01012506.1:966908-1125744 GCA_013397175.1 Platysteira castanea | reverse complement strand
TTTTTTTTTGGAAAGAGAGCTATTTCCAAGGCATTTAAGCTTTAAAAAAAGGACTTGATTCTTGAGATTTTGAGTTCATATTCAGCAGTGTTGCAGCAGGGCTACTCAGTAAATGTCTGCTCACTACTGGCTGTATCAGCAATAGCAAATATATGGAGTTTACCTATTTAAAGGAGAAAATGGCCTAATTTTTGTACAGAAGGTTGCAGATTGGAGAAACGCACACTGACTCTTTAGGTAGTAATTGCAAAATAGTGAAATGCAACCAAAAATGCAATGCTGGAGACCATGCTGCTTCTTCCTCATGGAGTAAGGGATTGTAAATGTTCTTGTAAGTTATCTGAATGGGCAGAATTAATTTATTAATTTTATTTCATTAAAGGAGGAAGTAACTTAAGTGTTTCTTGTTGGCACAGCATTATTTTCATATCTCAGAAAGGAACTGGAGAGGATTACTCTCTAGTGAGTTGTTCAATATTTATTTCACGCAAATGCATCATGGACAAGGTCACTGGCAGATGTAGAAATCTGCTCCAAGGTGCTCTTTTTCTGCAGATATTTAGGAGTATTTTGTCAGAATAATGGCTGTAATAATTTCAAAAGAAAAAAATATGGAGTAGCCTGCAGCTAAAGGAAAGGCTTTCTGGATTACCCTGTCTCAGTTTATTCCAAGTATTTCTTTGGGTGCCTGTCTCAGTGTGATTCATTTTTGTCATCACAGCTGCTCCAGTCCATCTGGGGAAAGTATATATCAGCATAGCTGTGTGCCTGGATGATAGCTGAGGTAGAGATTGGGATTTCAAGTGCAGCACAAAAGCCAAATATTTATATTTTTGCTTTAGTAATTGCTAATTTTGAATTTATCATAGAGTGCAGGTTGCTGTTCTCCAGTGTTACGTTTCTTCTCCTGAATGTCAGGTCCCAGAATTTATTACTTGTTCATGTTGTCCTGTGGTTTGAGCTGAGGATCTAAAACATGAATATTTCATGGTTTTTGAATTTGTGGGTCAGTTTTGCAGGCTGTGAATTTATTTCCATTCAGAAAGGAACGAGAAAGGGAAAGGAAATTATTTGTACCATTTGAAAAGATCCTTTTTCAAAGGCTTCCTGGTTGCTATTTATTGGAGAAAGAAATGCCTGCCTATGCTACAGTAATTTTGGGGAGTGTGCCAGGCAAGATATTCTTGTTATAGCTAATTTTCATGCAAATACCCTGGCCTGAAATAAAAAGTTACCAATTTATCCCATCTCTGCTACAAAGGAGCCCCCCCTCCATCATGAGTGGAGTGAGCACTGGCAGATAAGCTGATGGATATCCCATGCAATAGTGCAGCTCTGCAGGGAGGAAATCTTTGTATTTCTCCATTTCATACATGTTCTTCAGCTTTTGTTCCCAAGGCAAACGCCGACAATGCTTTTGAAAATATTCCACTTTGTCCCTCCCTGACTCTCAGCAGTGCAGTCTCTCTTATAACACTCAAACTTTAAATGCAGAAAAGCAGTTGTTCTGTGGTCTTGTTCCTCTGAAATGGATAGCAAGTTATGATAGAAATACTTCCCCAATAACTTTCCACAGAAACCCAACTAGGTAATACTTCTTTATTTTGAATTTGATACTGTGCAGGGTGTATTAGGCTCTGTCTCTTGGAATAAGTCACACTCTGGTTGATTTTAAATTCTGCCTTGTATACAGTATAAATTCAGAAATCTTTCACATTAAAGGAAGGAATGACATTAAAGGAGCTAAAACTTCTGCTGTTCTCCTGCTAATTAGTTCAAAAGTGCTTTCATTAATAAAAGCCCAGTAATGAGGCATGAATGAGATAATATCCATTACAGTGTACAAAATATTTGCTTTTTAAAATAGTCATAAGTCATAATTCAGTATGGATAAATGCAGGAGTCTTGTCCTTCACTGTTTTTTCCTAAATACATTCATAGAATGTTTGCTAAGCTTTGGTGTTGGAACTGTCTGCTTTCACTTGTCTGACCACAGAGAAAAGTGTCACCTCCTTTTAAAGGTAAAGAGAAAGAAAAGGGACCTACATAATGAACAAATAGTCTGCTGAGGGTTATAAAGTAGAATCACGTTTTTGCCCAGTAGAGGTTAGATTGCAAGTCAAAGCTGCCACACATCTGAAGGTTATTTGCAAGGAGCATCAGCATTTCAGGACACTGGTTATACTGGAGCAGACCCATTTTGGCTGTGAAAGAGGCAAAGGAAGAGGGAGAACCTAATTTTTACATTGGATTATCCGGGCTAAAGTCTCTCTTGCACGCAGGTGGTCTGCCTTTGCCAGGAAAGACTGGATTTCTTCTTGGCTACAGCAGACTCTTGGAATGAGGCTCTCTGATCTGGGCCATCTCCTGGTCCCATGTGACAGTTTGTAGCTGTTTAGCCACAGTTTTTGAAATATGTAATCAATCAAGCTCCTGCTCAAGTTTCTGTGCTTTGTGATGAGAATTTCTGTACTTTATTGTGGGAGCAAATGATGATAGTTGCCAGTTATCTAAAATGCCTGATGTGCAGCCTGATAACACCTAACTGATAAGGGCAAAGCCCTGACAGACTGATATGCACAATAAATACTGAAGAGCCTAGAGAGCACAGGTCTGAAATTCTGCCTCTAAGGATGCCAAAATAAAGCCACAGCTGTAGGTGCGTGCTGCACCACTGGTGACAGGACTGGGAACACTGCAACAGGGGGTTGGGTCAAGCAGTTAATTGTCACCCAGACCTCAAGTGTTAAGGGTGAATTTTGTGCTTGACTGTCCAATCCCTTCAGAGTTACTATTGCCCCCCTTACTGTCATGCTCTAAAACTAAAATTGTTTTGAGGCAGGTAGAATGCTTGTCAGGTTTCTTGCTAGGCAGCCATGAAAGTTAGGAGAGAGGATATCTCCTAAAGGTTCCAGTTTTCTGTCCACCAATGACAAGGCTGTAGCAACTTGGTTCTGTAAATTCTGCAATCAGTGGGGTTGGCTTGGGTTAGCAAAATAATTTTTGTAACTGCTTTAGTTTAATCCAGTGTGAGATAGGAAAAAATGCACAGAGATGGACCCTTTACATGTAGGAAAGAAAAATCTATTTCTAAGAAGGATGAAAAACCACCCAAAATCTCAAAAACTAAAAAAAATTTTGAGCAGTCAGATATAAAGAACTATGCTGGTCTAATAAGAAGAAAGAACCCAATTGTACTGGAGGTATTTCTTCTTGCCCAGACGAAAAAAAGAAACACCCCTCTCCCTTTGACCACTAGAATGCCAACTGCAGTTAAGAAAAAGTGACAAACTTTTGGTATTGAGAGAGGGAAATTTGCAATCATTCTATTTATGCACCCAAATTTAGTGGAATTTTAGTGTAAGTGACAGTTCATGGTCCTGTTGTGGTTTTGGGCTTTTCTAAATTTTTTCTTTCTTAATGTGATCTTATCCAAGATTTTAAAACTCTGACAACTTTTAGTTTTAGTTACTGCCAGCTGTAATTGAAGAACTGTATCAAACGAAGGCCTTGCCTTGCCTGAGTAAGTGTAGTTGCTTGTCTCACAAAAACATCCTTAACCTGAGGAGTGGCAGACAGGAGACACGAAGGTTTGTTGGTTGGTAATTTGTTGTTGACATAATGTAGAGATGAAGTTTGGCAACTCATGTCCAGTTGTTTCCTCTTCATTTTTGAAATTCCTTACACACACAGACTCCAGAACACACGTCAGTAGATGATGCCCTCTTCAAATGGCAACAGCTTCCCATCGGATCTCTAGAAGGCACAAGCATCGAAGGAAGCTAAAGAGAGGCTTAAACAGAAGCTTGGTGGTGTTCTTGGAAAAATATTTGCGTATTAAAGTTTGGAAAACTGCCCAAGACCTGGCTTTCAAATTGGGACGCTCGCAGTTGTGGTTAATGACTGGCATATCTGGTGGTGCTGTTACTCAGCTCCGTAGGAAATTAAGGGGGCTTTTTCAGAGCGCTGTAGTCGTAGCCCACACCTGTTCTCCCAGTGACTCACTTTTCTGTTGTTCCAGAGAGAGACCTTTTTGGAGCAGAACCTTTTGACCCTTTTAGCTGTGGAGCAGGAGATTTCCCTCCAGACATTCAGTCCAAACTAGATGAGATGCAGGTAACTACTGACTTACGTGGTTTTTGGTGGCTGTGTGCCTACTCTTGAAATACATGCTTACCATATTCTGAAAATGTGTTCCACAATGCACGCACTAATGCAGAGAAAAGCCCCTGTTTCTGACCTTTCCTTTTGTCAGTTTATCTCCTGGTCTTTGAGCTGGAGTTTGGGTTTGCCTCAAGAGCCCTACCTGGTACCAATAGTTGGCTACACTACTGTAGGGTTTCTCAGCAGTGTAACCAACATGGTTTGGGAACCGTTCCCTGGGAAGGGACTGAGAGAGCTGGAGAGCTGAGCCAAGAGCCCTCCAGATCCCCTGATGCTGTTACTGTTCAGTTCCAGCAATCTCCACCATCCCGGTGTACCCTCCTCTTTCCCTCAGTGCCATCACTGGTTTCTCACAACGTTGGGCAGACTTAGGTGCTCACAGGGCCATGGCAATTTTCTGCTGCCTTTAAAAACAGCTGTATGGCACTCTGGGCCAATTAAACTTTGGAGAATTGATTCAAGAATTCTGAACTGGTGTGTTTTTATCAGAAAATGTTTGTTGATTCTGAAACGCTCAACAGTATCCGTTGAGTTATTGACCCAATTGTGAAACAATTCTAGGAGAAGGTCCTCAAGTTTTGGAACAAATGATGGTCTGCAGTCAGACTTTCAAAACTTCTAGTTCCTTGCCAGCTTGCTTATCTCTGTTCTTTTTTAAGCAGCCTGCCAGCAAAAGAAAAGGCTGAAAATAATGGAAGCTTGTATTTCTAGGATCCTGGCTCCTCAGTAGAAAGCGTTCCCAGGGTTTCCAGCCCTCTTGTCTCTTAGGAGCCCACAAAGTCCAAGGGCATTTGCTCTCAGGCTCCTTCTGTTCCTCTCTCCTGCCCAGAGGGCAGAAAACATTTTTTTAAATGGCTTAGACAAGATTTAAATACCATTTAATTTTCCTGAGGTACATTTTCTTTCCCATGTCAGTTTAGGATGGTTCCACTGACAAGCTCTACTCCATGTGAAGTAAGAAATTTGCTTCTTGGTCCCCCCTATAATTTCAAAGAGGAGCTAAAAGCCAAAACTGTCTTCTTTGCAATTCCAACAACATGCTTGTGTTTTGTGAATGCTGTAATATTGTTACCAAGCTCTTGAACACAAACCCCAAATCTTACAGCACCTCACATTGATATAATACCAACATTTCCATTGTTTTAGGGAAAAATAAATTGTAGCAACGGTGGTTACCACTAATAATGATATGTCAATATTTAAATGTCACATATTAAGTGTTCCTATTATAGGTAATATTTTGACAATATTTGGAACTGTTAGCCTATAACACTACAGAGTGCTGTCACCTCATAAAACACCAAGCAATAGAGTAGTAAACATCTTTATCAAAGATGTTTGAAGTCACAAAATGAAAATCTCCCATCACTGTTTGTAGTCTCTTGATCTAAGAAAAGGAGACAACCAACCAATAACACAACCTCCAAGCATTAGGGAGTTGCTGTGTCCTGTTGCAAAGAAAGGCACTCCCCCTAAGCATATCAACTATTCACTAAAAATTAATTAGGGGGCCTTTATGTAGGCACAAAACTTGCCATGTATGGTCCAACTGAGAACAAGTGTAAAGCTGAAAGGGTATGAAAACCCCCCCCATTCTAATTTGAGCCAAAGCAAAGACTGTGTGCCGTTATTTTACTGTGTGGTTGGTGCAAAATACAGATTGAAACATGTTTTTCCTAATGTGTCTTTTATCTTCTTGTGCTTTCCTGGGTGCTTTCCTGGGTACACAGCGTCAACGATGGTTGGTATATCATATTTTAATAATGGTATTTAAAGCATTTACAGTTGAAATGTGCATGTGTTTGTCTTGTGTTTCTATTTTTATGTATATGTGTTTGTATATAAAAACTTTTAAGATTTATGTTTTATATCTGCAACACTGAGTCAGGGCCATTTTCATTTTTAGGGGCCTACAATCTGTAAGTTAGGGACAGCTGATGGTAGTTTTCTTTAGTCTGTCTTGCCAGGTGCTAGTACTAAGCCTTTGTTTTCACTGCTGTTTGTTTTCCACGTGCACGTGTGAAATCTCCAGTCGTCATTACCAGGCTGTCACCAGTGAAATGGTTAAAGCAAAACCTTTGGTACATAGATGGTGTTAGTACAGTCACATTTGTGAGCAAGTCTTTATTTGGACATAATGATTTAAAACTTTCCAAGGAGCAGAAGCAGCTGTGCTAAACTCAGCAGTGGTTAGACACAGCCTGTGAGGAAGGTGAGAGCACAGAACGTGCAATGTGCTCTGGAAATCCAACCTTAAGAAACACGGAAGAGCAATGTGGGCATCTCTCCTTCTCTGAAATGCAAAGTGAAGGAATCTGTTGCCTTTGCGTTATGGAAGTACAGCCTGAGTTTCAGTAATTTTGTATTCCATTAAATCTCTAAAGGTAAGTTTTTCACAGACACCTATGAAATAGTTCCAAGGATTAACTTCCTCCAGGAGGGTATTGAGTACACCTCACCCTGCAGGGAGGATGGCAAGCAAAGCTGTGACAGCCTGACTGGAGCAGCCCAGGCCAGACTCTGCTACCCTGTTTCTCGTGTGGAACGTGAGGTGCCTCAGCACACACTGAGAAAGTGCAGAAAGGCTGTCCTGGTCTAGCCACGTGCTGGAGGTGATTGGTGAACAAAGTGGGAGAGGAGAGCACAGCACAGAAGAGGCACTGGAGAATAAACTCTTGAGCAGTGGGTGCTTTGCCTTTGCATCCTGTATTCTGAACTTAATGAGATCAGATAAAGCTCCCTGACCTCTAGGGGAACACTTATTTTTAAACTTCAGTGAGGATCCAAATTTCACACTTAAGCTTTCTATTCCATTTCTCAGTCCAATCTCTGTTGATCTTTTTGGAGAGCTTAAAACTCAAACATGTGCTGAGATGTGACTTTTACAGCTCAGGCCTCTCTCTGATGGCTGTCCAACCTCCTGTTTCCTTGCACCCTTATGCTGAAACGTATTTTCATCTTTATTTTGACTGTATCCAGACATTAATAAAATAAATGTCTATTTTCCCAGAAATCTTGCAGTGAGGAGAAGTTTCCCTGGATCATGAATCATACCAGCAGCAGCTGCTATAATTTATTAAAATCTCAAGGTAGTTAATATCAGAAAGCTTCCAGGAGCTGCAAGCCATTCTCCCTGCATGCCCTGAAGCAGTCAGTAGGCTTTGACATCTTTCCATCTGAAATAAGTTATGCTCAGCCTTCTAAATAATCTTCTCAGAGATATGTAAATCTGTCATTGCTTCGTAGGGTTTGTGCTGACTTAAGCTCATTGAGTGAAATCACTGTGAAGTGATAACTGAGTTAACTTCTGAGCCATAAGGTTGACTTTGGCAAATTTATCTCCTGATAAAGTGGAAGTTCTTTGTCTTGTACTGCTTACTGGTTTAAACCAGAATAGCTCACATCTTTTCATCCTTGACACCAAGAAAAGGCTGGTTTTGGAAGAAGGATTGTTTTTGAGCTGTTTCTAGTGAAAACAAGCTCTGCTCCTCTCTTTAAGGTATCAATCACATCCCTTAGTACAATACTATTATTTAGCAGGGTAACTAAACTGCTCAGTCCTTGTGTTAAAATGCCTCTAAAGTAAAAAAAGCTACTTGAGGAGGACATGAGCCCAGAAAAAACAAGTCACAATATAAATGCACCCTCCATAGCCCTTCTTGTTCCCTCTCCTGGCCAGTACCATGGGGTGGCCTTTTTCTGTATTCCCTGAAAATCAGCAAAGCAGAGAGGTTTTTTTGACTGCATGAGGAGTTTCTGTTTCCTGAACCTTTAAAGTACAGGAGGCCATAGCACACACGGGTTTTAATGAACAGGGAGAGTTACACTAAGAACACATGTTATTACAAGCTGAAGTGTCTGAATTTCACAAAATATTTTAAGTGCTGTGCATTAAAATTACTGATGCATTACATATATATATATAGCACGTAAAGTTTACCAAGAAGCTGACTCTCTATGTCATTATAAAACTGCCTAACACATTAATCAAGTTTATTAGAAAAAAAATATTATAATTTGTAATCTGGGTCATTCCACCTGATTTCATTACTATTACAGCTGTGGATGCTGAGTCAAAAGCTGGCATGTGCTGTTCTGTAATGATCAGAGAGCAGCTTCCCCTGGCAGCAGAGCACTGGAGAGCTCAGGTGGAGAGATGAGGTCCTAAAAGCTCAGGTGGCACTCAGTGTTCTGCACCGCTGGGAGAACTGCAGCATGGAGCTACTGCTCTGTTACCCGCATCAGCAGCAGCTCTGCTCTGCATGTAAAGGAGAATCTGCTCCTAAAGCCTTGCCACGGCTTGCTGGACTGCAGCTGATTGGATTTTATTTTTTAATTATATGTTTGCCAAAGAATAGTTTTGGAGATTCCAAAAATTAACGAAGAATTTGGAGTTATGATGCAGAACCTGAGGGATTAGAAATCGTGATGGCTGTGGGAGATCTGAAGTCTGTGCTTTCCTTGTCTTTGGAAATTTGATTGCAATCACTTTTCTAGGGAGTCTCCTGGATGGAGATATTCTGATTCTTTTTTTCCTGTTTGAGGGTTGCTGGTAATTTTTGGGAATATTGGTTAAGACAATGCAGCTCTCCTTCATTTATACTTGTCCTGGAGTGACTGTATGGTACTGTATTCCCAACACAATACTCCTACACACTTCTTGTCCTCCACTTAGATAGTCAAGAGGGAAAAATCTGGATTTTACATTCCTTTAATGAAAGGAATACCCAGCTATCCATCTGCATTGCTTTGATGTCCTCTCTATGCTGTTGGGCCTTTTGGCCGTGCAGTTGTCAAGGAAGTTTGAGCCTGCTTATACCTGCAGAATCTGACACTGATGGTCGTGGGTTTGGTGTGGCTTAGAAGTGACCATGGAAATGTCATGTCCCTGTTCCAGACAGGAATCTGCAGGAGCCATTGTTCTCAGGAATACAGCTGGTAACAGCACCTGGCAACCACATCACTGATTTCTTTTAGGACAGACAGTAGTTCATTTTGGAAATAAAGTTTAAAAGCCTTTTCAATAATTGTGATCCATAAAGAGCGGCAGTCTCTTAAAGGATTAGCATTGATCATGTTGCAAATATGTGGAAATGTATTTGTTTTAAATGCAAAATATCACAGCTTGAGAAGTGCTAAATGAGGGTGGGGGGAAGTGGCTGCAGTGAAGCTGCAGAAGGAAAGGTCAGGGAGGCCACGATTCTTCAAGAAAGTGGAAATAGAACAGTTCTAAGTCATAGCAAACACAAGCAAAGTGCTAAGTGACAAAGTATCAGTTTGTGTGGAAAAAACATGACATGCTCATGGTTTTTTATAAGAGCAGTGAGATGAGTGCGCTTCCAAAATGCATCATCTGATTTGCTCTTCGCTTGCTGGAGAAAGGGCATTGGAAGCGAAGCTACCTAAGACACCAGTAAACTGTGCCTAAACTTATAGGATAAAAATAAGAGCATGCAGGACAGGAATGGGATGGATGTTCAGTGAAGGCTCTGGCTGGCTCAGGATGAAGGTCACTGTCCTTGTCAAACCAGTTGCTGTTGTTGTTCTGCCATTGGAGTTTCATCCTCAGGGTGAAGCACCAACAACAATCCCCTCTTGTTATATCCCTTTACAAGCTCAAAACTGGAAGCAGCCTTCAGATACTTGAGAAGTTTTGCATCCTAGGCACACTGCAGCTGCAGGGTTTAAAATGTAACAGATCAGACTGTAGGGCTAATTCTCTGAATTCACCTTCTGGGTGAGCAGTCCTCCTCTGACTGCAGTGACAACAATTAACAGCAGCCTTTGGGTAAATGAACACTGTCTGTTTATAACAGGTTGTGTTTCACTTGGAATTTCAGCTGCTGTTCACTTGAAATATCTTCTGCATTGAATGTTCTTCCTTTTAATCCTTTGGAAAATACAGAGGGAAAAAAAAAGGAAAAATCTTAAATACATTGGTGAGCCTTGGCAGCACTGTGTCACCCAGGCAGAGCAAACTGGGTAGCACAGTTGGGGAGTGTTTATACCACAGTGCTGCTACTGGCTCAGTATCTCATGGTATGGATCTGCCTTTAGGAAAATGCAGTTTTACTTGGAAATTCTCAGACCATTTAGTAACTATTGCCAGGAGGTTTGTTCTGTTTCTCCGCATTACTCTCCTGATAGCAGTAGCTGGCAGGGTTATTAGATATTCATATACTTTTCAAATATTAGCCTGTGATTTGAATTTGTTTGAAATAAGGCTGATTTGACGTGGGATTTATCTTCTAAACCTGAAAGGTATGGTCTTGAGGTACTGCTGTGCATATGAGGGAAAGACTTGATTTTGTGCCTAATCCCCATACAGATTGTTTTATAAAAAGATTTATTTTGTTTACAAGACATTTGCTTGATGAAAGGACCTGTTATTGATTTCATAGCACACAATCAGCATTCTCTCACTGAACTGAGCCCTGCAACAGCTGCCACTGGAGTTGATGTTCTTGAGGCATTTCTAGTCAGAGCCCTGTTGCCAATTGCTTAAACCTTCAAAATAGTTTCACCCAACAGGCTGAAATTTTCTGGACTCCAAGGTGACTTTTGAGAGTCAAGACACAATTATTCAGCTTACTTTAATGCAAAAAGAGAAATGAAAATAAGAGTGTTTTTCCTGTATTAAAAGTCCAGTTTTTACTTTAGAACTGGTGCAAACTAAGTGCTTTTGGCAAGCCAAGTGTGTATAAAAGCATACAAAAAAAAGTACTTGTAGAATGAACTTCTTTTCCATAGAGGAGGTGATACCATCCAGTTTATAACCTTTTTTGTGTTTCTACTAATAAAATGAATGTGAGTAAACCCAGGAATTTTGGTCTGAACTTTTAAAGCAACTCATAGCACTCGCTAAATACCACTGTATTTTATTTGACTGAGTTACATGTCTTTAAAATGCACAGGTTTTTCATTTGCAGCAGAGCAAGTATGATTTTAATTGCTGTTTTTGTGAAGCTCAGATGGCAGTGGGCAGTAAAGCCCTGCCAGGTTAACTGCCCTGGGAGCAATTCAGAACAGCCCCCCGAGGTGGGGAAGTCCTGCACATTTTGTTGGGCTGCTCTTAAGGCACCACAGGACGTAGCAGACACCTGGTATCAGAACAATGTCTGTGTCTTACGGGTGTTTTCCAGTAGAAATACAGTGAACTCTTTGCTCATGTAGCCCTAGTCTTTCCTGCTGATAAATCCTCTTGATTTATAAGAAAAACGTGGTGCACATCAAACTTGTTTGGATTTCTGTTGATCTATGTACACAAATAGTCAGTGTTGTTATCCTGTAGTATTTTCCTCACTTTGTGTACGTATTGTAGCTATGCTGTTGTATGGTATATGACCTTTATAAGTTAACCACCAAGACTTATTAATAAGTGGCTGACCAAACAATGTAAATGTTTGTGAATTCAGGCTGAAGCACCATTGCAGTTTGTCTGCCTAAAGATATGCTTGAATTTGAATGTTTTTAAAAGGAGAGCGTAATCCTCCAGAACTCACTTGGCTTTTTCCTAATGATGTCTTCTTTCTTTGCAGGAGGGGTTCAAAATGGGATTAACTCTTGAAGGCACAGTGTTTTGTCTTGACCCACTAGACAGCAGGTGCTGATGCCAAGAAAGTCAATGTGGATTTCCTCCGCAGTGGGTTTTTTATTTCTGAACACGTACTCACAGATGTTACCCATGTGCCAAAAATTGCTTTTTTCAACATGTAAAATCTTGTGAGGCTTGCTTCTGTAAAAATCCAACTCAGTTCCAGTCTTTCCCTGTACAAATGTAAAAAGTTGTATTTGTTTATGAATTAAATTACGCTGTTGTGTTTCTTTCTCTCACATTTCGGCCCAAGTTTACTACACTTTGTGACTATTAGCTTGGAGAAGTTCTTCAGAAAGGTCACACGTACCTCTCTCTCTTTCTGCAAATGTGCAGGCATGACTTTTACATAATGCTTTACCTGGCAGCATTTTGAAATTATGCTTTTAAGGCATTATTTAATATTCAAGCAGTAAAATTATTAATATCTACTACAAAAAATTTCAATTTGCAGTGAAAAAACATAAAATACTAACCATTACTATATGCTTCAAAAGTAAATCTGGATGCAGAGTGATTGATTTCCATTACTGTGTGTGGTTCCTATGCTGTACATATGTTGTTATTGGTTTATACAATCCAGATTTTAGGTCCCTCATTCATGTTTTAGAAACTAACAAGTTGTTAGTCTGCTGATAAGTGCTTAATGAGCCTAGAAGAACTGCTAAATTGCAGAATGGACAAATTAACTGTCCTTTATTTTGCTATCTTATAGCTGAGGTGTAAAGTATGTACCTTGGAATCCATTACATGCTAGCCATAACTTAAAAGGAAGGTTATGGTCTCGCATTTACTTTGGAACTTATGAAATTTTGTGTATAAGCAGGCACTGGGCTCAGTTCTGGAGTTATTTTCAACACCTGAGTGTTTAAAGCTGGGCTCTGTTGAGTATTACTTTTTTTACTCTCTGCTTTAGTGTTCCATGTCTTTAATTTTGAGGCTTTCTGCGAAGAATGCACTCTAAGTCCTTTGTACCCACTGGTTGTTCTTGTTACAGAAACACCTGCACACCAAAATTCTCAGCTGCTGGTGAGATGAATGCTGACATGTCTATGCATACTCTTCATTAATCTTTCTCATAAGCAATAAAACACCATCTTAAACCTATCTCCGAAAATTATCATTAGTTCAATTCAAAAGCTATCAAACCTCTAGTATTTCCCCCTCAAAACATACAAATGTGGAAAATCCCCCAAATTTTTCTTATTGGTTTTTAATTTCTTTTTCATAAGAGGTTTCTTGGCGACACAGTTTTGTCCTAAACAGTCACAGTTTACACCAAAACCACATTTTTCAAATTTTTTATCACATGTGTTTTTATGCCTTGTTCAACAAAGTACTTGTGCATGTACCTTTGGAGTCCACTAAAAGAATGGGATTATTCCTTTGCTGGGTTTGACACATCCTCAGGTACCTTGCTGAATCAGGGCCTTAAAGTCCTACCTTGCATTAGTCTTCCTCTCCCTTGTATTTTGGTCATCATTCATATAGAGTATTATAGAGAAATATATATAAAAAAATATATGAAATCACTAACAAATAGAATAGTATATGTTTCATAAAGAAAAGTCTTTATAATTTTGTTTGTCATATAGTATTTTTGAATTTGTATAATGAGGATGTTTAGTAGCCATAGCAATGGCCTTTTTTAACAAATAGAATTTGTATTTTTATTGTACTTTAAAAAGCTTTACATAATAAGCATCTATTTAGTGGTCATTTATTATCAATGGTAACACTAAGATAATATTTGCACATTTTAAGAAACCTTTTTCGTTACTGATTTTTATGGTAGTTGACTGCAAATGGCATGGTTAAATCTTACATACCTGGTCAATACATACAAAAATACTTAATTCAACACAACAGTGCATTTTTAATTTTTATGTGATCCAATCGGAAACTGTATTTCTATGTAATCTCAAATGTCTGTTTAATTTTGCCTAAAATAAATGTTTTTAAATAAATTGCATCCTAGAACATAGTGTTCATTTACTGAAATGCCCAGTTGGGAGGGAGGGTGGGGAGGTGCTTAAATGTGGGGCTGCAAAGGAGGGTTTAGTGCTGGAATGGGCCAAAAGACACCTTTGGAAGTGATCTGATCTGACAGGGTAGAATGACTCCAGTCATTTTTATTACTGAGTTTGGACTAATCTGCAATCAGCAGAGAAAAATCCTGTTCTAGATGCAGCTGTACAATGCTGATAATTAGGCAGTAACTCTCCCTGCAGTGCCTCCTGGATTTAATTGACTTTTCTTTTTGCCTTTTCCCCGCCCCCCCCCTACTTCTCTGCTCAATATACGTGGCTGCTGACTGACTATTTAAGGAGGGAAAGATGTAACTGAAGTTTTCCTGAGCCTTAGAGAACAATCCCTGTACCCAGGTGTGTTAATGGGACAGGCTGCTGCAGATGGTGTCGATGCTTTTGAGAAGAGAAAACTGATCTTAAACCATCTGGTCATTTCTTCCCTTGTAAAACTTCCCTCCAAGGCAATGCTCCAAACCCATCTAAGCACTTGCATTTGTGGGAATGGGGCTTGGACATGGGAGTGGTGCTGGCAGGTAAGGAGCACATGCCATCATCTCCTGTGAGCTGGCACCACAGGCTGCTCCCCCCTGCTGCCGCCCTGCTCTCTCACAGGCAGCGCAGTAACACCTTGTGCTGCATCTGCACACTGATGCTTTGAAAACACCCGGCTGGGAGCAGTGAGAGGAGCCCAGGGGATTGCTCCGGCTCTGCTCAGGGTGAGGGGGATGCTGCTGCTGCTCACAGCACAGTGGTGGCTGTGGGTGTTGTCTTGTTTTCAGGAGACAGTAACACCACCTGCTAGGCTAAAGATACGGTGCTGAGTCATGAACAAGACTTTTTTTGACTTGTAGGTTTGCCCTCCAACAAAACTAAATGCCAGTGCAGCTCCATGCTGCCTGTTCTGTCGACACTTTTTTCTTTCTCTTGGATGCCTTTTCTTTCCCTTTCTATTTTTTTCTTCTTTAACCCATGATCACCCTGCTGACCATGCTAACTGTGGCTGTATCACTTCTGGACATGTAGTAGTAGATATTGGTTCCACTTGACTGCCCAGCAACCGTTCTGGCCTGTCATACCAAGCTATAGTAACACCTAGAAACAGGATTCCTTGCTTAACGTTCCTTTTTTTTCCTATGATTTGAACTGTTTTTTCTTCCTACATGCCTATTATGGTATACCTGAGTAAATGAGCTGCTGAGGTTAGAATTCTGAAGTCAAACAGCTGAAATATGGTGAGTTTGTGGTTTGTTTTTTTTTTTTTACCTTTGATAAATTACTGAGCATCATTGCAGGATGTTCTTGGCCTAACTCATCTTTACTTCCAATGGGTCTGCAAGTGGCTCTTGCCCTTCCATGTGATAGATAGGATTTGTGCTAAATATATAATTGATCAAATTGCTCAAATTGGCAAAGATCAAATCCTTCATGTGGTGAAAGGAATTACAGTCCATTCTGGCTTCACAGATGGAAAGGAAGAAAAGAAGGAGAAATTCTCACACTTGCAGAAGCGTGGCTGTGTAATCCCGGAGGTGATTGAATGTGCCAAGGAATAGGGCTGGCTCTGAGACTTCATTATGATGATTAATTTTCAACTTGTGGAACTAAGCATGGTCTCATTCTCACTGAGCAACTCTGCTTCACAAAAAGAGTCCCTTCTGCAAAGGAGGAGAGTGTCACTGCCTAGGAAATCTCTGCTTAAACACCCAGAGCCCCTGTTAGCACTGTATCTCATTTGTCACTAGAGATGTCACCCTCTGGACACCCTCTTAAGACAGGAGAAGTGTTAAGAATTACAGGAAAGCTCTCAGCTTTCTGATTTTCACACTTGGGGGTTTTGTTGTTGCTTTTCAAAAATAGAGGATGCACAAGTCACACTTAAAAAAAACCACTCAGAATAGCTGACCATATGTTTTAAAATGAAACCGAAAATGCCTACTGGTAGGTGTTTGGTGAGCTTCAGCTAAAAGGCAGCAAGTGAGCTTTGATACTTAATTAGCCTGCTTTTCCCCCCTTTCTTTTTAAGACAAATTCTTAATGAGAGCCTGAGACATGAGTCGCATTGTCAGCTGGTGGAAAGTACTGGTGAGCAGTTCTCATCAATGAAGTAGAGACCAGGATTTCAAATATCTGGTTTTGTCCAGTTATTTCAGAAGGGTAAGGCAGCATTTTGTTGGAGGGAAAGCCTAATATTTGTGATACGTGCTGCCTTCCTGGGATGCTTCAGCATTCATTCAGTGGTGGTGCATAGATTAAAGAAACTGCACATTTATGTATTCATCAGACAAAAACACTTTCTGGAAGTACGAGACACAGTGGGATTCGTGGAGTGAATATGTAAGTCTTGTGTATGATGGGGTAAAGGTGTCCAAATGTATGAATATGCAATTTAACTTCTGTGTTAAAGAAATTTCTCAAGAATCTAATTTCTGTATAACTAGGGAAAACAAACCCTGCAGGTTAAGTCTCATAAAGTGGATTCTGGAATGGACTGAACTTAATTTTCAGTCTCATATGAATGACAGCAACCGAAGTCAGCAGATATCAGCCTTTAGACTCTTCTTTTCTTTTTTTTTCCCCTCACATTTTCCACTGTTTATGTCAGCAAAGCTTATGCCTTGCAATAAAGATGAAGATGGAGCAGAAACAGATTAGGAAGGAAGTATAGAAGAAAATTAAAAGGGAAAATATCCTCTTGTGCCAACATTAGGCAGTTTAGTCACACTGCATTTTTTTGTGAAACTTAACTGATGCGAGAACTTCTCTCGTTCTGCCCCATCACTTTTTATACCTATCTCAGAATTGCACGAGGGCTGCCAAGAAGCAGATTTGCCATGTCTGCAGCCCACAAGAACTGCTCTTGGAGCTGCTGGAGTGTGCCAGAAGTAAGGAATGTTGCCTCACACAGAGCAGGTAACTCACAGTGAGCCTTGTCCAAGATGCTGCTTGCTGCGAGCTCCAGTTTCCATTCATTTATCCTAATTTCTGGTCATTTGTACCGTATTAAAAACCTGGGTAAGTTGCATATCTGACAAAGGCTTCCAGAAGGAAGCTGTACTGAGCCATTACAAAAGTGCTCTAGCTAATTGCCTTTATTCTAAAACTGATTAGAAAGCATGACAGTCATCCATATTTTCTAAATGCCTTTTAGTAAAACCTTTATATAAATTAATCTCCTTATAAGAGCTTTCCCAAAAGAGGAGTCTTAGAATAGACCCTTTCGAATTTTCATCGAATTTCAGAATTTCAGTTTCCTTTGCAGCTTCATGCTACACACAAGCTTCTCTGACCAAAAAGAAACTCACAAATTCTGTTCAACTTGAGTACTTCTAAAAGCTACCTCTGGTTTTACCATGTGTGACATTTAAATTGTGGCAAGTTTTATTTCTTTTATGATTGTATTCTGTAAGCATTTTATTCAGTAAAAAGAAGATGCTATTTGAATATTCTGCACCATATTAGAATTGGAATATTTTGAGCATGTTTCACTGAAAATAACTGAATTCTCTAGGGATCTAAAATGGTTTGCTTTGGAAAACTATTGTGCATTTTAAGTATTTTGGTGTTCTTGTATTTTGGGGGTTTTTTTAAGGAAGTTCACTGTTTTCAAATAAAGCAATCCTTGACACTGTGAAAAGGCAGAAAATCCTTAGCCTGCGCACTGCAATAGGATAAGGTTCTAAAGATAATACAGTTCTTGGGGGGAAAAAAAACCAAAACCTCTTTGAAAGGCCTTGATAGACTAAAAATCTGAGGGGTTTTTTCCTATTCATCATTAATATTTTGCATGTGTTAGAACAGTATTATCACTTTGCCATTGTTTTTGTGGGGAAAAGAGCCACCATAATGGCAGATGAAAGGCCCCTACAGTGTAAAAGTGGCAGGAATGGGTTTCCCCCATTTTTGCAACATTATATACATTAAAATGCTATGAAAAAGCCAGAATAAATCTGAGGTTTTGAAGCACTTCAACCCTGTAAAATAGTGACATGATCACATATAATTTGTGGTAGATAAACCTGGGATGCAAAATAAGCAACTACCCTTAGCAATAAAGGTAAAAAGTTTTGGAGGTAAGTGAGAGTGAGTGAGAAGTTGTACAGGAGCATGGAAATGCTCTGTGGGATTGCTTGTGTGACTGAGCTTAGCTGTGCTGCATTCATGAGTCAGGCTGTATTTTTGCAGTTTAGCTGATGATCTGCCATACTGCTGCTGAAAAGCAAACAAAAATTAACAAAACCAAATAAGTGAGCTTGATGCTGTTTCCAGATTTTGAGTCAAAGCATCTCCTGACAACATTTTAATGAAAAGTTTTAATGCTGATTTTATAAGTTGCATGTCTGTTTTCACATCTTTAAGGTTTTAGAGGGGCTACACTAGAATCTGTCCCTCAGGGTGTTAGGGATTTTTAGCACTTACTGTGTGTATTTTATAGAACCTGTAGATTGCCATAATATTTGATGTAAAGAGGTTGAACAAGGCTCTGATCTGTGTCTTCACAAGTGCATGCTGTGGTAACGTGGCAAAGCTGGATGTATGAAATTTGGAGTAAAATAATCTCATAGAAGATTCCAGTATTTAATAGCCCTTTCAAAGTAGGTATTTTAAGAGAATGGAATCTTATTTCAAAGACTGAAATAGTGACTACAGAGCTAAGTAAACAAGATAAATTGCCTCTTGGCACTCTAATAAATAAACCAGTAAGGTCATTAAAGCCACATGAGTCATAGAGCCATAATGAATTTACTTGAAACTTAGGAAAACAGGGATTTGTTTTCTCAGGACCACTGATTCAGTGTCTCACAGACTTCTCTGGCTAAAAGATTGAATGCCAAAGGGAAAAAAGTCCCACACAATATTTTAAGCAATATTTGACTCTGATGCAGGGGTCATCCTCAATCTTGGTGTGTGCTCATAAGCAAACTGTTATGATTGCAAAAGGTATGGGGAAGCATAGAGAGAGAAATGATATAAAATGAGAAAGTTAGTGTGAGTGAGATTATCAGCAGGAAAAACCTGAATTTGCATGACCACACAGCCCAGAGAAAACAGTCACCTGATGCTTAACTGCCCTGGAAACACATTTTGGAACATCTGTGAATGCAGAAAGTGCTGATGCAGAAAATGCTACTGAGCAATATCTGTCAAGGGTCTAAAACTACTGTGTTGCAGATGGCTTTCATTTTTCAAAAATGTGTGGACAAACTGTTTACAGTATTTCAAGTGGTATTTGCTCATTGATCTGTTCACACTGGAATGGGAATGCTGCACACGTGCCTGGTGTGCGCTGCTGTGCAAACGAGGGCGCTGAAAGCTTTTCCTCCAGGCACTGATGCTTCCAGAGGTGCCTCGGGAGTCAGGAGAGGGGAGTTTGGGGTGGCTGAATGGGGAGGGGCTTCAGACCCCGCAGCTGCTGAACAAGAATACAGATCAACAGAGCTGAGAGAGTCTGTGGAAATGTCAAGTCCATCTCCATCAGGATTTCAAGCACAAGGCAAATAGGTGCAGACAGACACTGAATGCATTCCAGACATTGGCCCCTCTCTCAGTTGTTACAAAACAGAGAACATTTAAAACGTGCTTTTTCTCAGCCTGAGAGGAAACCCATGGGAAAAGTTACCTTCAGATACATTCTGGCAGAATGTAGATTAAATAGGGGCACATTCTGACTCCCCAAATGTAATTAAAAAGCAACAAGACAATAAGCAAGAGAGATTTTAATGAAATGTATAAAAAATGCATTATCCCTATGTTTTATAAATGTAAGCCCTTATTTGC
This sequence comes from Platysteira castanea, assembly GCA_013397175.1. Taxonomy (NCBI): domain Eukaryota; kingdom Metazoa; phylum Chordata; class Aves; order Passeriformes; genus Platysteira; species Platysteira castanea. Next base: position 1,106,181 of record VYXC01012506.1, on the reverse strand, counting down.
AAGCCCAGAGAGTATTCTAGCTTCAATTTGTTTGAATATGACTTTTCTTATTACTGCTTAGATTTTCTGAATTCATTTTTATTTCTTCACTATTTCAGTCTTCCTAGAGAACTTTCTGGAAAGCTGTGAAATATGCAGTGGGTGTATATTTCAACATTCTGACACTTCTGCCACTAGAAATAGTGTTGAGACTGTTTTTTCTTAAAACCTAACATCCAGCCTTCTTCTTGGGAATCACAAATTGCATGTTGGTGTTTCAAAGGGCAAATAAGCCTCCAAGAAAAGTGGAAAAAAAAATCCTGTGGTTGGCCCCAAGAAGCCTGCTGTTTTCCAGGAATGCTGGATTAGTTTGTGATCTACAGCTCCCTGTTTCCTTGCAGTTGTGCTTCTTCCCCCCCACGCCTTATGCAACAGCACCACACGACTTGAGCTCTGACTGGAGCTGACCCAGGGTTACAGTCCTGGAAAGCAGCACTGAGGACACTTTCAGGAGAACACTGCTGTAAGCAGGAGTTTGTGGGGAGTTTGTTCCTGTGTATGCCCCAGGGAAGCAGTTCTGTGCATACTGAGACCTGACCAAAGGCAGGGAATATTCAAGATGTAGTAATGCCCCAAACTCTTTTCTTAGGGTGATGTTGGTACAACTTTGTAGTCTATCTTTTTTTATCCAAGCTGCTGTTGACTGTTGTTTTTACTCTGGTGTTAGAGCTTTTGTTCCATCAGTGCATTAAGGGTATGCTAGAAAACCCTTGCCAAATTTAGAAACCAGCTAAACAGTGTCATACCTTTATTTTTAAAAAATAATTTCTTACCAAAATTCTTGTGTAGCGCTTTGGGATTGTCTTCTACAAACTGCCTTTTCAAGGCTGATTTGTTAGGGGAAAGTGTTTACCTTTCAGTTGCACTGCTATATTGGATGTTTCACAGTTTTTTTACCACTGTAGATATGGTGAGGTAAAAACAGAAAAATGCTTCCATATCTTTTTCAGTCTCTTAGTGTTATTGGATGTCAGGCCATTCCTTTACCTGCATATTGAGATTTAGACATACAATTTATACATAAAATCTTATTTCTCTTTTTTATATTGTTCCACTGCAGTGATCCTTATTCCCTTGAACTGTCAGAAGTATGGGGTTAGGGCATTCAAAGCCCTCTGCTCTGCAGCCAGATTCCAGCAGGCCCCGGTGTGAAGGAGCTTCACTCTGGGCTTTGGAACCCCAGTGCAGACCTTGAGGGCAGCTGTGGGGTGTGACCTCAGGATGTGTCTGTTCAGGTGACCCTCTGGTGCTCAGCACGTGGGTGTCCAGCTCTGGGAAAGAGGACGAGGAAGCCCAGAAATGCCAGCCTTGCCTGTGGACTCTGACACCCTTATGTGCTATGGTGCCTTGCATAAACTGATGGGGTGACTGTACCTCACTCTGAACTTAAATAAGCCTTTGGTGTTTCAGCTCTGAATTCCTCTCTTCTCTTCCAGTTCTCCTCTCCCTCACCCCAGCAGTCCCTGTGCCCACACCAGAATCGTGTTTACACAGTCACAGCCACATTCATTAATCTGAGCTCCTGAACAGTTCACACAGGACTCGCTTGTCTGCTCTAGAAAAGAAATCCTGTCCTGGATCTCACTTGATAGGCCTTAGTTGGGTTTTTTTCCCCTCAAGCTTAAATTGGCTCCTGTGGAGTGTCTGCTGAGAGAGACACCAGGCTTCCAAGCAGCACTGCTGTAGGACTTGTTTGAAGTGTGAGCATTTAAACCTCATGAAAGGCAGACTAGATACTTCTGATGAATCAGTCCCAGCTTCCCATTAAAGTCTGTCTGGAAGGACTTTCTTTGTGTGGCTGCCATCATGGTCCTCAGCAAATTGTTTGATGAGGAGATGCTATTGAGGCCAAACCAAATGTACTCCTGCTTTCCACAGGGCTGTCTCAGGACCAGTCTGTGGCTATGGCAGATTGAACGCACATGGAAAAGTGAATTGCTGCCCCACAGACTTGGCTGCCTCCACTATCCCAACTCTGCCACCCACACAATTCCCCGTGACCAGTGTTCCTGTTAATACTTTCATCCTCCTGTGTATTGCTGAAGGCCCATATGCCATTTCCCAGGAATTCCAGAAAAATGGTCAACAGTGGTGCATCCTCCAAATTTATGTATCGAGTCAGGGGAAGACCACCCATCCAAGCAGACTGTAAAGCTTTCAGCTTCATCTCCAGCAATGATTGATGAATTAATTCCCATATGGGCCACTGCCTCTGTCATAGTAGTCTAATTCCTGGTAACTTCAGGACACTCAGGATCCGGTGTGAGTAGTTCTTAGAAGGTTTTTGTGGTGCGGGTCTTTGTGCAATCTTCTTTCCTCTTCAGCTGCATTAGGTATAAGCAGCTTTTCTTCTGAGTCTTTGCCAGTGTGGCCAAGGGCTTTCCTGACCTCTGCTGTGGGCAGAACAGTCTTTAGTCCGAGGTGTTTCTGTGGAGAAAAGGGCCGTGTGTGCCGCAGGGATGCCATCTGCCCATGGACAGGCTGCCAAGCCTTGGGCTGGGCCAGGCCAGGTTCCAACAGCTGTGTCAGTTCCCTTTGGAAGCTGCAGCTGGAGCTGGTGTCTGCACAGGCTGGCTGGGCAAACAAGTGCAAGCACAGAGGTTGGCTGGAGAGAAGGTTGGGTTGGGGACAAACATGACGAGCTCTCACATTAGCAGTGGGTTAGTGTAATTAAAAGGGAGAGGCACAGGAAAGACTTCCAGCTGAGGACAGTGCAGGGAAAGGCAGGAGGGAAAGCTGTGCAGTTCCACTGTTCAATCACTTTCCATCTTTGCCAGCATTTTCAGCAGCTGCCAGGGAAGCAATGAACTGCATTCTGTGTGAGGTTGTACGTGCACAGCACATGTGTGTTGGACTTGTGTGACACTGGGGCATCCATCCTCTCTGGGTTCTCAATTCTTGCTGCCTGACTTCACATCCAGTGACGGGTGTGTGTAGAGCTCATGGCAATGCATGGGGAAAGCATTTCTTCTCCAGTCAGTCTGTGCGTCCAAATCATGGAAATCATTAACTGCAAGGAGCCCCTTGCTCAGAGGGATACAGATTTATGGTGGTGAATGGGAGTATGTTTTCATGTGACCCTTGCATGGATTGTTATGCATTTCACTTAATTGGTATTGTTTCACAATAGCCTTTTTTGACAGAGTACAATAAATTTCAGTGGGGCAGTTCTCCCTGTGACTGTCCCATAGGTACCCTTAGATACTTGACAGATAATGCAGACACTTAGCTCCCCCAGGGCTGGCAGACAGCTCCTCCCTCGAATAATTAGCAAAACATGTTTCTAATTCCATCTCCAGGAAATGTAGTTATTCCTGTTTTCCCCCTCTGAAAGAAAGAAAAAATAAGTATACATTTCATAATTATATCATTATCTCTTCCTATGTGAAATCAACCTGCAGTTTGGAAAAGAGAAAGAACATTTTCCCTTTCTAAGAATATGGCAAGGCTGGCTTATCAACACAGTAAACTCCAGCTCTTGCCTTTAATCATGCAAATATTTACATATGCGTGTGTTTAAATGGAGATACTTATGTATAGGTCTATGTATGTACCTTCAAACAAAAAAACCCACAAAAATCTTTTGGAAGAGCCCACAATAGCACAGCAAGTAACCAGATGAAAGAGATGTAAGAGCTGTAGTCTTCCTTGCTGCCACATAAGTGATGCTGCAATCTACCATCTTATAAATCCTTGTATATAAATCAATGACTTGATTTATATACATATACATTATATACATTTCTTAATACATTTTGTACATGGTGTATGCCAACTTTGCTTTGTGGATACAGAAAGAGTGCGAAAAAACAGAAGTTTTTTTATTTACCCTAGCATTTCCAGTGAAGAACAAAGGGGAGTTTCAAAGAAAGGGATCGAGGATGCAAAGTTCGTGCTATGGGTTGAGACATGTTGTGATAGATGTGTGACGTATGTTGTTATTCAGGAATGGCTAAAGCAGCCTTACATAGAAACGAAACATATACACAAACAACAAAACACAGTAAAGGGTGGTTTTGTCAAAATTAATACCACATTTTGGAAAGGTTTTGTTGGAAGGCAAGTCAGTGCATTGCACGACTTAAGCAAAGATAGCTCTAATTATGTGCAGCATGTGTTCCCTCTTACCTGTGTCTGTGTTTTCAGACATCCTAGTACTTGGGTTTTATTAGACAAATTGCTGCATTAGAAAGAGTTACTTGCTAATTTTCTCACTCAAATCATCCTGAGAGTCTCGTGTTCCGAATAGCCTTTGTTGTGGTGAAGCAGGGGTGTTCCACAGAGCAGTGAATGCACTCCTCAGTGTGACTGACTTGCAAATTTGCCAGAACCAGCTGCTAAATGTACCGTGTTGTAAGTCCTAGACCTCCTTAACTGAGGTTATTCTTTCCCATTCATACGGGGCTGCCACTGAAGGGACAGAGTATAGAGCAAACAAAAGGGAGGAAGGGGTGGTTTAGGAAAATAGGAAAGTAACATGATTAATATGTTATTCTTTCTTCAAATATACCCAGAACAACATCATCCAAAGCCACCATACAAAGAGTTAAAAGTTGCTCAGAAGGCTTTTTCTATAATCTAAGGACATGAATATAATTTTAATTTTATCCTTTACCAATAAATTTGATCTAGCCACAAAGGTATGTAGATCATTTGCAGCCAGCATTTTCAAGGCAAAAAGCCCAAACCATCAAAAGCAATGCAAGAGTTCCTCGGTGTTTTTTCTGTTGAGCTGAATTACTTTGCTCTGAGTTGATGTTTTAGCTGTCTTTAGATATCTAATTACCAAATTTTAACCTAAGCTAATTTCATTAATACTTCTAGACTGCAATGTTTTTTGGTCAGATATTGGAGAGCTTTTTTACTTTTCACGATATCTGAATTTAGCTATGAGTAAAGCTTTCAGTGCCGTCACTGGTAATCTGACCTCCTTTCACATGACATGACCACAGGCTGAACTCTGCAATGAAGATTTTACTTCTTTGTTTCATCTCTGATCTGCAGTGATATCGAGTTTCCGTTGTTTCTGGAAAAGCTCAAATCCAAGCTAAACTCCAACATGCTCTGTGGGTTTGATCTAAGTCAGAACATGCAGTTTGCAAATCTCAGGCTCTGCTAGGAAAACCTTGACAAGCATCTGCTTCATTTTACTTACCAAAATCCTAGATTAATTTTAGTCACTGTTCAAGCTTTTGGCACATGGGGGGAGTCAAATCAGGCCTGTCCCATTTCTGTACTCTTTTAGCAGCTTGGCAGAGAGAGAAGCTCATACTGAATGGGTCATCATTCACTCTATGGCCATGCCACAACAGCAGTGATTTGTTATTTTTTGGGATGTCCCATCCTATCCGTGCACACAGCAGGAGGCTGAAGAGGGCAGAGACCCCTCCGTGTGAGAGCAGAGCTCAGAAACCCTTCCCAACCACCCAGGTGCCACAGACTCTCTGCCCTCAAACAGCGGCAGACAGACACCCCATGTCTCGGCCGAGCAAGGAGGGGTTCATCCCCCTCCCTGCGCCCTTCCCAGGCCCTGCAGGGCCTGTCCGTGGCACACACGTGAAACCTGGGCGGCTTTGGGTTAGTCCAAAGGCACAAGGGAATTGAGGGGAAGTGAAGAGGGATGGGGAAAGATGCCACCTTCGCTGGCTGCTGACCTTTGCAGGGTGGCGTCAGGTGTGACAGTGACATCCTGTGGCTCAGGGGGACTGTGCTGGGTGCCTCGGGGCGCACTGGGAAGCGGCAATATCCTTTCTCACCCAGGTTTGGTAACGCTGCAATGATGGGGTTTGTCGGTGAGTTGATTTGGCATTTGGGGTAGGGGTTTTTGTTTGTTTTAACAGATGAGGACGGAACAAAGGTTCATGGGATTAGGAGTGAAGCAGTCTGAAGGGAGGGAGTTGGACAGGAATGTTTCCTTTACAGGTAGGGAGGACAGAAATGAAGAAAGATAAGACTTGGAGAAGACAGCTAGGAAGAGCTCTGGGAAAACCAGCATTGCCTCTAATCTATAGATCTCACTAGGGCTGTAAACGAGATAATTCAAACCAGTTGCTATTAACCAAGGAAATTAAAATCCTTTTAAAGACTGCAGCTAACAAAGTTAGAAAAAAAATTAAAATGGAAGAAAAAGGTGTGATGATAAGATATCTTATGATTTTATGCTGTTTTAAAATAGTTGTGCTTCCTGTCATTATTTTATTGCAGATTGAATAGGAATTACTAAGAAATACTCCTATCAGAAGAGTCCAGTATATGATTCTGGTTCTTTCAAGACGCTTAAATATCTGTAGGGCACTTTGTCCTATTACTTTAAAGCATGGGTGTAGAATCTCCATGCAGAGTGCAGCTTATTTTCACACTGAAACTCTCTTGCAGGCTCAGTAAGAGGCTGCACAGCTGTGAGTGACAGCAGGGCAAGGAGTGGAAGGAGCAGTTCCCAGTTCTGCTCGCTAAATCCTAAACTGACCGAGGATCTTCAGTCCAGTCGTTTCTGTTTATTACTCTGGATGGATTGGCCATCGAATCCCACTGCTGGACACCTCTGCACTAAAGAACATCACACAGCTGCAGTCTTAATTACAGGGGCCGCACATTGACAGAGCCCCAGTCCTCGCAGGAGCCTGCAGTGTTCCAGAGCAGCCTCTCCAAAGGATTGCCTGGTGAAAGGCTACCCACGGGGCAGTCAATTTAATTTCTATGGCATGCAGATGGCTCTTGTGTTGTCCTGTGCTGCTGCAGCGTTCTGTGTCAAGGTGACGCTGCACCAAACCACCACATGAATTGGCAAAAAATGTAGTGATGATCAGCCTCTTCTATTTGGGTGTTGGTTGATTTTTATTTTATTGATGTCCTTGGGGAAAATCCTGTGTGTTTTTTTCTCAGACTGCTTTGGATCTAAAACTAATATTGCCACAGATTATTAAATTATCTGGGCACATCTGCTGTTTCCATCTGTTAAGAGAAAGTGCAACTTCATGCTTTTATTTTTTATAAGTGACATCATGTGGTTCACTGAAAATTTTCTGTCTGCAAGAGTCCTTGTGTTACAAACCTGAGACCTTTGAAAATTTACCCTCATCAAAACTGCATTAAAAGATACTCCTTTCAGCTGTGACCTAACTTAGATGTCTTTACTATGTGATTGATTTTTTCCTATGTTTTTAAAGTGGTTTTCTCAGGACTCAGTGGGAATTTAGTATCCAAATTCCACATAAATTCAGTGGAAAATACCAGATTGTGCAACTAAATTTAGGTGGGGCATTGGAGAGGCAGAGGTGCAACTCAGAGGTCTGCAGGAAGGACCTGAGTATTTCTGGGTACTTTGAGCCACTTGTACCCTTTGAGTCCTTGCCTGATCCCGGGATTTAACCTGAATGCCCCAAAGAGTGGCTCGTGCAGCCTCCTGCTGTGCTCAGTCTTTTCCCTGGGTGCTCTGGGCTGGGCATTTAACCCCATCCTCTTCTCCCCCGCTGACTGCAGGCACACAGCCCGTGCCAGGCCCTCCGAGGAAATGCTCGAATGCAGTGTTTGGACCAGCTCGTTCCATGCCTGGACAGAGGGAACTGAAGCCTGAACAGAATCCTTCGATTTGTACAAAAGCTTTGAGGGTCACTCTCAAAGATTCAGGATTTGTAGGCTGCCTTAGGCCTGCTGGAGGTGATGTCAGCTTTTCTGTATCTGATCGTGCTTTCCCACTGGGGAAACAAAAATTTAAAAAAGAGGTCCCATGTAAGGAATACAGCTGGAACTATATAGAGCTGCACACTTAGATTTTTGATTTTGAGGGAAAGCTTCAGAAAACAAGGCATCTGCAATAAGGAGTCTTCTAAAACTTGGCCTTACTGGGTGTCATGGTGCCAAGTGTTGGGTTTTCCTGATAGTACCAAAGGAAGTATTAGTTATTTATTCATGGTGTTTAAATCCATGCTGAGAAAAGGGTCTTTTTCCACCTCTTCTGGTAAATAGTTGATTTCCTCACTGCTGTGAGGCAGAGATGGAGTATTATGCCACAAATCAAATCACTGAGGTGTAATTGAAAAACCAGCACTGCCATTCATCTATACCTCTCACTAGAACTGTAAACAAGATAATTAAGACCACCTTGCTATTAAACAGGAAATTTTAAAAAATAATGGTAACAGATCATGAAGTTAAAAAATAAAAAGAGATGAAATGATAAAATAGTTGTGCTTAGAGATACTTTACCAGGGTTTTCTTGATTTGGAGATCTGTAGAAGAAAACTCCCCCATGATACATGATAATTTCCAATTTCTTTTCTCAAGTAATCATTATCGGAGGCTTCATGGAATTCTGTCTTCCCTACACATTGTGAATCTCACTGTGTAAACTATTGTCTTAATGAACCTGTCATACTCTTTTATATCAATATATCACTCACATCTGTGGTTATACCAGTACCTGACATAGCCATTAATTAATAATTTTGCTCAGGTTCTCCCATTATTTTCCATATCTCTTGTTTCCCACTTAGCTTGAATCAGAATACTTCACCTGAAGTGTCCCACTAATCCACTTTCAGGTGGCTGTCACTGCAATATTCCATGTGAGTGACTCTGTGGGTCAGAGAACACATGCTGGGAGAAACCCGAGCAGAAAACATGTGCAGTGATGAGTAACATCCAAAGAGTACCAAAAAATAGATAATGTAAAACAAGGTAAGGAAGTGTCACGATTGTGGTCTTACAGTTGCATCTGCTTTCAACTGAAGTACTGTAAATAAATGCAGTAAGTACATAAAATCACAAGTGAGATAATAAATAGAGTCATTCCAAGGACAACTACATTTCCACGCTTCTAGAAAACTAGTCTGTATTTGTTATGCTGTGTCAATTTTATAAGGTATATTATAACTAAAACAGGAACTGTGCATAATTGTGTATTCAAATATGGCAGTAAAAATATGCAAGAATTAAATCCTCTAGGATTATCTAAATTAAATTTGGTAGTTTCTTATAACATTTCTGTTGAACCTCATTATTCTTTTAATAAAACACTGAAAGTTCCCATAGGGAGTCAGTTGTAGAAAAACTCCACAGCATTGCAGAGATTACCACAGATAATAACAGCCATCCTATACAATCTTTCATCTTCATCCAGATCTCCATTTAGAGATTGAATACTTGGAGGAGTTTTAGACGGCTGTGAAGAAAATTTGCAGTTTCTGGGTCATGGTTTCTCTTTTTTTTTGTCTCATGGTTCAATTTAAATAATTTTTTTTCCAGTTTTCTCTTGCCTCTTAAAACTTTTGTTCATGAAAATCATCAAGCTAATTCCTTGTGAAAGCAATAGTCTTCTTCCAGAAGATTCCTTACTAAACAAATGAACACAGCCTATTTTTTCTTTTTTTTTGAATAACAATTTTCTGTGTGTTGTTCAAGAACTAAGGGATGTTGATCAAGGAAAGCAAAGAAGAAGAGGAAAGTTATAAAAGGCAGAGATCTCTAAACGTCATGTAAAAAGAGGGTGCTGAAATTCTAATAAAAGACAGGAACTGGGATCTAGGACAAAATTTTATTGGCTACTACTGCAGGACCAGAACAAAACCCTGATAAAATAATTAGAGGTTGGCCAGTCAGTGCGATTCAAAATAAATGTGTAGAAAGCAGATTATCTTCTCACATCCAGGAGATGATAGAGAGACTAAAACAGTCCAGTTGAAGAAATTTGAGAGCACAACACGAAACATATCACATGTCATGTTTGTCACAGCATATACAAACCAGAACAGTGGTCACCCTCGGCAGGAAGCGTGTGGGGGTTTGGAAGTGCCAGAAGAGACATCAGTGCATTGGCAGACGGGTGACAAGAGCTCTTCTAGTTTAGGAAGGGTTGCAGGATCCCAAGTCAGCCAAGATTTTGAGATCTGTCTGCACCCTTGTTCAAAGCAAACAGGCAAAAAAGAAAATAAGATTTCTTTTTGTATTATATCTGGAACAAGGTCATATATGAAACAGAGGAAATTCAAAAGAAAGCAGATTAAAATAAAAGGATCTGAGCACAGCCGTTGCCAGCCCTCTCTGACTTTGAAAGAGAGCATGTGTGCCCTTTCCCTGCTCTCAGTTAAGAAACTTTCTATTGTAAGAAATTTTACAGAGTTCCCTTGGGGAAAAAGCTTCTTTCTATCCCCGCTGAGGCCCTGCCATGGCTCAGTGTCCTGCCTTGCCCTGTGCCTGCTGCCCTGCCCAGCCCCTCTGTGTCCAGCCCGTGCCCGATGTGTCCCTGTGGCACCGGGCGTGCTGCACGCAGCTCCACACCTCCGCAGGGACCAGCACTCCTGGAACCAGGGCACCTGCAGGGGCCGATGGACAGCAGCTCCAGAGCATGATGGGATTGTTATTCCAGAATAAAATGGAAAGTTTCTTAATTTTAAACTGAACAGAGGTTTGCAACCCCGAGTGATGTCGGTGGTGCTGGGAGCAATGAAATTAAGAGGAAGAAAAGAATCAGAAAGTCATCAGGTGCAGGGAGATTGGAGCACTGGAACAGAAGGACTGGGGGCTCTAAGTGAGCTTTGGGCATCTGGCAAAAAAACTCATTAAACATTGCTTTTTAGCCACAGTTGTGGGAATTTCAAGTTGAATACAAGGACAAGAGATATCTGAGAGCTGAAGAAACATTCTTCCTTGTGTGTGGCAAAAATGTAGTGATTTGAGGAGTGAGAAACTACATGTCTCAAGTTCATGCAAAAAATATAAACCTGTCTAGACTCCAAACTGCAATTTCTGGAACCCCTGTGAAGGACAAGACACAGTAAAATGGATTGGATTTATTAGAGTAGTCATAGTCATTAGACTACAATATTAGTCCTTAGCAATCCTGGATGGATTTTTTGCCAACAACAGTATTGATTCTGAGAAAAATGTGATTAAATTACCATTTAAGGGTCATTTAAGGATTGGGATATATAATAGATGGCTTACACTGGCCCTAAATAAACAGCAAACGTCAAGGAAATTATTAAAGCTTTCGCTTTTGCCAAAGATTATAAAAGAATCTCTAAGGAGACCATGTCAGTACAGTTCCTTGGAATAAATACAGATAAGCTTAGGCTAGGGAGGAAAAAAAAGAAAAGAGGTATTTGGTTTAATCTCAGACAGTAAGAATATATTTTCAAGACCTTCTTTAATCAAATCCACTTTTGCTATATACAGTGTATTGAAATGAGTGTCTGGCAGATGCCAGCAGTTTAGTGAACAGCTTCACAGTTTTCTGTGTGGCATGGGGTAAATTCTAAGTATTTTTTGTCTTCAACTAGCAAGTTGGTAAGAAAAAGGTGTTCAAATAATTGTTTACCAAAATATAAAAAAGGCAACAAGGCAGCGTGAATATTTTGGTTAGCACTGAGTCGTGATGTCAGCACTATTAAAATGTTCTGCACAATCCCTGGGGAGCGCCGCAGCGAGAGACAGATCCAGCAGAGGAAAACACGAGAGGCTGAGGCCCAGGAGCTTCTATTTGATGGAAGTTGTATGTGTGCCAGCCTGGTGGGAAGCAGCCGTGCTTTGTCTCGGGGTGTGAGGGTGCCACCACAGGGCCCCTGGGGCTGGGACACGGAGGTGCCCGGCGGGGGCTGTTTGGAGTGCAGCCGGGGGCACAGGGAGCCGCGGGGTGCTGGGGCCGCAGCTGTGGCTCCCCTGTGTCTGCCAGCACTGGTGTTTGGGGCTCTCAGGGAGATGCACCCTGCAGTGCTCTGTGCTGTGGGGTGTCCGTGACCAGCAGTCTGTGTCAGAGCCTGGAGGTTGTTTGCTGTGGTGACCATGGTACACTGGTAACCCCAACACTAACGAGATGTTTGGCAAGAACCAGGTCATCTGGGTGGGATCTGGGCCTTTGGAATGGCACTGGGAAGGAGCAGGGGGAGGCCTCTCCGGTAAGGGGGTGCAGGGCAAGGGGATGTTTCACAGAGTGCTGCCTGTGCAGGTGGCTGCAGGAGCAGAGAGCTTGGTGGTGATGGATGAGGCGGGGAGTGGAAGGGCAATGAGGACAGAAAGGGCGGTTCTGGCAAACTTCATGAATGCACACTCTTCTGAGGTCTAATTTTGTGTTACCTACAAAGTGTGTTGCTCCTGCATCCAAATTTCTTCTCTTCCTTCATTTCTTTTAGAGCTATTACACTCCTCTCCCCTTGCCTGGTCTCTTCTTGTTCCAAATGGTCACATCCCCTTCCTTCCTCACCTCCCAGGTTCTCTCCACCTCTCCAAGCACTGGTCATTTCCTCAAAGCCTTCAGCCGTGCACTGTGGTAGTGACGTTTAGTTCAGAGGTGACTTTTTAATGCTACTAGCCTCTTTTAAATAGGGCAGACAAGAAGGATATAGCATTTAGACCAATTTTCTTATTTTCTTCCCAAGAATAAAAATTGTATGATCACCCACAGTGCAAAATCAAACAGCTTAATGATTTCTCTGGCTGAATAACCATGGATCATTTTTTAATATGACCGGTTGATGCATTGCACATCCCTCTGTCCAAATGGAAAACAACATAGAGGCCAGATTTGCAGCTGATTTAAATTGGCATGGTTTGATTTTATTCAATTGAGTTTTGAACAGGGTCTAGCTATGCATCTAGAACTTAGTATCTCTCCATCCTGCTTCCTGCTATCAAAATATTAATCTCAAAAAAAAATAGATATATAATTCTATATTTTCCAGCTAAGCAGTCAAATCAGATTAAGGTGAGACCATGTCATTTTTAATTCTATCATTTTTGTTGATAGAATAAAAAATTCATTAAAATAGAATATTAAATTTTAATGATAGTCAAAATATTATTTCATAATCATATTTAAAGCACATAAAATTAATGCAAAACACGTCAGGAAATTCAATTCTCAGAATTTTTTAACAAGATCTCTGCAACTGGGCAAACAAAGGAATATAATTTTATCATGTTGAAATAAATTCTACACTCATACTAATTTGCTTAGTGAAAATCTGGAGAAAGTGTTCTATGGGGGTTGTAGGACACTGCCTGCTGGATCATCCACATTCAAAATACCGTGCAGTTTCTTCCTCCTTCTCAGGGAGGTGCTGATGCCTCAAAGAAGCATCAGACAAAATTAGATCTTTATATTTTGTCAGGAGGAAGTTCTGTTCCTTTCAGATGTTCCGCAACCCTTACTTTTGTGACAAATTAGGATCTGCTTCTTGTAATGCAGGTTTATGCCTTTCCAATTCTTATTTTCTATGTCACTCTTGAACTGTCCCTTTGTGACATCAAACTCAGCACGTCAAGATGTCAGTGGCTGGGTGAGGAGTGGGACCACTAGGACTGGAAGATGAATTCCAAACTGCAGTGAAGTAAAACGAGAACCCTTGGAACGACCTCCCCCCTTGTTTTTGCAAACCATTACAGGCTATGTTTGGGTCTTCCATGAAATATGAGCCCTAGGATCCATGCATGCAGAAAGAGAGGAATAAAAAACTGGTTTACTGACTGCAGCTTAATTTTTGTTGGGCTTGGGGTTTTTTTTCTTTCCCTGCAGAACAGCCCATGGAAAATAAAAGCAGTGTTTATGTGTTCAGCTGTAAAAAAATTACCATTATTTGCCATGAGAAGGTCAATGTGTCCTGGAGAGAAACTAAGCTAGCAAAGACTGTCTGCTGTCCTTTCCCACCACCATGGGAAAGCTGTCATTAGCAGTCTGGCTTTGTTCCTTCCCAGGCACAGGACCAGAGTGGATACCCTCACATCCATCTCGGGTAACACCAACCTCCCAGAGAACATCACACAGTTAAAGTCCCCCTCTCCAGCACGCCTGCTTAGGAAAAAAGGCACAGTAAAGACACGTGGATTTTCTTGTACATGTCAGTACTTTAAGGGTCATTACATAAGCTGGCACCAATGTCTTGGCTTTCTGGTCTCTGAGAATTGTGGTGACCATCTGTAGGATCTGAATTTTGCAGCTGTATTCAATAAGACAGTGTTGGACTAAACCTTGGAAAAAAGTGCCTAATGCCAAACTGTCTATCACTGTCAATTTGGCTGTGCTCTAAACTTACAAATATAAATTTCCCTGAACAGTTGGGGAAGAGTAATAAAGTCAAAATGTCTCATTAAGCAATACAGGCTTCGGCCTAATGAATGTATCACTCAGGAGATAAAGGATGAAGCACAATTAATGACTTGTGATAACACAGAGATTGTCTGGACCACACTGACCTGTCTTTCAACTTTAACTCTTAGAAGAAAGAGGTTGCTTTGCATAAAAAGGGCAAGTTCATCCAGGGCTTGTCCAGACCAGCACTGCCAAATAAACCCGATTGTGACAGTGGTGTCATGCAGATAGCAGCTTTCTGTAAGATGGCCTTCCAAAAACTCGTTAGACATGAGAAGGTTTCTAATTTACTTTATGAGGCAGATAGGGAAACTGCAGTCAAAATCAAATGCAGCCTTCAAATAATAAGTGCCTTCAAATAGTTCAGGCTTTAATCAGTTCTTGAGTCCCTGGGAAAAAGAAAAGCATATAAAGAAACAAATCTTGAAAGTAGTCTTACTCAATATTGATGAAATTTAAGGCTGTCAAATGTCTGCAGGAAGGTGGAATGAGGCTGAACCTAAATCATTCAATACCAATGAGACTTTGTCTATTGACTTTTTGGCCTCATATTTAAATGCAGCACTTTTTGCCTTCTGATGGTTAAAGCTAGAGCTATCAATTCTAACATAAAAGCAACATCTAGTAAAACTTATTGGGGAAAAGAAAACTTGCTTGCTGTAAAAACTTGTGCTGGAAAATATTTGCTATTCTACCACTTAAGTTGTAAATCTTAGTTTAAAAAGGGAGGAAATTGATATTGGTAGATGGAAGCATAAAACCTAATGTAATATTGACACTTTTATTTCCTTTCAATTGGTATTTAAATCATGCATCATATTCTTTGAAAGTGCTGCTGCTATTGAAACTTTATTAGCAAGATTAGCCTAAAGTGTAATGGTAAAAGAAGTAAACAAATGTAAAGTAATTAATTTTTTCTATTACTTAAGTGTCATATTCATAGTACAAAACTGTTAAAAATTCAATTTTGAAATTTAAACAAAGCAAGAAGGCTGGTTTTTAAAAAATAGAAATATAAACTGCCTTAGGAGGAACACAGCTTGCATTAATCTGTGCTTGTGTGTTGTTTAGGTTGCTCCAAAACATTCAGCTTGAGGTGCAGTTCTGAAGTTTTATAGCTTCATTTAATAGCAAAGGTCAAAGAAAATTATTTTTAAAACATTTTTATGTACATATATATGTGTGTATATATATATATATATATATTCATGCCTCAAATACATAACGAGTGGAGATTGTTTCTAACTGAGCCAAAATCAAACCTGGCATTAAGGAGAGTAAAATTTGCAGTGCAGGCATTCTGACTCTGACTAATGCAATGAAGAAATCTTTCCCTATTCTGCAGTTTTCTCATGGTAATCCTCATATCCCTGGAAGTTTGATCCTAACGAGCAGCCCAATAATCCCTCCAAGGCATCCTGTGATTTCCTCTCCCTTGCCTGCGAGACCTGCAGCCCGCTGACCCACGGAAGTTCTGCTGGGGCTTTGGTGAGCCCTCGCTGCCCCTCCCTGCCCTGGTTCCCTCCCAGGCACGGACGTGCCGGAGCGGCAGAAACAGCCTGTGCGGAGCATCTGCTTGGGAGCCTTCCTGGAGGCACATCCCTGCCGGCCGCTGATGGAAAGCATCTGCAGGAACAAGGAGGGCGTGAGTCATGTGAGCTCTTGGGGCTTCATTACTGAGAACGAAATTGCCTGGGTCCTCTCCCTCGCCAGCTGCTTTTACAAAACAACAGCGAAACGGGAACCAGAGAGGCGCTTCTCAAACACCCGCGGACGAACGGGCGGCTGCTGCTCCAAACCCGTGTCTCTAATTTGTATGGGCCCAGATGATGGCCCACGTATGTCTGTGAACAGGGAACACTGAAAAAGAGTGAACAACTCTGTTTCTGCACAGCAGGAAAGCGGGTAGTATGAAGGGAATAGTCACAGGTTTCAAACTAGAGCACAGGTATCGGATATAGCTGATAGACAAAAGTAGCTTTAACATGGCAAATCTTGTGGAGGAAGCCAGCATGACTGCACTAGAATTTAACCCCAGCAGCATTATAAATAAGCATGCCTGTTTTCTAAATAAATGAAAACTCTGGTGGCTTAAGATAACATCAGCAGCCCTTTACAGTGCCAGCACTGTACCAAAAAACCTGGAAAACCTCATCCAAGATTTATATAACCATGATTAGCACATTCATCCCACACACAACAAAATGAAGCTCTGCCAGGTACTGGGCTAGGGTTTCTGTCCACAGCCCAGGGCTGAGTGTATGGGCATTGTTTTTGGCACGTTAATGATAACAAGAAAACTACAATTATCTTGCAGAGCTGTGTTTCTGCATTTAGGAGAGACGTGTTTTAGCTTGGAAAAAAACAGCTTGCTGGTGAAGCGGGGACAGATTTTGTTCAGATCTCAGTATCAATAGCAAGGATGCATTGCAAAAATACTGCATTTTTCTGCAGTCACTGCACGACTGAGATGTATTTTGTGTGTAGTAATGTAGGAATACATTTCACCCGTTTCTGTTGCAAGACTTCTGAAGCAACATCACCAGAGATGAGCACAGTACCTGTTTCCCCTGACTCTTTCCTGAGGTCCTTCACACTGACACAAAAACACATGTATCAGACTAAGGGAATTTCTGTGGTTTGCAGCCAGGATGAATATAACTTGGTGACTATCCAAGAGTATTAAAGATTAAGAGCTTAGAAAAGTCTTTCGTATGGCAATAGTTGAGATACCACAGAATTTCCTGTTTCTAATGTAAGGGGACTGTGTGGAAGCTGTTGACAAACAGGCTTTTTGTACAGGAAACCCTTGTATTATGTCTGGATTTTGAACTAAGTTCTTCCATGCTTTAGCACAAACGTGACATGTGGCCATAAAGCAGGCACATCAGTCATTTACAATTCCTGGGCTACACAGCATGACTACAAAGTATGTGATGAGGCTGGGACCCTGTCAGATAGATGAAAGCTAAAATTTAGTGTCACTGGGGAGTGACTCCAGAATGTGTAGGCTAGAAGTCAGGCTGGAGGAAGAAAAAAAGTGCTGGAACCCCAAGGCAGGAGGCAGATAGGGAGAAGCTTCTCTTTTTTTACAAAATGTTGGAAGACACACTGAAAGAAAAGTTGAGAACACAGAGGCTGGACTGTGCTCTCGCCCAGGCTGACTCTCAGATCCTCAAGGGGTCTAAAACAGACAATATTTGGAGTATAGACATGTCCAGCCAGTTGAGGGAAGTCATTGCTCCTTTCCATGTGGCACTCGTGGATCACATCATAAGCAGCGTGTCCCATTTGGGGCATCCCAGGACAGGAGGGGTGCTGACAAGGGGTGGGGATCCAGCAGAGGTCCACCAAGATGGTTTTGTTTGGACCATGTCCATGTACAGAGGGGCTGAGGGAGATGGGTTTTTGCTCAGCACAGAGAGCAGAAGGCAGAGAGCATCTCATTGCTACCTTCAGCTCCCTTGAGGGTGAATGCTACAGGAAGGACAGAGCCAGACTCTTCTCAGAGATGCAAAGCCAAGGAATGAGACGGAAAAGTCACAAATTGCAGCTAAGGAAACACTAAACACTGCCTGTGCCACACTCCCCAGTGGGTATGTGGAGAATGAGCCTTACTACACGTGGTGACCAAGGGGTAAATGTTTCAGCAGGTGGGGTAAGCTTTGTATTGGTCCCAGGGCCAGGGAGGAGGAATGAGCAGTAAAGCACTTAAAACTTGCCGTATTTTTTGGTACATCATCTTATTTTTATACTTCAACACCAGAAATAAAACACCCTTATCTTCCACTCACAAAGTTAAACACCACCTGGCTCTGTTTGTGGTGCATTTCAAGTGGGGATTGGGCATCTCTGAGGGCATATTCATCAGCTCTAGTTTGTTAAAAATGAAGGAAAAACAAATTCCAAATTTGTAATAGTCAGACTGTCAGAGTATTTGTACTGCAGGTTGCTTGTTGCAGTATTTCTGTGCTTGCAGATGGAAAGCCCCAAGAGGGCCTTGGCTCTGCTTTGGACACAAATGCAGATGTCAAAATTGTCTGTAGGCAATTGCTAATGTGGCCAAAGAATGCTATCTATAAATGTACACAGTTATTTCACTGGTATTTCAGCTATTGTTTATAAAGAAATAGACAGATAATAGTATGAGAATTTACATGTTTATAGTTTGTTGGCCTGTAGAAAACTGTTTAAGGGAAAGATCAAGAAGCATGTGTAATAAGCCTGTTCCATTTTAGTTCTCAGATTTCATTTGGGTTGTTTATTTATTTATTTATTTATCTATTTGATTTCCCCCTCAGCTGTACTTACTGGAAAATACTCATGAGATATTTGTTCTGAATGTTTTTGTTTAGCCTTAGCTGACATGGCCATCTCAAACATATGCATACTTGCAAGTTGATAGACCTGGTGTACATGCTTTGAAAGTCACATGTATCACTCTGAGAGGGTAATTCAAATCTTCTTGTGTTTTACTGACAGCCTGGTGTGGTATCTCATTCTTTCTGTGTGTTCTGTTTGAAGACTGGCTTCCTTTCCTGTGTTTTGTTTTGCTTATTCATAAGCCAAAGTAATTCTCTGCTTAATTGAGTTCCTTTGTTAATGAAACAAGAAGGTTTTTAAATTTACTTGTTCCTATTTATAAAATAGGCTAGTGTTTATTGTCTTCAGCTATAGCGTCCCGTGTTGTGAACTGCAGCCACTTACAGCTTTTTCTCCTGCTTAGTCCTTTCTTACTGGCACAACTCTGGGGACTGAGGCCAATGGCTTTGGCTTAGAGGTCAGTTTGGAAGCACATTCTTGAGTTTTCAGTGGTTTCCATTGCAGACTAGAATAAACAAAAGGCCTGTCCACTTGCATGCGTGCTACTCATGTGAGTAAGGGATCTTAAGAGGTCTATTCCTCTTTTGTAAATAGGTTTTATGCGACCAAAAGGGAGCTGTGGATTTTATCCTTGTGCTAAATATAGTGACTGCATGGTCTCAAGTCTGTAGATTCAATTAAACTTTCTTAAAACGTTCAATTAATTTTATTGAAGCTACATGAGGACTTACAGCTATAAGCACAGTTAGTCAGGAAAATCTTTTCCTCAAAGTTTGACAAAAGCATAAGGAAATGTGTTCGTGAGAGGTTGCATATATTCACGATAGCAATTTGTGTCAACCACAGCTCAGTAAAATATGGTGTCTATTTTCTGAAAGACACCATTATCAAGCAAAGCTATGATTTCCTGCTTCAACATCCAACAGTGCTTGGATACATTAATGGCTTGTGTTGAATGCAGATCATTTAATTCCAGATCCTTTTGGCTTTCATAGAAAACTGGCAGATGGAGTAAATATAAAACACTTTTCTGGCTACTAAAGCTTTTTCTGAGTAAATATGCATAAACATGCAAGTTTCTTTTGATGGAATTCCTCCCTAAACATGTCAGTCTCATAGAAGAGGGTCAGATCCTATGGAAAATAGGCAAGAATTTGAACCAACAAACCCCATAATTGTCCTGATTGTGTAGGAGGCCAGACCCAGCCATGGGAAAGATGAGGTAGTTTGTGCCAGCTTGGATTGCTGAGACCAAATGCAACATCTAATAAGCAGAAAATCCTCCTCATCCCCAGAATCCTGCATATATTGCAACTTCCACTGAAATTGCTTTAAGGGCCACAATTCACCCCAGACCACCTCCTAGAAAAAACTCTCACTGAAAGCTCAGGCTATAAACAGATCCCTTTTACAAAACATACTGAAACAATGAATTAAATCTCTTTTCATCTATGCTCATTTTTGTGCTTTACTTAATTTGCACTTTAAGCTATTGTATTGAATTTGATAGATATGAAAATACACTCTATTAACTGTATTTTACTAAGAAACTGGATGCTTCAGCTTTATTCTTTAACTTAAAAAAAAAAATGAAAACAAAAGCAAAAAAACCCTCAAAAAACCCAAACCTGCCATCTGGATGATTATTATTGTTTATAAAACTTAAGTAGTTTAGTACAGTAAAAGCCAATTAGATACTTCTTTTGTTTTAATCTTGTCCTAGAGCTGAGAGAAGTCTTGGCTACAAACTAAAACCTCTAAATCAGGATCATCTTTAGCTGATTCCTTTTATGTATAGGGGATTTCAGTGGGGATGAAACAATCTACCCATTCATCTTCCATTCGTGACAAAATCCACATGTTCATCTCCAGTTTATTGTTTTGCTAAGAGTGCAAAGAAATGTGAATGACAAACTGTAAAGATGTGAAATGGATAATCCAACCACCAGCGGTAGAGCAGGACACAGGGATTTGTTTGCCTTTGGTTTTGAAAAATACCATTTCTTTAATCCTGTGCATTACTTGTGTTTAAATCATGCTGCAAGACACTGGTGCATGCAAATACAGTTCCTGGCCTCCCCACACAGTTCCAGTCAGAGAAGAGATTGAGGCATTACACACAGCAAGTGATAACTGGACCACTGAGGGCACTTGTAGGACTTGCTCAAACTCCAAGGTCAGAGAACAGAACGTTTTTTCCTCCCCCATTTCAGACTGGATGCTGTCACAGATTGGTGACATCCAGCAGCAAAATCCAAAAATGAGACAGAAAAATATATTAGGAAAGATGGATCTGTGGACACAACTGTGTCCTGTGTCTGTGTCCTGTGATGACTCTGGAATAATCCATGGCTTCTAGCTAGTCAAAATCTTTGAGGAGAGAATAGATCTTGACGGGAAATTTTTATTACAGCGAGAATTATAAGATGAGCTGAGGGAGTTTTCTTTACAGGAATTGGTGAACATGGGATTTACTGACTGTGACAAATAATGTGTGATAAAGTCATTCAGTTCCCCAGATAACCTGTGCCAACCCTAATGAACAATAGTATAAAAAAAGAACAATAGCTGGCATGTTTATAGGAAATTTGGCTTATTGCTTCTTCTAACTTGTTTGTGTGTGACAGATTTTATATTTTTGAGCTATAAAAGTAAGGCTTAAAAGTGCAACTCCCTTAAAGGCTGGAAGCACATGCAGATGGCAGCTTTGGCCAGTGTGAGAGATGGAGCCTGGACTTGCAGAGCTGACAGTGCCCCAGGGCTGAGCATCTGTTCCTGGTGCCCACAGACATGGTGTGGGTTATTCACCTGCTCACTCAATGGGGCACTTCAATTTTCTGGTTTGCAACACTGCGCCTTCCAGTTGGGTGATGCTGAGGTTGCTTGTGTTTGCAGGTCCCTGTTTAGTGGTCAGAGGGCCTGCTTTCACCTATGAAACTTGTGCATGATTTTCTGCTTGAGCTGGTGTTTTAAAGTGCCCAGTTGAACCTGATGTATCTTCTTGGCCACCTCTGAGGTCTCATGGGGTGCATTGCATTGGGGTGATCACTGCATTGATCCTGAGTTTGTTCTGTATCCTGCTTTTCCATTATGGCCGCTGAATACTGAATTGTTATCAGCAGCACTTAGCAGCATCAGACTGTTTCAAATCTGGTTTAAGAGCCTCCTTGGAAAAGCAGTGCTTCATCCAGGGTCTCCAGCAACTTGCACAACAAGGCTGCTAGCTGAAAAGGTGATCCCTTATCCATTTGGGTAGTATTTTGCTCAGAGACTTGCATAGGACAGCCACATTTGGCATGATCCTGGAATTTTTCACAGCAGTTGTGCTTTTCTACCCAGGTGCCTGGCAGCCAGAGAGACAAGCGTGGATCAGCACACGCTGATGTTGCCTTGTATAACTGACTAGGGCCTGAAGCTGGGAGTTCCTTGCTGTCCTTGAAACAAGATGATCACATGGAAGGCAGCTTCATCACCCTGAATTTCTTGACTTTAATCAGCCAAGGAAGCCTCACACAGGTAGGTGTGAAAGCAGCTGGCAAAGAGCTCTGGGCCAGACTCCTGGGAGCACTGGGGAAGTTATCCACTGGATACACGGGTGGGAGCCATGGAGACGGCAAAGTGCTTGGGTTGGGAATCATCTCTGTCCATCTGCAGAGCACTAATAAGAGGTAATAGATAATGGCTGTTGTATCAATTGCTGACTGTTCTTGGATTTTGTATTTTGAACAGAAGTGTGCTGCCTGCTGGCCTGAGCCTCTCGCACAGCCCCCTCTGGGCAGTGATAGGGGTAAAATGCAGGGTGGCTTCTGCTGGTGAGCTTCTTGTCCCAGGAATATCATCACACTCAGCAGGAACATCCATCATAACCACCAACAGACACTTCCCCAAGTACTCATTGCAATTCACTTGCCTAATTAAATGAGCAGAATTCCTTCATTCCACTTCTGGTGTAAATCTGGGATAGTTTTATCAGGATCATACTGTAAACTAACAGCACAGAATATATCTGCCTGTTCCCAGAGCATTTGAAAGGCCACAATGTTACATTTTTATGTGCAGTTGGTTAGATCACTCTCACAGCCTCTTCTCTAAATGGTACTTTACTGCAATTTTAGTTTCTCTAGACATCCTCCAGTTGCTAGTGAGTGCTAATTTAATTAAAACACGATTTTTTCCTACATTTCCCTGCAGTTTTTTTGAGTGAAAGTCAAATTCATTAACTAATAGTGTTAGGAATACTATTTGTTGACAGTTCTATACAAGTGTTAAACCTGCAAACTGTGGACTCTCTAAACAATAAACCATTTCAGCGTAGGAGCTGTAGGTGATGAGATCTCTTTGTCCACAGGGACCTGTCCACATGTAGGGGAACGCTCACTGTCCTTTGTTCTGCTACCACAGCAGAAAATTGTTTCACAAAGTAGATATTTGGGTTCTCCAGTCTATAATTTCCTCCCAAAATGAACAGAGATCTTAGAGATCAGATATTAATCTCATAGGTCAATAATATCCATACAAAAAACTGTCCTATTAATTTCTTTTAAATCATGTTGTTCAACTGTTTGAAGCAATTACGGTACCTAAGGAGAATCCCAGGCACTTGGATTACATCTTGTCTTCTCTTTCTGTTTCTGTCATCTTTGTTAAAGCTATAGTCTTCATTTTTATGTTTTAAGGACAATTTTCTTTCTCTCACAACTTTGTGAGATGAATAATAACTCCTGATAAATGAAAACAGTAGTACTATGAACACAGCCGGGCAGCCAAGACACAATCTATCATGACCATCCAAGAGCAAATTTATAGTAACAATATATGATTTGAGTTTTTTGGGGGTGGGTTGGTTGGCTGGGATGGTTTTTTTGGTGGAAGAGCATACACATGGTTCAAGTACCCTCACAGGATATATATATGTATATAAAATGTATATATATTTAAATACTTTCACAGGAGCTTCCAACTCACAAGAAAGTTCTAGTCATGCAATCAAGGGAAAAAGTGCTTCTCAGTCTGGATTGCTTTTAGGAAGCGAAGAACTCCTAAGAGACTCAACTGCTTGAGCCTAAACAACCTCGGAGGTGTTGGCTTTGACTGGCAGAGGTGTGAACCCACATTCCTATGGGCCCAGTGCAGATAACCTGTTTGAGAATTCAGGCGCAGGGTTTGCTGGTACATTCTGAGGTGCTGATAAGTGACATCTCAGAGTACGTGTTTTTGAGCAGGGTGAATCCCGAGTATATCTAAGCATATATAAGTCAGTGATGAAGAAAAAGCTTCGGAGGGTCTCCTTAGCTTTACATTTTAACATAGTAGAATAAAAAGGTGAAAGATTAAAGAGCAAAAATGGATCAATAAGGGTAAAGCAGGCTTTTAACATGAATTCAAAAAGAAGAACGTGCTTTAAAAACTGAAAAGGAATTGCCAAATTAGGAAGTTGTCATTTGAACTGCAATATATATAGTATATAAAATATTTCTGGTCTGGACATGTACTGCTCCCCTCTTGTCTCAGCTTTACTGAAAATGTCTCTCTCTGCACATTAACAGACTGCCTCCATTAAAATACAGTAAGGTAAAATTCCCAATCTACAAGAAATCCTTGCTTGAACCTCAGTTAATGCCATAAAAACACATAAATATTTCATAAATCATTTCCTGTTATGTATTTTTTAAAAATGACCTATGAAGGTGTACGTTATGAATAAATTTAACCCAGTAAATGATCCATGTCTGAAGTGCACTCCCCACCACCCTTTAACAGTAAAGTCAAAGGGCACTTGTTTCTTAGGCAAACTAATTACCAACTCTGGTCATGCCTCGAATGATGTGGCACAGATTTTGTCACTCCTGGTATAGAGTTTTTGAATGCTGCACTGAAAGATCATAAATTTAAATATTTGTGTTTTATTATCAAGTGTATCTTATTTTTTCCTTAGTCTTTCATTTATTTCCCCATTCTAAAATATCTCATAAAGGATTTGAGTTATACTGCAACTCCAAGCTTCTTTATCTTTAATATATTTTCCACCAATTCTCTGTAGTCAAGGGCTTCAAAGTTCAGGACTTTAATTCTCTTATCTTTTGCCTTATGCATACATATAAACAAAACCTGTTAACTAGCAGAAAGAGGGTCAGAAGAAATGAAAACAAATGTCATGCTTGTGTGTGCTTGCTTCCTTTCCTCCCCCCTTGAAAGAGAAATAGGAGAGAGTCATTCCACACTTCTCTGTTTGACTAAGGCAACCATTCCCAGATTAATATAATAAAACAGATTTCCCAGGGGACAAAACATCAGGCTAACAAAATAAAAATACAAAAGAAATGTGGGGAATGCACAACTGGTGCATACTTTTAAAAACTGTACTCTGTTATCCTGTTTTCTGTGATGCTATCTCATGTGGGCTATGAATGAAAAACCAGCACAATCTACAGGTGTACCACTGTTTGTAGAATAATTTACGTAAACATCACAGGTCTTTAAAGGTAGTATCAAAATAATGTAGTTTATGAAACAAAATGCTGTAGACTTTATTAATCAATTTTTTGTATTTACTGAAACAATGTGTGCCTGACCAATCATATGCTATTTTGAAAGATGTTAAATAATGATACCAATTTTATTAGCCTTTTTTCTAATTAATCAGAGTAGCTCACTCAGTAAGAAAAAAGGCATTTGTTGGAAACCATCGATGAAACAGTCAGTGAGCTGACAGTCAATAAGTGGCCCATCATTTAGGTCTATGCTGTGCATTTGTGTTTCCCCTGGTCTGATTACACATTTACCTGTAATTTGGTGAAAGTGGGCTTAAATTTTTTTGTGTGGTAGGGACAGCTCCTCCTTTGTTAACTTTAACGAATCAGTGGAGGATGGTCACAGAGTAAAGACAAAATCTGCTGTTGCTGCAAAGGTGACAGCCATGAGGTGGCTGAGCCTTGCATCCATGCATCCATCCATGCATCCATGCATCCATGCATCCATGCATCCATCCATCCATCCATCCATCCATCCATCCATCCATCCATCCATCCATCCATCCATCCACACAGCAGAAGTCTTGGTCTGCAGTCTGGCACACTTCCCAGACCCCAGCAATATACCTGTCTTCTCCCCAGCCTTAAAACGTGGCTCAGACTCTTTGAAGTGACAAGTGAGCATGAAGCATCACTATAGAGAACAGAGTAACTCAAGCTGAAGAGGTGGATTGCCATCAGAAAAATTGTGTTGAATAAGGCAGATCCCAATAGGATCATGAATGTCATTCTCCTTTTTTTCACTTTTAAAGAGTGAATATGCTTGGCACTTCAAGGAAACCAGAAATCCCTCCAGAAACATTAAACTCCAACTCAGCTTTATTCTATTAAGTAACTAATGTGATCCAACCATCCCTGTAAACACAAAAAGTGCTGAACACAAGCAAAATAGCCATTTTTACTGAGAATAGTACTTTGTTTTGGACTTCATGGTATCTTTCCCTGCAACAGTCTACAGAGGATGTAAATTCCAATAGCCCATTTTCTAAAAATAGTAAAACACACAGTTAATGTAAACATTCTGCTTTCATTTTTCGGCTGTGCTACCCAGGCAATGACAGATGACACTCTAATGGATATACTTATTCCTATCTCTTTTCCATTAAAAAAACCCCAAACCAAAACAAACCAATATGTTTTGGTATGTAAGGTGTGTTCTACATGCAAAACAGGAAAGTGAGGCAATAGAGTGCAGAGGAGCCCAGTCCTGCAGTAAAAATGATGTCCTGCATCCAAGTCTTCCTGTGATAACAGGATTTAGAAGCTTCCACATCAACCCAAATGAATGCTGAGGAACATTCCTAAGTGCTTTGATCATAACAATTGTCCTGGGACAGCCACCTCTCCTGGCCCTTAATGCTCAGCGTGTTTACACTGAGAGGATTTTCCAGAGGTTTTCAGAGAGTTAGGATACATCTTCAGTCAGAACACTGTGACCCGTGTGGGGGTTCCAGACAAGCAAATGAATTGTAGGCGGACAAAGAACAGCCCTGTCCTCAGGCAGCCAGAAGGCAGGGTTTGGGCACAGCCCTGCAGGAATTCAGCTGTGCTGCTTCTGGTCTGAGCTGGGGCAGCTATCCTGCCACAGTGTTGGATGTGCTGGTTTAAGGCTGTGGGGCTGTGAGCCTTGTGCGGGGCTTCACGTGCAACACACGTTTTGACTTTTTCTGGGCTGTGCAGCTTTTTGACTTTCATGCTTGCTGACAAGCAGAGTTACTCTTGAGTCAAGGACACTTTTAGCCCTTTAGCTTGAACCGCCCGCTACCAAGAATGAACATGCAACAGATACTTTTACTCAGTTTAACTTGTTCTATGTCACATTTTTTCCCCGCTGGAAAGGTTATTTCAACATCTTGCTGATTTGTTGCATTTGCTTTTCCTTGCTCACTGTCTGCTCTCAGCACAGGAACAGCCAATTGCTTCACTTCACCGAAACCTTTACTGTAAGAAGGCTGAGATCACTTTCCTGAGCGGTGTGAGGTGGGAAGCACTGCCCGTGTGTTTTGTGTCCCAGTACTCATTCTCTGCTGCTATTTAAGGACAACTGTAAGTGATGTAGTCATATATAGACCAACTGCCAGCCCTCAAGGCTCTCGCTAATGATTTATACACTCTGCCAGTATAGTTAGAGCATTTCTACTACAAAATCTTACTCTTTTTTACCCAGCTATTCATACCTCTGCCTGCCTTATTTTTAAAATTGCTCTTTTTTTCAGGTAGCGAAGGTTCACCAAGATAACAATACATTTTAATGACTGATTTTGTAGAATAAACCTAAGAAATAATCTCTGCAGGAATTTTATCATCCCAGTTATCTGGTTTTAAGGATGTTGCTTCTTTAAGAATTGAGATCAAATTGTGCAATATTTTGTTTCAACTCCTAATCCATATTTTCTTCAGTTCCAGTCTCCCCACTCCTAGGCTGCAAATGTAATGAATAGGTCTGATTTACAAGATGGATCATGAGAAAGCAGAAAAGGTCTTCCTGCTGCTGTCTGCTGGTCACAGACAATTCCACTTCAGTCTTCCATTCAAAACAGAACAAGCTGCAGAAAATAAATGTTTCCATTAAAAATAGACAGGGAAACATCTGCCAGGGAAAACAAGAGATGTCAGTAAATAAAGAAGCTTCAAAAAAGCAGCTGTCCATCCTCTTTCAACAGAGAGAGGAACAAATATTTGCATCTCTCTATAGTTAAGGTAAATGAAAGACTATGCTTTTATAAAAACTTGTCTACTCTAATTCCTGAAGTCTTCCTCATTCTGATGAAGGAAACAATGCCTTTTCTAAGCATCCAGAAGTTAAAGCTCTCAACCCACCATGATTAAACTCAGGAACATTTATATCATATATGACATTCTATTCCAGTTTTAGCAATATGTTTTCTCCAGGATCATATTTTTCACCCCAGCAAACATGGGCAGATGTAATCAAGAGTCAGAGCAAATCAAATCTGTGTAGTGACATGACATGTTGCAGAGTATGGGTAGCAGAGAACTTTCTGCTCCTTTTTGGTAGCAATTTGTGAGACTGCCAGAAGAGGAGATTAATCATATGGTTACACTTGCTGCATGTGGAGGAGCTGTAGAGCAAATAAAAGTTTTACTGAATCAGCAGGCAGCTCTCTAATGCTGTTATTTCTGCTCCTGAGGTTTTTTTCCAAGACAAGAATTATAATTTATGCACAAGGAGAGCAATCAAAAGTCCCCAGATCTGTAGAAGTAATGTGATAGGGCACGTAAAGAATGGTCTTAAAATCCCAGATACAAACTAATGTGTATTGATTTTTAATAACATAAAAATTAGATGCAATGCTGTTTTGCCATTCTTTGTTACAGCGTCTTCCTAAGGAGATAAATTTTAATTTAAATGCAATGATAATTCAAGTGGGGATTTCAGTTTGGTCTTCAGTAATCCAGTGTTTGGGAAATATGATGCTGTCCCATATTTGAAACTGAATTGTTTATGTACCAAACACACAAGGTATTATTTCATCCTACAAGGCAATACCAAAGTCACTCACCAAAGTCAGAGTGGATGTTTATATATTGGCAGTGACCTGGTTTTTAAAGTGGAAACAATTATAGCAGAAATTGAGGTTTCCTCATAGGATTTTATGATTCAGAAACACAATTCATGCCATATAAACAAAAATGCTTCCAGCCTAAAAGCATGTGTATCAGTTTTATAGAATGATGATCCCAAAATGGCAAATGGAAATAAAGATTTATAGTAGACATCAATCTTAGATACTATTTTCATGTTACTAATCAGGAGTTGTGCAGTGTGTAAATGTCATATATAATAAAGGGAATAAATATGTTTTAGTAGCTGGATTATGCCAGAAAAATACGATTTATATAAATAGTTTGTCTCAGCTAGAAAGAATTCGGCAGTGTTCTCAGAAGAATATTTGTTCTATACAAATCAAGTTGGATGTGGAGGACTCAAACCACACTGGATGTAGAGAACTATAGCATCTCTTGCTGCATCAATCTGTTTCCCAGCGCCTGAAGCCTCTCAGCACTATACGTGTCTGAGGCCGTGGCCAGGCCTGCCGGATCCCTGGCAGACAGTCAAGGACTCAATCCGACACGGAATTTCTCAGTGACTGCACCCACTGGCAAGCTCTGTCTAGCTAGGCTCCTTCTCTGCAGCTTCCCCTCCTAGGGTCACTTGAGGCCACAAGGAGCTGGCTCAGAACAAGCTTCTGCCTCACTTGACCACAAAGGGAAAAAGGGTGGAGATGCTCTCACCTTTCTTGTGTATGAGAAACCAGCTGCTCCTTCCACTCTGACCTCGTGGCTTTGGGGGAAATGTCTTGTTTAGATTCCTTTCGTTTCCTCTCACATGTGGTCATTCCCCCTGGCAATAGGCACCGCTCTTGGCCCCACCTCTGCCTGCCTCGGGAAGATAGAGGTGCAGGAATGGCCAGTGCCTGTGCTGCTCCTTCTTACTGCTCTTCTTTTTGTGCATGTGTGGTGTTCCTTCATATTCAGATGGTCCATCTGTTGGACAGACTGCATCTTGCTTTTTATTTAGGATTCACTGCCCATGCATAGAGTAAGGTCAAAAGTGAATACCATGAAAATTCTGGCTTGCAGCCTGTTCTGAGTGAGCTTAGTAGCGCTTAGTAGCAAGTTCATGATTTCTGCTACAGCTTTATCAGCTGTAGGAGGTACCAAGTCCTGCTGGAAAATCTCCAAGGACTTGAACATATGTTTAAAAAAAAAAAAGAAAACCAGTTTTTATAGCTAATTTTATCACTAATTTTTATTCAATTTTTTTTAATGTGTTAGAAGTCACTTATTAGACCTAATTTTGCATTTATCTGTCTTGCCTATCCTGTTGTTGCTTAAACACATGATTGAGGGATAGTCTTCCAGAAATTAGGTGCTGCATAACTTTGAACAAGTTGTCTTCTGTTCCTGTTACTTTGATAGCCTGTGTGGAGTACAGAGGCAGTGCTGGGATAAAAGGGGAGAGCACATGAGTGAGAAGTGTTTTTATAGAGAGATAGAAACTAAAATGATCTTTAGGAGGATAGAGTCCTGTAGGATGTCAGCAGGATGAGGTATAATGGGATTTTTGGGTTTTTAAGACATTCTTCTCAAGCATGTTCACAAATGGTGTTTATACCAGCAAAGAAATCTGTAATCAGTGAAATGGAAAATATACGGACTATGATAATTCAAAATAAGTTAACACCTTCTTATGAGAAATTTTGAAAATTGTTGGATTTTTATGTCTCCTTCTTTGGTTGTTATGGCCTCTATTGCTGTTGGTTCTTTTTAAGTTAGGTGAGTTGATTTTTGATGACCCAGTTTGGGTGAGAGACAAGCATGGCTGAAGTACTCAAAAACATTAACTAAATTGCACCATTCTCTTCAGATCACTAGAACTGGTAGGGCACAATGTTTAGCAAAAAATATTCCTTTTTCAGCTTATAATTACATTTTGTGTAAGCACAGACCTTCAGGTTTCAAGTATTTACCCTGAGAGAAATATAAAGTGAATAATGTACAAGATTTTATTTTCAGGGTAAAATTGATATGATGACAATAAACACTTGTTTCAAAAGTTTGCTTTGAGTAACCACCACTAAAGAGAGTAACTGCCTCTGGAAAAGGGGACACGCTTCTGAACTTGCTCTTGCATCTGGATCACCCAACGCAATGTGCCCGCACAGGCTGGGTGAGCAGTGGGTGCTGCATCAGCCCAGTAATTCTAAGCCAGGCTCCAGTGAAAGTGCAGCTTCTCCAGCTTCAGTGCAGATGTTTTCCATACAGGAAGCCTCTAATCCAAACATTCCCTTCTCTCCTCTTGCTGGCCTCACATGGCCTTGTCATGCTCTTTGCTCATTCTGAAACAATTATATACATTTGAATGGCAGCCAGGCCGATTGCAGCCTGTTTTTCAAAAATTATCCTCTTGTTCTGACAATTGCATTTAGCACAACATTCAAATCAACCAGGCCGTAGGTAGAAAATAATTTAATTTTTCTTGTCAATGAGCTTAAGTATGATGATCCACTAAGTACGCCCTGTTTCTTCTTCGGCCTTTTCCCGTAGGTCCCACACTCAGGCACAAACCATACATATGCATGTCTTTATTCATACTAGAAAATTTCCAGACTGCAGCAAGGAGGCTCTGCCAAAGCATTTCTCTGAAGAGCTTCTACTTTTGAAAAAAAATAAAGGTGAATCCTGGAAGATGCTGTGCAGCACTTTGCTTGCGTTATCACTTGTAAAGCCCAATTCAACAAACCACTTTTCCCGTGATGAAATATTACATTCTTGCTTTGAAGTGACAGGGTGTCAGGGTGACATAAGTTGCTTAAAAATGTTCATAGCAGAGCTCAAGAGATTTGTTTTCAAGGACTTGCATATTCTTTGTGTTTGCACAATTAAGAGACAGATTTGTATTTTTTTTTCTGGTGCCAAAATACACAGGAAAGTACATATAATTTACTGGAATACAATGGGGTAAGGGAACCTTCTGAAGTATTTTATTTAGGTTTCTGTTCTGGTTTATATTTGCTGCTCTTTTTTTAGTGTTTTTTTCTGGCACTTGGAACGGATCTGAACTTGCACTATCCCAAAATTTATAGAGCCTGTGAGCATGTGTGTGGCGTGGGTGGCTTAGCAGTATTTGCTGGATCCACAAAAGGAAACTTCTGCATGTATTAAGATGATAAATTTCACAAGTTGAAGGTGAGCAGGAACAATCTTAGTACTTGATTGATTGAAAAGACATGTTTAATGGCCACTATCAATCACAGATTTTTTAATTTGCAAATTTCTAGTTTGCCTATTGTGTGGCTTAGTCAGAACATGCTTCATGCAAGCTAGGGACTTATTAAAAAGCCCAAACACCCCGCATTTGTTTGTTCTCTCCTTTCTGTGTTACCCAAAGACAGAATAATTCCATTGTGTCTTTAGCTGTTCCCATGGAGATTCCAAGACACCAGTAGGGAGAAGATCTACATTACAGAAATGTCATAAAACACATCTCTGACACATGGACCCCCTTGAAACACCATTACACTTCAGGCTGTGTCTATGTGACCAAATCCAAGTGTGCCTGGAAACATTTCTGAGTGCTAGGCTGTGAACATCTGTGCTGGTGAAGAGAGCTTTACCTGGCTTGAATTCATCCTTTTACAAACAGGGCTGTACCCAAACAATTCCTGGGCACTTTTTGGTGTTTTGACAGCTAAATGACTGTAGTGGCCATTCCCTCCAGGCAGATCTCCTGGAACCTCTCCTTTTAGAGACTGCAAGCAATTGTTTAGCACTGACCTAGGCCATCCCAGTCCACTTGGACCCAAACAGTCTCAGGCAAAGTTCAGTTACTGGAGCAGGTGTAGCCAGAAGAACTTCTACAAGAACCAGAAGAAACTGATATTTCCCCAGGCCTTGTGCTGTCATGGAAGGTTATTTTGGAAACAAGAAAACCCAACACTTAGTCTCTCGGACAAGGAACATCTGCTTCTTTGAGATTTTTATAGTATCAGGTACCATACCAAACTAACAAAGTGATCTCTCTCCAACTTGGTTGCGACTGATCCCTCATTTTTGGGAACAGATTTTCAGCTGAAATATTTCCATGTCAGCCTCTGTCCCAGTTTATTTCAGTTTCAGACCTGCTGAGCTCCATTGTTGTTGCAAATGAGAAATAGGGAAAAACTACAATTATCCTGAAGTTTCAGGGCAAGATGTATTTGAAGAAGAAACTCATTACTCTGGCTACACATTGGACCTCAAAGGGGTAGGTCACAGAGGTTTGGAAAGAATAAAAATCACGTGAAGTTTTTAGTAGAACTTTGGAGGTTCACAAAGTTATTGGAAATCCTCAGGAAGAAGGGAAATGTTGACTGACAGTTAAGGGATTAAGGACATATTCTACCTCTGGTAAAAGAAGAAATAATTAAAGAAACTGATTGGCCACTTGGAGACTTCTTTCATAAACCAAACGACAAAAAACACCCACAGAAATCAGTGAAGAATCCAGTCTTGATATGAAAAGGGCAGGTGGATGTACAAGCTGGCGATTTGAACAATACATTAATATTTTAAAATGTTTGCTATATACAAAATTCCCAGTTAAAGTCCAGTCTATTGACATGGGATAATTTGTGCCTCAGAGGTGGACAGCTTTAGTGAGAATATTTTGGTAGTAGAAGAAAACCCAAAACATAAGCACTGTAAGATGAAGAATTTGCAGAGCAAAAAATGGGTTACTTACACCAAGCTTCCTCCTAGAAAAGACACAATGAGAAATATTTGTAATCACTAGGAAAAACAATTTAAAAAAGGAAAAAAAAAAAAAAAGTAGAAGTTCTGCAGTGGTGCTGGCTGGCTTCCAGACCAAGGGGAAGTCAAATGCCTTTTCCTCCCACTCCTTTTGATGCTAGCAGGAGTCAGAAACTCTGGGGCCAATAGCAGCAGTGCAAAGGTTTTGGATCTTTTGGATCTTTTGGATCTTTTGTATCTTTTAAGCAGAGTTGTATTCAATCCTTATTTTTTTTGACTTTGGACTGCTCTCTGCAAATTTGTTACTTCTTACTTTCAGAATATGTCAAGGTTGCTTATTTCTGCCTTTCACTGTTTTCTGTCTTTCATCTCTTTTATTACTCCTGTGAATTGTCACTCTATTTTTTTCTTCCAGGAGAATGATTTCCTCCCCTTCTGACTGCTCTTCTGTAAGTGCTTCTCCATCTTGCTCCTAATCTGTGCCTGTCATATCTGCTTTTCCTCACAGAACTGTGTCCAGGTTTTCTTTCTCAAAGATAAAAGAAATTAAAGAAGTTAGAAACTATTTATTCTAATAAAATTATTTGTTCTTCTGTCTTCCACGTTATCTCTTCCCTCAAACACTTCCACTCTGCCGTCTGTTTAATTTATAGGTGCTTTTGTATAATCTCTCTTGAAAAATTCATTATATGCAAAATCTCTTTCAGGATCTTCACTAATAGAATGGTGATTAATAACATGTTGGAATAAGTCAGAAGTAACCCAGAGAGTTTTGGAAAGGTGCAAAGTTTTGAATGTGTTCTTGAGCGTGTAATACGACCTTGCATATCTGTTGCCTCTTAGAACTCGAATGCACGTAAATTGCACCAATGCAATCAAGAGATGATCTTTCCCTTTTCTAAAGGGTCTGTCACAACAATTACTGTGAACGGACTATTGCACAAGGGAAACCATCGCTTGGAACTTGGTTTAATAGGGAAATTATAGGTCCTACCCTACAATTTCTGTTTTCAATTGAAGGGAGAGGCTTGGTAACTGAGCGTTATGAACGCAGCTTTCCAGATGGGATTTATTCATTAAGAGCAGTGCACATGTGTATTGCCTAATGCAAGCCAAAATGAGACCTTCTTGAGCAGAAACCACAAACTGAAAAGTAGCCCTGTATAAGGGAACATTAAGTCCAAAGACACCAAGCACCTGGCATCTGGTGTTTATCTAAGCATTGCATTTGGCTTTGGCTCCTAATCTCAGCAATACCTGGGAAACTGTTGAGAGAATCCAGTCATGACACCATGGTTTGAACAACTACTGGCTTTTCATGTGGACAAAATTCTTCTTTTAATTAAACCCTGAAGGTCTGATGATGTTAGGTATGTATAGTGAATGCCAGTAACATTTTCCCTTTGATCTCAATGGGAAGTGTTTCCGCTTCCAAGATGAAAGATCTACCAAAAAGGACATTCCCCATTAAATAGATGTGCTGTCCATAATGACCTAAAGTTCTCCCAAGCCTTAACTCTCAGGTTTTGCTACCTACCACCTTTCTGTTGGATAGTCTTAAATAGTACTTAAATTTTTCCTTGTGCATTATTCAGTAATGACATCAGGTCAAAGTAAACTTAGCACTGCTATCACAATAAACCATTTCACTGTGGTTTACTAGAACATTCTGAACCTGGCATGTGTAACAATTTGTCTGTGGAATGATTAATATGTGAGTCAATGGCTGAAATAACTACAAATGAAGGAAAAGGAACTACAGCAGAGGAAATATGGCACTAATTTACCAAAAGGAAAACTGTGATACACCTCAGAAAATAGCTGGGCACCAGATGCAGAAAGCAGCAATCCCACTCCGAATAGGTCTCAGGACCACCTACTGACCAAATAGGATACTGATCCTTTCCCTGTGCAGACACCTCTGTTGTGCCACCCCTGCAGCCTGCAATGCTGTCAGCACTGGGGTTTCCCACTACAGTGCAGCTATCCACAAGGTAGTCAACCACCAGAAATGTCCCTACAGTAACAGAGAGCAAAATGCATCTGGACCTTGCAGTGTCTGAAGGGACCCTTAGGATTGTGGGGAGTGGAGCAGTGACGGACACTTGAACACTGTTGTATTTTCTGCCAGGCCTCTGATTACTCCAGACACAGCCATCCAACCTGTATAGCTTTGCTCCCCTGTCGCCACATTTCAAATTGGCTTGGCTTGGCTGCTACTATTTAAATTATTTTTTTTATTCTTGAGCTCAAGTGATCTTACACTTCAAGAGGCATGTATACTTTCCTGCAGTTAATTCTAGTTTAGTGAATGTAGCTGACTAGAAGATTTTATACCTAAAATCTTCCTGTTAAAGATCCAAAAGGGCACTGGATATGCTAAGATATGTGCTTTTAACAGAAATAATTATATTTTGTGGTTCTTCTGTTTAATGATTCACCTGACCTTTTTTAACTTGAAGTTTTACTTTGTATAAAGAACTAAGAAGTTGCATTTGTATTTAAAAAAAAAAAATTACAGCCATGTGTCTCTCAGCTGGTCTGATCAGCACTACTCAAACTGCCAAGAGTAGGAGAAAAAAATCCCAGTGAGAAATTACCTGAAATCAGAAAGTCACTATGGCAAGCTAAATTGCCAAGTAGTCACTCCTTTGACCTCAGCCAGCTGGTATTGTTCATTCTTTGTAAGGCTCCAAGGCAGATCTGGAGGTTTCCAGTGCTGGCTCAGCCCACAGAGCAATGAGTGTTGTCAGCTCCCTGATGCTGAGGTCTCAGCAGCCTGCCCCACACAGGTGTTTCTGTCAGAGGTGGAAACAAGTGAGATAAATGGAAGTTTTCTTTCATTCCCTGTGCTTAGTTTGTTTGTGATTTTGAATCTGAAAGGCAGATTCTTCAAAACAAGTAGTTCTTTTGATTTGAGCCAATTTATTGAGCTGCTTAATGAGGTGCCAAGAGTAAAGATGTGTAACACATGTTGTTCAATGAATGTGGGTGAGATTTTGCTGAGGTTTTGGATTCAGAGGGCAGGAGATTATAAACTAAGGTTATTATATAGGTTTAGAAACAGACAACTGTAGGGCTGGTTCTAGCTTATGTCCTGTAGAGGACTAGTGAAATAAAGTTTCATCTTAGAGCTAGTGATCAAATCAGGGTCAGTGCTTGAACTGAGAGGAGCCACAAAACTAGATTTTTTTTTTTTTCTTCCCCCAGAATGAGAGTATAGCTTTTATTTAGGACCCAGTGAGTTTACTCTATCTGTTGTGGTAGCAGCTGCTGGCCTGTGATTAAGGTTAAAACTAAGATTAGCATTAGGGTTATGTTTAATGCAGGCGAGAGCCAAGGAGCAGCTCCATATGAAGCTGCTTGCCTAGTTTTGTGTCAAAATGTTGGACTTGTAACTAATTCCATTGCCCAGAGAGGATGATCAGTTAGGTTCAAATTTGTATTTTAACTGGCAGTGTTTAAGGAGCTTGAACTGCACAAAACTGAAATATATTTCCCTCTCACAGAAAAAGAACAAGTGCCAAGAGAAACACCCTAATTAGGTTCTTTTAGTTGCCAAGAATCTCAGATTAGATGAAAATCGATATAATGCTGGATTGAAATTAGTGTTCAGACAAGTCACATGCTGCAGAACTGTAACTCCTCAGAAGAGAAGAGCTTTCCACAGGGATAAATCGGGCCTCTCGCCTGAATCCAGTCTCTCTAGTTTATCTGCAATGCTATGGTGAAAGGCTCAGGACAGCGACAACCTAACCAGTATTGCAAAAGCCTCGGGAAGCCACTGGAGGTGGATGTGAGCCAGTGCCGAACCCAGGTCTCGTGACAGAGTAACTGGTTTATAGATAAATACAGGACAGCAACTAGGGGTCAGAATTTCACTTGCTGGGGGAACTAAGAATTAGCAACATTATGTTGTAGTTAATGAGCTTTCAGGTGCTAATGGGTGTGGGTTGACAGTGTTAGCAAGGGCTGGTGCTATGGGGTTAGACGTGGGTGAGAGAAAAATTTGTTCCTAATGCAGGCTTAGTCATAGCTCCTTGGCTTTCCTTTCTGATCATTTCTGCCTGACCAGAGATCTTAAGCTCAGGGCTAGCTGTAGTGCTGGCACGTAGCCTAGAAGGGCTTTTGAATCAATGTTTCACACTAGGCAGCAGCACGGGGGATTTCATGTGGGATGCAGTTTCTGTGAGTCACACTGCCCTGCTATCTCGAGTCTATCTCATCTGGAGTAAAGGGGAGGATGGGGGCCAAGGTTAGGCAATGGCCTGATGTTGTCCAAGTGAAAATGCAGATTTAGAGCTAGTGCTGGGAGGGCCAAGTGTATTTGTGTCAGACAGGACTTGCAAAAGTTGCCATTTTATGCGCACAGCCAACTTTTATAAGTTCTTTAGGGAGTCTAGAAGAAAGTGTGTTTTCACTAGAAATATGGTTGGTCTGGATACGTGAAATTCCCTTACCAAAGCCGTGATACTAGTCAAACATAACCAGTCTTCACATTTATGTGAATTATGTGAAAAATATCTCTGGTATTAGGTAATTATTTACAGCTTCCAGTATTACAGTGTTTACATAGTTAAGTTGTAAGATTATTATAACACAACTCTCTATTAAGTCAGAGCATGAGGGGCAGGTTTACACTGTGTGGTGTTCACCTGAGACGAAAGTTCTCCTCTGTGTGGGCACTGTGGTTCTCCATGTGGATGCATTAGAATTACTGTGCTAGATGGGTGGTGAAGTACAACCCTCTTGCTTCCCTATGAGAAGAATCATGGGCTCAGGAAGCAATTTTGAGAAAGAAGTTTGATGTATATCCTCTTCCTGTTCTTGGGATAGAGAGAAACAACATAATCTAGCAGCAGCAGAAGAGTTCTCACCATAATCCCTTCTCACAACAAACAGAGTTATCTTGTTTCTTGAGTTAAATTCACACCAATAAACATACAATAGGTTCCCACAAGAACATGCCCAAGGCAGTCCTCTACAGTCTAAAAATCATCCTAAAAACTATCTGAAAAATGCCCAAAGTACAGGAATTATCAGGTTTTTGTGTTTGTCCTTCAGACTAAGAGTTCACTTCTAATGTGAAGTTTCTAACCCCAAGAATGTCCAGAGTACTCCCAAGCATCTGTAACCTCAGAGTTACTATTCACTATAATTTTATACTGTTTCATTTAGGGTTGAAATCTTTTATCTTTTTGCTAGATTTTTAACAAAAATGAAAATTTGCTGAGAGTGAAATGCAGAAGCAAGTGACAAGATTTTTAGACGTGAGAATAATGGTCATGTTGACAATAGTGGAACTACTCAAGCCTGTAAGATTTTGTCCACGAAGTATCAGTTTGGCTGATAATTAATGTAACATTGCAAAAGGTCATGGAGATGTTCATTACAAAATAGGTGCCATTACAGGCTAGTCCCTCAAAATCAAACTGTTCACAATTTTCTGTGTCTCATTTTGGTGCCAAAAGGTTCAGATGATGCTAAAACACTCTTGTCTTCTGTAGGACACAAGCTTTTCTTTTCTTGCCTTATTCCCAACCATGCAATCTCCCTACATTCAGAGCTCCCTTCTTTTCTGAGCAATTCTGTGGCACTTGGCATGCCTTTTATATTTTAATTGTGTTTTAAGATGATGGCATAACCAGCAGTAAATGCTTCGGTTTTTCCATAGCTGTACACAAAGCTGGTATTTTCAGTAAAGTTTAGGGGAAATAGACAGTAAAATCTCAATAAATTTCAGTAGATGCTGGACACAGAATTGGCTCTGCTGCTTTCAAAATCCCAAGAGACTTATAATTTCTTTGCTTTTACTAAGTAAATATATCAATCTTTTTAAGTGAAATGTTTAGAAATGAATTGAAACACCTGTTCTGAATAGATCTAAATATTACAAAAACCTAGCAGTATAGATTTTGTAACTGTGTACATACTCTCTTTTCCATCACTCCTCCCTTTGTAAACTAAGGACCTGAGGAGCCAGCAACTGAAGTCAATGGAAAGTGAAGCTGCTGAGCAACTCTGTAAATAAACTCTCCCAGCTCAGTGAGGTATTCACAGA
Organism: Platysteira castanea; assembly: GCA_013397175.1. NCBI lineage: Eukaryota > Metazoa > Chordata > Aves > Passeriformes > Platysteira > Platysteira castanea. The sequence goes on along the minus strand of VYXC01012506.1, from coordinate 1,066,892 downwards.
AAGGCATCCAAAAATGTGCTTTGTGTTTGTGTAGTGTCTAAGTGCTCCATGGCTGATACCAACTCTAAGTGCAACTCTAAGGAATCCTCTGGAATGAAGGGAGGTGTGTGAGCCACGGGGTTCTTTCAGCCTCCCAGGCCTCAGGTGTACAGCAGAAATAACTGTAATGTGAGCGTGGGGAGTCTCCAGCTCTAAAGGCAAAGGCACTAATTGCCACAGGTGCTCATTAATTCCAAACCAAAACTAAGGCACAACACGGTTCCCCTTTCCCAGAAGTTTTCACTGCTTTTTCTTTAATAAAGTTCAAAATATACTGTAGAATATATTCATGTCAATTTGTGTGTTCTGTTCATTTTCAGAAGTCCTATAGTATTTCTCTAGTCTCAGTGCAGAACATTTTCATAGGTTAAAATTAGAAAGCTATTCAAATTAAATACTAAGCTAGCATTTTACTTCATAATTGGGGTTTTTTAATTTTAAAAAGTGCATGTAACACATTCTGCACATTTTATCCATCCTCACCAAGCAGATAATGTTCCTCTTAGTACACAGGGATTTTTAAAGGGTGGTTTCACTCAAGCAATAGATTCAAATGCTTAGTTACTTCCATGGAATAAAACTGATTTCAAAATATTTCAGAATCTTCGCTCTGGAGAAATCAGTTTCCCTATTCTGATTGTCATACAACGACAAACCCATTTCCTCAGTAGTTATCAGATGGTGCATCTTTGAATGGCTATGACCAAGTATCTGTGGGTGGGAAACCCTTATTTTTTACATTTTCTCACCCATTCTTGACTGATCTACTTAGAGTGCTCCAAGGACTGAGGAGACACAACGCAAACCAGTGAAGGCAGTCAGTCTGGTGCGGGGCTGGGACTAAGACACAACAGTGCACAGAGGCAAATTCTGAAGAATGGGGAGAAAAATATGCTGATAATAAAATGAATTATGCATCTTCTTCTTCACCACAATTCCTGGTTGTGGGAGGTACCAGACTATTCAGAGAGGACAATTTTGGGACAGAGATGATATACAGTATGTGTGGGAGAGCTACGAGATGCCAACTTCTCCCACCCAATCTTGGCTTCTGTGACAAGTTGGTCAGCTGCAGATCCAAGTCATGCAGAAAGAGAAAAGTACATTTATTTAGGCCCAGGTCCATGACTTAAAATGCTATTTTTTTTTCTGTGTATTCAGGGAAACCTGATGCTTTCATTTTGATTTAATGGCCCTACTGCTCTGACCTCTCCACACCTGTTATGACTCAGCTAACTTAGAATACCAAACCCATTAAAATTATACAAGTATTTTACATCCTATATGGGTGTTTGAGTTGCTAAACGTGCTGTTTTTGAAACTTTGATACAGTTTGGATGGCAAAACAGTTTCTATTAAATAAAATACTAAGGAATCCCTATGAAAATTGTAGGTCTAACATTCATGCCTCTGTGGCTGTATAACCTTCTGCTGTACTTCGATTTGTCCCCTGCAACTCATCCTTCTGAAAAATAGATCTATATTGAACAAGAAAGCCAAGGTATGATTAGGTTTGCACACCCTACTTGCTTGTCCATTTGAAAAGATGTTTTCTGCTATTGAATTTTCCTATCTATCACGTTTTTGCATCTCCCTATTTCTTCCAGATAGCTGGTTCTCATAAATTATGCAATGAGTGCATCACTCAAAATAAGGACAAGTGATATCCTCCAAAGAATTAATTTGAGGCTTCAACTAGGTCATTCCTGCTTGAGGCCACATAGACCATTCTTTTTAACAAGCCCCAGCAAAAATAGCCGCGCTGCAGAATGTCTAGGGAAATGAAGAAGTTCTTGAGAATCTGGCTAAAACATTTTGTACTGGAAAAGTTACAGAAACCATTGAGGAGGAAGCTATACTAGAAAAAAAAGACAAAAAACAAATCTAACAGCTGAGATGAAACATTCAGTTCTCAGAAACCAATGGGGTGTAAGTCTTCAATTCTCTTCTGCATATTTCAGTATAAAATCAACCTCTCTCTGGGAAGGTAGAAGAGGAAGAGAAGAGGAATGAAAGGAAGTATTCTATCTACAGCTGTCAGAAAGAAATGTACTAATTCGTTTTACATTAGCCTTCCAAAGTTGGAGGTAAAAAGAAAAGGGTAATTTTACAGTTCAGTGAATATTTCTCCAATTTGTTATTTTAAAGGCCCAAAATGCACAGTAGGGCTTTAGAAGAAGTGCTATCTATATCATAATCTGAGTACGCTAAACTGAATTGGACCCTTGCTGTTCACAAAGACAGGTTTAGAAGTCAAAAAAAAACCCCAGTGCTAATTGCAGTGCGCTAAAAATCAGAGGAAAACAACATATGCACAACTCAAAGCTAAACATAACACAAATAGTTTAGGTGCTGTTTTATACAAATGTTTCCTGTTGCCCTTTGTTTTTCACTTTCGTGGAAGGATATCCTGTTCTGCCATTAAACCTTGCAGCTTTAATGGCTGGTCTTCTCCAGCTTTGCTTAGCAGCAGATGCAGCACAGTGTGTTTAGCAGCAGGAGCCCTGGCCTGGGGAGCCATGAGCTCTGCTCAGTGAGTGCTTCCAGCATGGCTTTTACTCTGTTCCTCCGTGCTGACCCAACAACCTAGCAAACATTTCATTATGTAGGCTCTGTGGGACATGTGGGATACAGAACAGAGAGCATGAAAGGGTAGGAACACTTCAGTATTATTTTCTTATTATTTTGCAGTTACAGAATGTTTGGCAAATGATGGTACACAAAGTTGCAAGGCAGATGCTATAAATTGGGTCAGTATGATATATATGTCTGCCAAAGAGCTGTTTAAGTACATTTTCACTGATTCCAGCAAAAATAACAGGAGAGAAGTAAAGACATCATGAAGCAATTATGTCATTTGGAAAGAAAATATAGCAGGGATTTTTAAAACATACGTGCAAAGGGAAGAACAAATAGAACACACACCATACTTGAAAACCTAATGGAAAAGGAGTAATCGATGACACAAAAACAAAGTCATTATCTTACCCTCAACTCAGTCTGAAATCCAAATTATTTCATATGGAGGGTCACTAACAAACAGAAAGGTAGAAACTGCTGTCTTTAGTTCGGATACCATTTTAAATTTCTGCTCAAGGAGCAGGGGGGTTTGTAATGCCAAACATTTTACAAACTAGGGATTAGTTAAAGCAGTGGAGCACTGAAGAGAAAGACATCTAATCGATTCAGCTATAGCCATTTGTCTCATATACAGTAGTGCAGGCCTCAGTCCTGCCTAACCCCTAATGCAGGGGGCTACACAAATATCCCCATTGCACAATAGAGTCTCTCAGGCAGGTGCTGTTTGGTGTTACTTCCCAAACAGTGATCTGTCCATACAAGGAAAGTACAGACATAAAAAAGTATAATAGTTCATACACTATTAACTCATCTATCAGAAAAAGCAGAAATGAAGCTGAATACATGAAATAACATTTATTGAAGATGAAACCATGCACACGACAGTAAGGGGCAAATGGTCAATGTCAAAGGACAGAAGGAAAAAGGTGAGAAAGGAGACTCCATTGTAAATCTCAGGGGAACTTCCCTGTTCTGAGTGCCAGGAAACAGCAACATGGGGAAATACAGTCAGAACACTTGATAACGGGCTGGACTGAAGGACTATGGTTGTGACTAAGTCAGTCCTAAGTGACTAATTAAGTCCTTTACCATCTCCAGTGTCTCTAATAAAACCTCTTCCTTAAAATAAAAAAAAAATATCTGTAGACAAGCCAAAACAGAAAAGGATGTTTCCTTTAGAAGAGACCCAAAGGCATTGAGGGCAATGCAAATCAAATTATTCTGGTTTGGAAGGAATTAATATTGTTATGGGCTGTGGAGGCAATCAAAATCCCATAAAGAAAACTAGTAAATGCCTGTTTACCCCCAAATTAGGAGGTGATAGTTAGCTGTGTGATGTGGAAATACGTCTGAAGCATGTGTTTAAAGACTCGTGTATCTTTATGAATGCAATGCTTTGTTACCAGGCCCCACGCTGCAAGCCATCAAGGAGGGTTTGCAACTTCTTTTATTTTTTTTAAAGAAGTAGTTGATGATTTTAAGGATTTGCTAGCAGGTTTGTGTTACAGTTCCTAAGTGTATTTCCCAACGTGCTAAATTTGCCATGCTGGTCTCTATGGGCCCCTCTAGCTCATTACTTCATAGTGAGGATAGTGTTGGAGCTGACTGAAGTGTTCAGTATTAAATTATATGTGGCTAGATAGCCCTGTCTCTACCGCAAAGGGAACATATTTCCTATTTGACTGTATTTGCATTCCTACTTGCTTTATGCAAATACTTCTGAGAGCTTTATGGCTCACTCTACAACATGCCACTTTTCATGCTATTCCTTTTTTGGTCTGGAAAAGTTTTTTAGGTTTTTTATTTTTTCTTTTTTGTTTTTAATACTATACTCTGTAATGCTGCATTACTCATTGCAATCTTCCACATTTAACCATTTTATGAGACTGTTTAATGGCTTGAGTTATGCTTAGAACCTGCAAAGCCACAGGTTGTCAGTGTCAAATAATCTAGTTTCATGCACTCCTAGGGCCATGTTCTGTTCAGGATCTTTCCAATTCTTTTAAGCTATGTAGTTCTCTGAAAGTCAGGACTTCTTATAACATGGGCTCTTCTTTCTTGAGCTTTGTTTTGAACATACCCATGGTATTGTGTAGGGCAAATCTAAACAAAAGTCTAAAGAAAACTTCAGAATACCCAGAAAACTGAAAACCTGACAGAAAGGTTTCAAAGATTAGCAGAGCTCTCTGAAGTTGAGAAGAAGGAAGCAGCAGCTTGGAAGTGAAAGATAGTTGTACTTTTGCCATAAGCTTGGCCCCCAGCTCTGCTTTTGTGCATGTACAGAGCGTGATGAGAAATGACTTTCCTCAGGACTTGCATCCTTGTTATTTATTATATCCCGGCAGCATGATGTGATGTGCCAAGATCTTAGCTGGATTTAGCCCAATATTCCAAAATTAAGCAAGTAAATGGATGCAAGTCAAGTTAAAATTTTTCATTGAGTTCAGAAGAGAATTGAGTTATCCCGTAGCCATTCCCTCAGTCCATGTTGCCCGGCTTTCAGCAAGTACTGAAATGAAATGCAGTGTGGCACTGCAGACCTGGGCCTGCTCCCACACATCAATCCTCCTCTGTTCTTATTCATGTTTCTGACCTCCAAGGGGGCTTCTCTTGTTGAACTCTCCCCTGTTTCACACCAAGAACACCCTTTTGGCTCAGTGGGCCTAATAAAGCACTAAAAATGTTCTTGCACATTTTTTATTTTATCTGGTAGTTTTGCATAGATGATAAAATAAAAAGATTCTTCTAGTAGCTCTGCTGAAAAAAAGAGCAAGTGCCTGTCAGAGCAAATGTGCATCCTGACCAGCTCTGCAGTTACATGAAAGCAAGTTCTAAATTGTCAAAGGCACATGATGGATAACTGGCATTTACTTTCTCCTTCCTAGCCTGTGTGGGTAAGAAAAACTAGCATGAAATATGTGGCTACAGTTGAGCAAATTCTTTGAATTTCATCTGGTTTAAATAACTAAAAGTTTTTCTCTCATCTTGAAACTATCTTATGAACCTATTTATAAACCTTCCTCCCAATACGGGGATTGGAAATGATGCTTCTTATTACCCAGTAGGGAGACTTAGTGTCAGGCCTTGAGTTTTGGGAGTGGTTTGGGAGATTCTTTCTTCTTTCTTTTGATGCTGTACTTGCATTTATAAATAAAGATTTCATAAAAGAAAGGACAAGAATTCAACAGGACTCAATTCCTAAATGCACAATGTAGCCCACTGCTGTATTCAGTCATTTTCAGTCCATCTTAATGACTTCTTCACTACAGGAGACAGGACAGACAGGGTGAAATGAGGAGTTCATCCCAGAACAGCATGCACCAGATCAGTCAGACTGTGCTACCATGTCTTGAATACTTGACTCACTGTATCGGAGACTGTAAGTTATAAATAACCATAAAAGTAATTTTTCCATAAGCAGAATTATTTGCTTACTCATGTCTGCCAGCTGTCCAAAAGCGACGGAAAGGAAGGCAGCTTTAATAATAACATGAACCAAGCACAGTTAGATTAACCTTTCCAACAGTCTATATCTGGCATTCATACAATGCAGAATAATAAAATTAATAATTTAAAAAGCAAAAGTGGCGTACTTTGTTCTGAATCCAGAAGAGAAGAATGGATTTGCCACAACATTTCTAAAATGGGCTGGCAGGATTTTGCAGTGCTGAGGTGAAGGAATATAAGCCAAAAACCTCTGTTTCAGGATGTAACCTCAGCATAACCAGAAGCTCCAGGACTCCCAGGTAGAAAACCTGTTAAAACCTTTATTCCTAATAAAACTTCTAAATAGTGTTGTAGTTGTGCCAGGCTTTATTAGTGCATATGTACCCTTCTGTTGTATATAGGATCAATGATTAAAATAAACTTGCTTTGTCTTTCCTTTAAAGTAAGAATATTAAATTAAATCTGAAATAGAAAACAAATGCAAAATGTTGTTTGGTTTTGACTCTATGCAGTTCCCCCAAGTCAGGCTAAAATGAAGAAATGATTGATGCTAACACTCCTTTTGACTGTATAATTTCTATTTGCTCTCTACTATTTATAACATCTAGCTCTTGTGTTTGTTTGGAAGATGTGGTTTCGAACTGCATTTATTGTTTGGATTTACATCATGGATCTGACCCAGTGCTATAAGGATTTGCAGAGCCTGTTTTGAGTAGATACCTGCTGAGGCAGCAGCACTTCATCTTTCTTTTTACTGCAGTGGTCTTTGAGCCAGGCTTTGGCCATCATTTATAACTCTACTTCCTGTCCCTCCACTATTTCTTCCCCTGACAGTAAATAGATTCCAGGAAGGAGAAAGGCTGACTGTTTTAGCCCTAGGTTCAGTCAATAGAAACTTTCTATACACATTTTACATAATTAAAAAATTGTCTCATGTTCAGCTCTGCCCTGTTTCTTTACGTCTTCCTCATTACCACACAAAACTGCTGCTGGGCAGGAACATATGTTGTGGAAGCCCAAGGTAATAAATTCTTTATTGTGGCATTCCTCCACACCTCTGCTTTGATGCCAGTACCTGCAGAACTTGTTTCAACTTTCTGTGTTGATCTCAATTGCTGAACATTTCCTGGAAGACATAGATTTTTCTCATTCTCATTTCTCATTCCCTTCCTCATTTGATATCAATAACTATTGGAGAAGGAATCCCAAATTCCTCAGAAATTAAGACACAAATGGCTTATAACTTTCAGAGAAGCTATGGGATGAAGCTTTCAAGCATTTCAACTATGCTGAACTGCTCAGGTGGGAAACATGTAAAGTTAACCACAGAGATTGAAATGGGACTCCGAATTCATAAAGATAAAGGAAAAGCAGTTTTAACACAGTGAAAATATTGAAAACACTGTATGAGAAGAAGCCCTATGCTGTACCACATAATGCTTTTTTTCTGTTAAACTGAGAATACAGTATTCCTGAAACCGAGAACAGATTTTGGAAGGGAGAGCCTTTTTCACCACTGGATGAAGAACTGTTTAATTGTTTGGAAATCTATCCACTTAACTCCAAAAACTAGTAATAGCAGCATCAAGTTTTCCACAAGGAAAACTTATTTCCCTTTCCAACAGGCCACAGTCCCTTGAAAAACTGACACTGCTTGACTTCAGAGCAGAAATGACTCCAGCTGGAGGCAGTGTGGCTCCTGCTGCTGGTGAGCTGCCTTCCCAGGTGTGCATCACTGCTGCTAGAAGGAGGGGAGAATTCCAAGCCTTTGAGTGCTCTGGTCATGCTCTTGTTCTGTTCATGACCCCCTAAATTTCAACTCTGTTGTTGTTTCTGCCTGGTGCAAGGGTTGCTCACAGCCCACAGACGAACAGGATCCTCTTGTTTTCTTGTGAACTTATCTCATTGTTTCATTGTCCTGAGGAAGAGGAAGCAAGATAGTACAGGGATGAATCTGGGTAGCAATAGCACTTTGTGGTTGTCATGGTTTGATGCTAGTTTAAACACCAAAGCACATGAAATCTATTTATTTGTTTCTGCTATAATTAAGCAAACCAAGGGGAAAATTAAAACTTAGATTTAGAATTATTGAGGAAAACTGAAGAACTACAAGGCAAAACAAGCACATACTTAAGCAATTAGAGCAAAAAGGAGAGTTATTACTAACAGAATTAAAAGTAAAAAGAAATAATAAGAAATTAAGACACTCCTCCTTCCTCCACCTCCCCCTCTTTCTAACCTGCTTGCACAAAGGATAACAAAGCATGGGATTTGGTCAGTATTACAGTTCTTTAAAAAAAAGTGTCTTTCTTATGCTTAAGGAAAAGGGTTTCTTCTACTACGCCGTGGAATCTTTCACAATTCAGCAATCCACCCAATTAAACACAATTTGCTGATGTGAACCAAAAAATATCTCTCCCATGAAAATCTCAGTTCTTTCACACTGCCAGCCATGGGCCATCACATGGGATTATTGCCATTTAAGGATGCACTATTCTAGCCTGAAAGTAATGACTCTTTTTCTTTAAATCTCTGAAAGCTTCCTACAGCATCTAGGTGACCTGGTGTGGCCATCCTTTCTTTCTTCACAGGCTNACACAGAATTCTCATCCCCCCACATGTTTTAAATGGATTAAAGAAACAAAACAATATGTGATATTACAACTTTTACTACGGCCTGCAAGAAGCATTTTTAAGCTTCACACAGGGCATGCTTCCGCCCTCTTTTCCCGCCGCCATATTTAGCTTCGTCTCACGTGACTTACTTTCTCTTTCTCTTTCTGACCTTGGAGACACCATGTTGAGGAGTTGATTTTCTTCAAGCTTTGCCCTAGAAAAAGCCTCTCTCCCTTTCTGCTGCTGGCTGCATGGTGTCTCCTTCAGTTCGATATAGGCTGTGTTGGGTGCAGAAAGCTCTGTCAGCTCCCACCGGGTCTGTGCGGGGCCGCGTGGGAGCGGGGAGGGGAAGCCCGCCAGTCCTCAGAAGCAGTGCCACGCTCTCGACTACACAGCAGCTTAGGGCTGTTTCTTAGCTGCCCATGGCTCTGGGATGGTTCTCCTGCAGTGACCCGGCGGCCTGTGCCCCTGCGCCGGGGCAGGGGAGGCCTGGGCCTGCTCCAAGACATGGAACTGGGGCCCATTTCCCCTTGCCTCCCCACGAGAAAGCTGGAACAAAAGGGAACTTCCCACGCTTGTGCTGCCTTTAAATATGCAAAATCGCGAGAAGCAACTGGTCTAAAAGACCGTCCATCAACTATGTTCCAACCCACTACAGTGGTGCACTCATTTTAAGGCCGTGGCTAAAGTGTTTCTACCTGCCTTGCCTTCCATCAAAGGCACAGGACTCATCTTCCTGAAAATGTGTGGCTATGGTTTTGCCTGTTTGTGGGGAGTAAAATGGCAAAGGGATCTGGAAATGGGTAGAAGCAGCATTATGTCCCTGTGCTTAGAATCCCTTGGTTTCCATGAGTGGTGCGCAGAAAGCACGTGCTAGGAGCAGCAGAAATTCAGATATATGAAGTTGGTATACTCCTGTTATTGGAGGTGAAGTAGGAGTTCATGGAGGAAGGGGAGTACTGGCATGTTCGGAGGCTTGCTCCATTTCTGAATCAGTGTTTGCAGAAGTCACGCTGCTAGCCAGCAGTGTGGGGTCTTTTCCAGCAGTGCTTTTAAAAGTAATGCAAAACCCATCACAGCCTAGTGCCATTGCAGAGTACGACTTGGCAACCTGCAGCATCAATGGGAGCTCCCAGCCTGTTACCAGGGACCAATATCCAAAAATACACTGAAGGCCTAAATGTTCCTACACACGCTGCATACCATTCAATACTTATAGTTCCAGCCTCCAAATGCAGCATTTGGGAGGAAGCTGTTGGGTTCATTTTCTCAAGACAGGAAAAACATATTTCCAAACAAGTTTTAGCCCAGCTTGTTCAGTCTGCCATGAATAGATTCCCAGAAAAGCTGCATCATGACATCTCCCGCTGGACTCAAAGCAAAAGCCATGCACTCATAATGTTCCCTGCCTTGGAAGGAAACCCTATAGGAAGTGGACAGATGCAGGACAAACGACATAGTAGAATTTTGCTTTTACTTTCTTTAATAATATCCACAATGGTGGCAAGGAGGTAAAAAACAGATCAGTCCTAACAACCTTTTGATATTTGGCTCAGATTATCAACATGAAGGGAGGAAAACTACTTTCCAAAGTATACACACTGAAATGTTTCTGTCACTCAACCCTCATCAGTGGGATACGCAGAGGAGCCCCTCACAAGTGTATTAATTGCAGACAGCAAAGAGCTAGTAAATTATCTTTCCTGGAAACTAATACTAAACTACAACAAGGGAAGGTTTTTCATAAGCATTAGATTAAAATGGAACAAGGTCATTACTATTTTGTCAGATTAATTGGTGGACTTTGCCTCACATGCCTCAGAGAGAAGTAGAAACACCTGGCTTCAGGGGCATGGTGGGGTCGGGGGATGTTCAGGTACCTTTCTGCTCTGCTTGAGATATGGACATTCGTTCTGTATTCTGACACAGCTGTATGATGGAAAATGTGTGGATGACTCATCTTCTAAAGAGTTTTAAGGCCCTGGAGAAATATTCTGGGATCTTGATTTTTGGAGGAAACATTTTATTCTGTTTTCAGTTGAAGTACACCAGAACAGGAGTCTTTGAGAAACAGTGAAAAGGTGGTGATGTATTACTGTGGTGAAACATGCTGAAGTCCAGTCTCCAACACTTCTTGCATAGGAATTAATAATGGATAAGTCATTGTTAGTCACTGTTCAAAGAAGTACTTTGATATTTTGTTTGTTTTGCTTTATAAAAAGGCCATGCTTTATAAAAGCCCATGCTTTTATTGTTTCCTAAATAACATGAAATATATCCAGTTTAAAAATAAGTGTATGTATGAATGATGTATGCTTTCTTGTAATCTCTTCAATTTAACTATGACAGTTTAAGAAGCTAGGGAATGATCTTGGGCGCTGCAGCAGGAAAACACAGGATTTGAAGTTCTGGAAGAGAAGAAAACGCCATCCACACTATTTTGTAGAGCCAAGAACAATAATTGGTCTATTTTAAAAAGAAAGATGTACCTGTAAAGATATTCTGTTAGGAAAGGTCATTAGTATTTTTGTGAAGTTACAAAATGTCACATCAGCTTGGTTATCTATGTTCAGGTGTCTCTGTACAATGTTCTGTCGAGTGCTATGGGTACACCCATTACTTCACACTCTAGGCACATCACTGACACTTTTAAGCCTCTTGATCACTGATCTAGTCTACAGTATTTTGTCTTAACACAGAAAAGGAAATAGAAAAATATTAAGGAAGTTGTTCAAGTAATCTGTGATTTGTAGTATGTCCTTTCTTGATGATTACTCTGTACGTAATGATTGTTGGAGCAGAAATTAAGAAAAAGCATGCACTTCCCAGTAATTAATTTAGTGGTTATATACAGTTGTGCTGCATGTAAGATGTCATTCATACAGGATATTATTCAGTCTCTACACTCAATACTATAATCTCTTCAAATCTGCCAACCTATAGCAAGAGGCTATGAGTTGACAGGAAAGGACATTTAGAAACAAAGCTGCAGAGGAAATAGCACTGGCAATTCAATAAATATCAATCACCTTTCCAAGTCAGTGCTAAAGTGTTACCCATTAGAACAGTGTTAAGGAAAACAGTGCAGTTAGAGTGGCTGAGTAACACCCCAAGCCTGTTCCAGTGTCTTCCTAACAAGTAGAAGGCTGAAGATGTATAAGGTATTCTCCAAGCCTGCTTCCTGCTGAAGGAAAATTGCCTTGGCATAGGATCTCTGCAGGACAGCTGCAGCCTGCTCCCTGGGGAGGCCCTTCTAGGCTCCACCACCAGAGAGTGGAGCCAAGGAAAAAGGCTGGAGGAACGTGCTGAGAGCTCAACCTTTGCATTACTGCAGATGTTTGGAGTGGCACTATAATGCTCTTGCACAGGCTGAAATGTGGCCCAGGTTTTGAACTGTCTAAATTACATTGCACTTGTGAGTCAGAGTTAATCAGGTGGACAAGACAACAATTTGATATTTCTCCTTTTTTCTCCCCTCCCTGACGTCCTGACTCAATGAGCTCCATGTGGAATTTGTGTGCTGGGCACTCCCCACATGAGAAAACTGGGAAGACATCCAAGTTGCAGATGACTAATATTGGTCAACATGGGTGATTCTGATGCTGCTTGTGTCTGCCACAGACATATAGGTGGGGTTCTTCAAAAGCCAAGTGCAGGTGGTTGTTGTCTTTGGTCTACAGGGACAAAGTCTGTTCTTCCCATAGAGTACTGGTATCTATTCTCTTTCTTCCCCTAAACTGTTCCTGATGCAACAGTAGTTGTGTGCTCAGGTCAATACCATGTTTGCTTCTTTTCTTTTTCTTTTTCTTTTTCTTTTTTCTTTTTTTTTCTTAATCACAGGATGGATTGTAGTTTTTCTACATACCAGAAATACCCAGATCTAGACTTCAAGAAAATCTCAATCACTACATTTTCAGCAGTCTAAATCACACTGCAGTTTGTTCAGCACATTGTCCAGGCATAAAATCCTTCATGTTAATATTCAATTTACTAGCAGCTTATTTTCATTACTTTAAGCTGCATTTTTATGATTAGGCTAGTACAAAGCCCTCAGTCCCAAGGAATGAAAATTAGTGATATTTATCAGGTTTTTAAGTTGATACTTTAGGCCCAAGAAGATATGACTTTATGAGATATGACTGGAATATATATAATATAGGCCTACAATAAACCCATCAGACTCTTATTTGCTTTTTCATACTTAAGACATGGTGTATACATAATCACTAAATATAAGAGAAATTTACCCATCTAATCCTAAATTTAAACTTTTCCTGGATAATATTTAGAGTTAAACTGTGTATAATACTTAACTAAACTGTCAGCTTTTCAGTGTGCTGTGTTTTTGAGAACACAAAATAAAAAGTGTAAACATTTCAAGGAATGTTGATGGATAGTTTTAATTTAACATATCATTTTTCATTCAGCAACTGAAAAAAGAATCATGTTTACTTTTTTATTGTTAGTATTGCTCAGGCTGTCTGAAAAAGTCAAATGAAAATGTTCTTTTTTCATAATGCATCAGAATGTTCTGAGTTAATAGGTCAAAATATGTCAAAATATCTGCTGTGAGATGTCAGACAAAAATTGCTGACACAAATTAAAACTGGTGGATTTTATGCATTATCAAGTGTATCTCAAAAGTAATTTTCATGAAACCCTCCTTCCTTTCACAAATTAGAAGCAGTTCTTTGGCATGTCCTTGAAAGCTTTGTTCCCTGCTGCTGAAGTACAGTCTGCCTTGTTCACCTAAAATGAGGCAAAGCCTAATTTATGCCAAATAATTGGCATGCATTGACAAAGACTTCAATTGGAAAGAATTCAAAGATTTTTCAGTCATGAAGTAATTTTAAAAATAGTGAGTTTGTCACACATATTTGGACAGAGAGCAGTAGTAGCATTTTACTTGAATATGTTCATTCAAATGCACATTCAAAGCACAGAAACTGGAACAATTGTACATCATTTTTGCAGGCATTTTGCATAATTTATGTTAAATTGAGCTGGAGAGTGGGCAGATCTGGATTAGAGTTTGAATAGCTTACAATCAGGTACAACAGGAGAGGAGAGTTAAGTGTAACAGAATTTGCATTTTGGGTAGTTTGGAGGCTATGAGTTCTACAGTGTGGAACTTAAATTCAGAGGAGGAAGATAGGCCAAATGAATGTCCAATGCAAGTTGCTCTATAGAAATTTTATTTTATATTTTATTTACTTTCAGTATGGCATCAGTGCTCCTCATGTGATTGCTCTCTAACTCATCTGTTGGAACCCTGGATTCTGATGATTTTAATCTCTCAGAGCGGACAAGCACTGACCCCCAAAAATACACCACATTTGACCTGCAGCCCTGGAGTTCTGTGATAACACCGAGATTGTTAGTGTGTGATTAACAGAAGTGTGTTATATCACTGGGTGAAGATACGGAATTCTAGGTTTTGGGGTATAGTTATATATATATAGGTAACAAGATGGAGGATTTAGGATGGTGGTTAGTACTACTTCTTTCTTCCTTCTTCTTCATAAGGTTGGGTAAGTTAGTGACTGGATAGAAAAATCCGCAATGCAGAGGTCGAATTAAGACATTATTGGGTTATAAGTAAAAATAAATTTGTTGGCACTATATAATTGAATAGTTTGGCCTTCAAAAGGCCTTGGAAGAAGAACTCTGCAGCCATTTTCCACCTTGTTAGCTTAGGAGCAGAACTTGTGTAGCTGTACCATAGATAAGAAATAATAAACAACCAAATCAGGAGAAAAAACTGCATCTCTCGCATCTTAATCTAAGCTCTGAGTAAAAGAACACGACAAAAACAAACAATAAAAAACCAACACTCACCTTTTTTTTTTTTTTTTGCTGTAAATTTTATGACAGTCATACATCTGAGGGAAAAGAGAAATTTCGTCCATGACATTACTCAATTTCAAAGAAAATGTGAAATCAGTTTCAGTGTGCAGCTGAGGCAAAAATGAAGATTGTAAAGGTTTAGAACTGCATTGCAAAATGTGGAAAAATACTGAACAAACAAGTCATTAAGGGATCCATTATAGAATTGGAGACCCATATAGAACCATCAGGCCAGATTAGATCCTGCTATACAGATAAGGTTTAGTTGAGGCTAAAGTGAAAAGTTGTCCTCATTCAAACAAGTAGCTTGGTAGCAGAGGTAGGTGACAGCAGAGTTGCACTTTTTTGATCTGAATATGTTAGGTTTTGACTCAATAAAAACAGTTTTTGGACTGCTCATTTTGTGGCAAACCATGTGGGAATTTATCATCATCTTTCATCCTCTATTGAGACAACCGAGCCTTGACTCAGACATGGTGAAAAGAGCAAAAATCAGGCTGTACTACAGGATCTTTCAAAGTAGAATTCAAGCTTAAAAGAACCACCAAAGCAATAATGTTCACTTAGAGAAAAAGTTAGACAACAAGATTAAGTTTGTGTCTTAAAAATGACCACTCCTTCATATTTAAAGAAATTAAATGGCCTTGTCCTAAATATATCTGTGCATGTCATACCCAATAGAACAGAATCTTTATGCCTGAATGCTCTTTTTTTCCTCACAGGAAAAAATCCAGCATGACATTCATTTAACTGGGTACACAGAGAATCTCTCAGAAACCTGCACCCAGCCAACCAAGATGACTGGTGCTGTCCCCAGGAACAAAATGGGTATAAATCTTGAACAACTGGGTGCCTGGCCAAGTTCTAACATGGGTGAGTGCTGAACATAGAAGGGTTATGTCACAGAAGCCAAAAATGGTGTGAGAAGGAGTGCTATACTGTACCACATTGTGCTTCCCTTCTGTGAAACTGGGAGCACAGTATTCCTGAAACTGGGAATACATTTTCATCTTTTTTATTACAGGATACAGAAGTGTTTAATCGTTGGAAATTTGTCCACCCAACTCCAAGGACTAGTAACAATGGGATCAAGCTTTCCATGAAGAAAAGCTTGTTTCCCTTTCCAAAAGCTCATAGTCCCTTGAAGCAGGAAAACATGCCATAAGTAAATAATCTGAAATTGAAGACAACCATAGAAAAAGATCCTGCTTTTATTTTCAGGTTCTCAAGAGGAAGAAGGGACATGTGATTGCTTAAAGATCTCATTAACTGTTAATTGTTGCCTGATAAAATCAAAACCTTGATGTGGTGTTCCAGGCTGTTATTTTTGGAAATATCAGTTAATCCCACTCAAAGGGAAATAACACCTGTATGCCAAGTAGTAAATACTGTCAATTACTTATAGATATAGAAAAAGGGAAAGGCTTATGCATTGTTCCTTTTTATTGGAAGACACTGTTTAACTCTTTTGCATTGCTAAACCTCTGTATTAGCTTAGTCTGTAGTCTGGCAGATGTGGAGGGGAATCAGAGAAGTTTTGGTGTAAAAGTAAGATTCTTGATATAAAAAGAGCTCCTGGTTTATGGAAGAGACAAAACATATAAATGCCTTGCTGTAATACAGAAAAGGTTGATATTCATGGACTTGATTTATATCTTTGAGCTGCAACAGAATTAATGATAGGCTCATCAGTTTAGTAATAGAGTGTTTATAGAGTGTATCATTTTGGGAGCAGCACCAGGAGAAAAATGTGACTTAAACACAACGATTTTGCTATTTCTCAGTTGCCAGAACAACAGAGTAATTTATTCAATCCCTCTTTTAAGTTTAGCACACTCTCCATGATAAATCTGGCCACATCTGTTGGCTGACACACAGGGACATTTTGTCAGCCTGAAAAATGCCAGCTGCTTTTGTGCAGGTATATGAAGCATGCTGTCTTTTCTCTCCACTACTGTGCCTGTAGTCACAACCCCCAGGGGCCAGCTAACATTACACCCATTAACAACCCCCAGGGGCCAGCTAAATGGACTATATTTCCTGCTGCTTTTATGCACGGAAGCATGTGACTTGAGATAATCAAACTCTCACCTTTCTAGCAAAATACTCTGGTGTTTTTAAGTGTTGTGATTTGGGCAACTACACTGTCATCCTTCTTCCCTAATTTAAACAAGAAACCACATTTGTAACTCTAAGATGATATTTGAAAAGAGGGAACGTTCTACATAGCAGCCAGCTAAGGTGCTCACCCCATTGCTTAAAGTGGGAGAAGAGCTATTTTCCAGCTTGTCACTGAATTTCCATTCCTATTGCCAGTGATTCCCATTTCTGAAACATCTTTGTCAGGAAAAGACTTCATTTGCTGAATCAATTTGTACTGCTCTAAATCTATATTGAGTATTGTTCAAGCAGGCAGCACTGTTATACACATTCCTGTGCAGTTAGCTGAAACATGGAGGCTATCACATTTAAAAGGAAAGAAGTACAATAATTTCTTCTTAACAAATCAGTGGATTAATTATAACTTATAATTTTCTTAGTTTCCTAAACAGTGAAGGAGCATCACGATGTTTCTTCAGATTTTGCCATCTACCTTTGTACCTACACCTATTCTTCACAAAAGAATAACATTGTATCAGATAGGAAAAAAGTAATTTTAAAATCACACACTGTGTTTTAAAAGTATATTGGAATGAAGTTGGAAGGTGTCAAAGCCAAGGGTTTAAATCACGGGTGAAGAAGTTGCCTTTCCAACTCCCATTTAGTTCTTTTTGCTCATACATTTCATTATAACATCATATATTTGATTGCTATTTCATTCTGTTTGGAGGATTGAGCTTGCCCATTAAAAAGCAATTTCCCACGGTGACCTGTACTTTTATTACTGTGATCTTGTCAGATGCTGCCTAAAATACAGAACTTATTTGTGGACCGTCTCCCACGAAGTCAGTAGAATGCACAATTATTACCCAAACTTCCACAAATGAACCAAAGAGTGCAACATCAGAGCACCTCATTGTCTCAGGTAGTGCAGGGTTTTTTCAAAGAATAGATTTGCACTTTCAAAGTACGGCTTTGAGCAACACTAGGTTCACCTGTGGCTTGCCTGCAGTTCTGCATATTGATTTTGGACTCGATGATCTTAAAGGTCTTTTCTAGACTAAATGATTCTCTGATAGGCTCATGCCCTCACTGGACACCAGGGATGAGTAGAGGACCTGCACAGATGCTGTACATTCAGTGGCAGTGAGTTTTATATTATTTTTCAGGGCGGCGTTGTATTGCCATGACTGACACCATCCTTTCTGGTTTCTATCCAGGAGATAGGTAATCTCATACCTCATTCACTTGATTCCATACAGCTGCTGCCAGGGGTGAGGCAAGTGCAAACAAACAAATTACATTTTCCTTATGGATTTCACAGAACACAGAATGATGCAAGAGTCCACAGGGTGGGGGTTGAACTGTGCCACATGAATAAAAGTTTTGTATAGCAATATAAGGATGAAAACTAGGCCGCCACATGAATTATGAGTTTTCTAATCTCTTGAAGTGGGATTCTGAAATTGTAATAAGACAGATACGCTTTATGCATCTCGTGGTAAAAGTAAGGACTCTTGAGCAGCTGTCTATTACAGGAACAGAATACGAAACATGAAACATCACCAGCATTTTTTTACATACAAACTAAGAGAGGTCTTAGGGGCGTTTTTTCATGTGTTTTTGCAAAGATACAAGAGAAAGCGACATCCTTGATTACACAGACCAGTTTTGACACCTGTCTTCAGCTGCATTGTAGATTAAACTGATTTGTGCAGGCAGCAACTGAAATAAAATTGACATTTGTTTGTTAGGCAGAAAGAGAGCATTTGCAGGGTAAGACATGTTTTCTCAGACAATGCAAATGTACAGCAGTCATCTCGCTATTTGAATTTAAATGTTCATGAGATTGATACTGACTGGTCCTGTTCTCTCAAACATTTCTGCTATATTCCTCTTGAATGAAGGTCTCTGCCACACAGTAAGGGAAGAGTCCTTTCACATAAGTTCATGCTCCTGAGGACATAGAGTTTCCTTAACTGCACAGGCACAATGGCTTAGATTTCTAAAGGGAAAGTACTCAGTTTACATGTTGAGAAGCACATGTGACAGGATTTTCTGCAACCTGCCGAATTCCTTGGTCACAGAAAAGCATCCAGCCAAGATGACCTTGAAGGTCACCTGGTCTTCAAGGCAGACTTGTCATGTTGTATGTCACACAGCTACCCAGCCAAAACGCCCAATGAGAGTACAATGAGCTTCAGTAGCTTGGCTTCATGTTCCATTTTGATATCCAGCACATGTCCAAGACGTTTTTGGAGAAAATACCAACTCTACCTGTCAGATGAAAACCTGAACTCTCAGAAGTAGATTTGGTATGGAGCAAAGATTTAAGCAAAAACCCTATAAAGTTAGTGCTAGGCTTCTTTTGCTTTCTGAGTTTAAAAATAGATTTCTAAAAGATAGTACAGCAGCTCTTTTAAATCAACTAATACACCCTCTCAATAGCAAAGGGTTAATCATGCATCTGCACATTCCAGGCTTTTGGTCAGTCTGACTTTGAAAGTGGCACGTCAGGCAGCTTCATTCCACCTGCTGAAATGAGGCAGATGGGGGGGTTGAAGTGGACAGGTAGGAGAAACTTCTTTGCCTTCTCACAGAATCACAAGATCTGGTACAGTAAATCATACACTAGGTTGAAATTAAATTGTGCTGTAACAACTTGATTGCTTAAGAAAAATACTTACAGTATTAGTGGTGAAGAGACATGAAATAAATGAGTTAATTACATGCCCACTTGCCTCTGTGCTAAGCATGATACATCAAAATGAATTTATCTATGCTTATTATAAACACAGTATAGCTCTATGGAATATATTAGAGAGTAAATTATTTTGCAATCTATTTCATGTTGTACCTTTTTAAAATTCTGCTCCCAGTCTAAATCGTCTGGATCATAAAAATCACAAGGACAAGGGATACTAATAAGTAAGACTGAACTAGAATGTGTATGTGCAGTCAAGAGTGAATTCAGAAACAAAAGCAGTTAATATTGTGCCTCCATTAACAACTTTATGCAAAGTACAACTTTATGGAAGTAAACAGCATCTTAACAATGAGGTACAAGAATGATACTAACTTAGAAAATTTGGTGTGCCTCAGACTAGCCCATAATGTAAATGTAAAATACAGGAATATGAGCACAAAATAACAGATAGTTTGTGATACTTCCTTATGTGGCACACTGATGTGTACATTTTTAAATCACCACATTCTGAGGTGACACTGATGAAATGACCAGCCTTTAGGTATTTCTAGGGTGTCTTACAATCATTCCATCCCTTAGAAATCAGGCAGCATCACTGCTTAGTCCTGCCAGGGGCTCTGCCTCTCTCCCGTGGACTTCGGTAATTCCTCGAGCTTGTTTTCAAAATTGAAAAGGTTTGAGAACAGGCCTTGCCCTCAAATCCATATAAGTGTCAGTTTCTGTATCCCAGTGACATGGTTTCCCCTCATGACTGCTGCACTCTTAATAACAACACTCATTGCTCTTGATAGTGAAGAGTATGTTGTGTTTCTTGTGAAACTTGAATTTCACTGGTTCCTTGTTCGTTTACAGAACGTTGGTATACATAATAAAACAGCAACTTCTTATATATGGTTTAAGTGGTTAAATTGATGGATTCTGTTGCTTTCTTCTGATCATTACAGAAATTGCATTTGTCTAAACTGCTTGAACTCAGTTACAAAGCACAATCATCTCACAGTTTGGGGGAAATACCACATTATGAAAAGCAGAAATAGATTGAGTTCTACAGTTTCACTGAAAAAACCTTTTCTAAGCAAGCTTTACATTTCCACTTGTCATTTTTTCCAGTGATATGAAATAGTACACTGAAATCCCTGTAAAGTGCTGCCAGAGAGAGAGAACTGGATTTCTACAGCACTGTGATCTTTCACTGCATGCTGTGTCTATCCTACAGACAGATCAGTTTGATCATGTACCACATTTTGCTTCAAACCAGCATAAAAATTAATGAAAGAGATAGTGGTCTTCAATTTTCAGGAGGCCAGTGTCATTTTTGGAATATCCCTGGGTCATCATATGCATTTCTACACAGTGTCTAAACAAGGTTTTATTTTGTCCTCTGATACAGCTGTTTCTCATTTTCATCTTGCAGATGCTATCTTGCTTACAAGGCAGCTTAGTTAAAAGCTGTGTTGACTCATAAGATCAAGACGTACAACATTCAGTTTTGATGGAAAAGTGCATAACCCCTTTATCATCCACAGGGCAAATAGCTTGCAGGGGGAGAAGATTCTAGGTCCAGAAGTAGTGTCAAAGCTCCCTTTTTCTGTGAAGCATAGTCAACTATTAAAAGCCTAAAAAATGTGCTTATTCATCTTATTATTATGGAAAGTCCTAGTGACTCACTGCATGGGTGAGAAGATGGTTTAGTTTAGTTATTACTGCTTGTAGTTGAGTTTTCTGTTAAGATGGAAACAAAACAGAAATAATACGGAAGATTCCTTAAGTGTATGGGAGCTAAGGAGCAAGAGAGCATTTACAGGCACATCCCTGAACCAGTCAGTTCTTAGCACTGAATAAATGTGCCTAAGACAAAAAGAAGGGGGGGAAAAAAGGAAGAAAGAAAAGAGAGGAAATCTTAGTCTTTCCCCTCCTTCCCTAGAGCCAGGAGTTGGAACAATGGAATTTCCCTAGTGGGGAAACAAAGACATAATGTCTAATTGCTAGGACATAAAGACTCAGAGGGAGAGCATGCAGTGGCCAGGAGAGCGGAAGAGCACTGACCCAAACGGTCAGAAAGGCAGAAAAAGAATCTCAGTTCAGAGTATGCACAAACAGTTCAAGAACCAGAGCACAGCCAAAAGAAGGCTCAGGAGTATTGAGGCACAGCAAGCAGACAAGTAGCTGCTTGTCTGGTTTTTATGCATTTGTCTATCTGAACGCACACAGATATTCTCCAACTAAGGAAAGGCAAAACTTACTGCCTAATTTCCTTTTGTCTTCAATCAATATGTACTCCTGTAAATACTGAGATCTGAGGGCAGATTTGCTCAGACTTCCAGGAAACAGGGAGAGCAAGCCTGGGTAATGCAAATCTAGGACACGGCATGTGATTCTAATGACTGTAGGAAGCAGGGAACTCATTCCCTTCAGTGCACACTACAGGAAAAGCAGGAGCTGAAAGCTATTATTGAGAAAGTTCTTGGCTGTTGGAGTGGCTCCTATACAGAGCAGACGCACAATTCCAGCCAGTGGGAACTCTACGAGGTTGTGAAAGGAGACAGAGTTTCTATCAGGAGATAAGAAAAAGAATTATTCTCAGTAAAGAACTCACTGAACTCAGTTTTTTCCTGTTATTCCCAAACCTGACTTCTCCTGAAACTTGAGAGCTATTGATGCAAGTCAATAATCTTCAAATCAGTTGCCAGTTCCTTCCTGGGAAAAGCAAGCCTATCCTCAGGAAGTAGAAGTTTCTTTTCTACTTGATAAATTTCTGCTGTGCACATGACTCAGGTGCAAATTCTCTTTTTATCCTCTGAAGATCCCAATATTTAAACTTCAGCATTTGAGGGAATACATGTAGGTTCTCGCCTTTATTTCAGTTTTTTAAGGCCAATACACAATATAGCATGGAGAATACGAAATCCCAGAGAAAGCAGAGGAGTAAAAAGGGATCAGAAAAGCAACAATGTCAGTCTTTCAGAAATTGTAATATTTGGGTTAGAAGGACATCCTTGAGTTAGAAGGACACACAAGGGTATTGGTGGTATAGAGAGTCAAATAATGCAGGCTTTTAATTAGGAAGTCATTATATGGGGTTTTTTCAGAGTGCTTTATAAACACTAATTATGGCTTGCTCCTAAATTTTCCAGGTGAATAAACAGAACTAGGAACAGATTAGACAGCTTGCTAACCTCTGTGAATGAGTCAGCAGCAAGCTTAGCAGCAGGTCTTTTGAATTTTTATTGATTATTGCCCTGCTTAAAACCTTACTTAGTGTAGAAGAGACTGAATACCTATGAGGCAAAAGAAAGTTACTTTAAAATATTTGTCAGAAAGGTACTGACCAGTTTAGATAAGAGTGCAAGCCTTCTGTATCTCTAGTTTTTATTTTAAATTTCCCCTTCACTCTCAAGAAGCAAAACTGAAGTTGGACTCTGTTTTATTGGAAAAGAGGAGACCTTTTTGATATGTTTACATGCCATTAGTCACTGCATCTGGGAGGTAAGTTGCCCTTGGCTTTCTGCATCTGTCCCCAGTGGAAGCAGATAAAGACAACTGCTTTCCCAGTGCCAGGATTCCACAAGCACAAGGGCCAGCCCTCCACTTCTCTTACATTTGTCCTTTCCCTGCAATCTCTTCAAAAGATCCTGTGTGTTAGAAGAGCCAAGTTAATTATTTTAAAGGTTCCAATAGTTTATTTTTCAGAAAGATTCTCAGACGTATGAATCACCAGGAATAACCATAGTTCAGGAAAAACTTCTGGGAGTTGGATGTAACTGCTAACACTTGGTCAGAATCAATTATATGGGACCTGGAGGCAAAGGGAAGGGGAAAAGCAAAGCTTTGCAGTGCCCTCTGAGCACACAGGAAAGCCAAGGAGGCATTTTAGCTCAGCTTAGTGACAAAAAAATCACTCCAAACACAAAACAACCAAGGTCTAAGTTTTTGACTCTGATTTCAGTATCTGTATATTAAAACAGAATTGACATGCACTTATGCTGAACTCTTCTTTGAACAGCAATAGCTTTGCCGAAATGGGAAAAACTTTTGGTTATTTTGTTGCATTTTTCCTTTTCTACTTTGAGTGATTTTCTCAAGCTTTTACAGTGGTACAAGCTAAGCCTTCATCTTTAGTCATACAAACTATCAAACTCTATGCCTCTAATACAAGTTCAAGCAACAAAGAGTAGTTTTAATATTGAATAAAACCAGCAAAACTAGAACTCGATCACAAAATATCTGTGCCACCAAAGTATATTTCTGCACAGAACAGAGTACTCACAGGACTTGTCGTAACATTATATGGAATCAATTTATGCCTGGCAAGGAAAATAGAAGTATAACATTTCTTGTGCAAAGATTTTTCCACATTCACTCCAATAGTGTGTGTCATTAGGTACATCTGTGACAAAAACATCATTTAAAGCAGGCTAGGAAAGAGAAACCTTGGCTCACTTACCCTATTACTTCATCTCTAGGGTTTGCCCTGGTGCACTTTTCCAGTAACATGATATTTGGATAGACTGTGTATTGTATTATATAAAAGAAGTTACTATAATAGCCACCTCCCTGCACTCTAGACTTATCTGTAATTGTTTCATTTGGCTTACAAAGTTATATCCAGTAATTTTATAATAATGTACAGAATAGTCCATGTAAAATTGGTCATACTTGTTTATATATCTGATTCATTAGCAACTTTTCTTTGTTTAGGCTATAAACTGTAACCCATCAGTGTCTTTGAGGACTGAAGATTCTGCCTTGGGAGTTGTCATTTGTGGCTTTACAGTAAATTATAAATTACCTCCTAGTGTGGCTATATATTTTCATTTATAAATGTTTATGAAAAATTCAATTGCAATTATAAAGTGTTTTTAAGCATTTCCACTGCTATAATGTTATTTCGTATTCATGTCAATCCTAAGGTTTTAAAAGCAAATATAAGTCAATTTTGTGTATTTCAAAAAATACAGAACAGATTTGACCTTAAAACACCCCACCCATTTTAATGTTTTCTCCCAAGGACTCAGCGGCAGCCAGTGCCCTACTTTGCTGAAATACGTTATATGAGTAATTTGCTTTGTATTTAATTCAGTAAGGAGGAAATGCACAATCAAATTTGAGAGAGAGACTAATTAGCCAAGCATTTTGTATAGAATACATATTGGATCTCACCCTCAATAGGACTCATCTGTGAATCTTTAGTGAAAGGAGGAACTTGTGACAAGAGTAGGATTTAAACCATTTAGTACTTCCTGTGGTTGATTTTAAGCAACTCCATGAACAGGATGCTGATGCGAGTCCTGTTCTTATGAACTTTTCTTAATCTTGATTTGTATTTTGGAATTCTGTAAGATTTATTGTGCACTGGAGGAGCAAATACCAAAGTGTGCAGGACCCTCCACTTTTGCAGCAGCCATTACTCAGTTTGGATGGGGAAGAGTTGAACTGTCTGTAAAGAGCAGACTTCTATACTGATAAGGCGTAAAGGTCATTTTAGGTTACTTCATGTATAGTAATTCATGTATAGTAATTTCTTTCCACCCATTCCTTGTACTTGATTATATTCTGGGCTGATAGCTGAACTTTTATTCTCTGAGAATCCATACTGCAGGAAATAAATTTCTCTTCATGCAGATTTCCTTAGGTTCCAGTGAAACTTTACAGTTCCAGACATCACTTTTCAGCTGACACCAAGGCTTACTGCAGTAAGCTGTCTAACAAGAAGTTCCTAATATGCAGTGCTGTAAGAGCCGCTCCAGTAAATCAGACCCTGAAACTTGGTTGCCCCTCATGTATGTGGGCCAAGATGGCAGATAATGTATCTGCAATTCCTACTTGAAAAACAAAAGTCTGCTGGCCTTGGGTAAGGGTGAAGTGAGACCTTTAAATTCCATACGGCCGTATAACTTGCTGTCAGAATGAAAGAGGAAAAAAAAAGAATATGTTTAGTCCAAATTCTACAATAATAGATAACAACATCAGGACATTCTGAGGGAAAAAGCAGAACTGAAAGTCAGTAGAATCCCAAGAGAATTAAACTAATTGTTTCATAGTAGGCAGTTGAATTTCTAAGCTTGTTCTATTGCAAAGTATGTAACTGTCCATAAATACATTTTATTGTATTAAAGGGCAGAATTAATCTACCCGATCTTCCTTCTTCACAAGTGCAAGTGCTGATGTGTCATCTATTGAGGGAACAGTAGAACTACGCTACTAAGCACCTGATCTTTGAGATGTCACAGTCAAAATTTATCATCTTTAAAATCTGGCTGTTTCCTGATAACTATCATTCACACTGACATATTCACCCCTCTGCAGTTGTCTCCAGAAAGAAACACTTGGAATAAACGGAAGTGCATATACTGCTGTATTGTCTCTGGTCCTACTGAGAGTTCTGCTGATGTTATTAAAGATCTTCTGTGCAAGTACAGATTGATAAAACCAGGATTTATGGAATTCACTGTTTCTTACGCCAGAACTGGTGACAAAGTGCATGGTGAATTCAATTTTCACCAATTGCATCATTTTACCCATTCCTAGGGGTACTTCTAAGCTGGCCTCTAGTCCTTTCACGAACCCCTTGATATTCCAAGGTCGCTCAAAATAATTGACGAAAACTTGAAAAAATGTTGTAGCTTTTGTGCACAGACAGGTCTGATAAATTCATTGTCAGAATCGAACAGTCCATTTCAGAGCTCACAAGAGGATACAAGTGCAATACCAGTCCCATAACAGACTATGGGAAATATTTGTTACTGCTGAGCCCTGCATATGTCATGTGCATTTCAAATCTTACTGAGGATCTGGTTCCCATGACTTGAGTTCTGGATTTAAGAGGCAATGTGACATATGGTTTTTAATATCTCCCCAACAGGGTATGATTTCCATGAGTTCAGTGTACTTGTCACTTTTGATCCAGGTTTTAAGAAGAACATTAAATTTCATGGTAAAAAAAAATATACATGGAATGCTTGAATCTTTTAACTTGGAAAGGAATTTGCAAAAATACATTCCATTGTTCCAAATTTCAAAGGAAAAAAGTGTCATAGAGGAAAAATTGGAGAGATGAAAAGCCAGCCTGTATTTCTGCATGGATTGTCCAGCCCCAATCACCTACTCAATGATTTATGTAATAGGGAGGCTTGTGGAAATCATTCTTCGTGGGCAGCAGTAGGACCAAAGCTGCCAAAAGCTGGTGTAATTAATACCATGTTTATGCCCAAATCACTGTCTTTCAACCCTGTGTAACCCGACAGGTTAGTGGGGTTACACAGGGTTGAGAGACAGTGATTGGTAGTCAGTAGCAAAGCATAGCATATAGTTCTGCAGTAAATACAAAATGTGATCCAGACTTATTCATCCCTAGGACGATGACCCACTGGTGTCTGCAAATCAGAAGGTAACTTGCATCTTGTTCTGCCCCTTCACATGAGTACTGAACAACTCTTAATTCCAGAGCCTAGGTTAGTTTGCGTGTGTAATTTGTTCTTGGTTTTCTGCCTGTTTATGTTGCTATGAATCTCAAACTACTCATTAAGCCATAATAACAGAAACAAGAAAATCCTCCTCCTGCCTCTTGCCTCTCTCTGTGTCTCTCTCACATTTGCCAGAGGAAGGACAGTGAAGTAAGGAGAGGGCCAGACAAGCCATCTCTGTTATTAATAATAACACAGAGGCGAGGACTGGGGAAAATAGCTGCTCTAGAAACTTCTGGCTGCTGGATTAAGCCAGTATGTGCTCCCTCTACCCACATTTATGTAAAATGCTGCTTCTCAGAGATGCTGTCATCTCAGAGCTTAGAGGGGTCCAATTACACAAAAATATTCTGAAAGTTTTCCTGTATCCTTCTGCTATGACGTTTATTTATCCTCTGTTTATTGGAAGGATACTTGGGACCAGGTTTGTCACATGTGCAGGTAACAACTGTCCCCAGCTATGTCATTGGTGCTGGAGTACTGGGCAAGAGGGAGTTAAGAGGAGAGATCAAAGCAGCTGGGATCTATCAAGCAACCAGGGCCCACTGCCAAGGGAAGAGAAGGAACTGGGGCTAAGACAATGGCTTTGATCCCAGGAAGAGAGGGCTGGGGGTCAGGAAGCATGAAGTAAGGCTAAATCTGTTGATTTTGGCCCTGCTTTTGAGTAGACTCTTCACCCTTAGAGGTAACATTTCTCTTTTAATTAATTTTATAACTTGTTATGTGCTTTTGCTGTGGTCTTGATTCAAATGTACCTGTGTGGCAGCAGAGATGGTAATTGCTGAGAGAAGCTGTGATACAAAGCAGTGTCTGCACTATGCAGGACAAGGTTATGTGGAGTGCAGGCTTGTACTAGGCCGAGTGCTGGTCTATGTCAGTGAGAGGCTGGCCAGTTTGAGCTAAAAGTTGGGGCTTACGGATGTCTGTCTGGACTGCAAGATGTTTGAAACATCACCACTTTACCCTTGGTGAAGATGAGCACCTAAATGCTTATGCTTTCCTTTGGATTCTGTAGGTTTAAAATCCTGCAGCTTCACTCTTCTGTTACTAAGCTCCTAAAATGTGATGAGTTTCTGCCCTTGTAGGCAAGCAAGCAAGCAACTTAGCTTGGCTAGAAGTTCTTGGTTTGGTTTGGTGTTTGTTTTTCCTTCTTCAGTCTGATTCAGGGTAGCCTTGCTGGGGTTTTGTTATGGCAAACTACTAAATGGGCAAGACACCAGCATCAGCCATCCCCAGGGATGTAACTTTGGGTTCAGTGTATGGCACTTGATGGATTTTAGGTAGGCAAATCTCCAATAAGCAGGGTACAGTACTGTCTGGCTCCTTGGTGTCATTGTTCATCTTGGTCTTTCCACAGCTGCAAGAATCTGTAGGTGCTGAATTAGGTCTGAGTAACAGCTCTAATGGACAGTTGAAATTAAGTGTTTTCTTTATTTGCTTTATGAAACTTATCAGTGCTCAGGGTGTGGGAACTCACTGCTAACAATTTAAAAAGTTGTGCTGTAGGGCAAAAGATCCAACTATGCTGTGATTTTAGTGAAGGCATCTACCATGACAGCATGATAACCTTGAATGATGAGCACTGTATTTCTTTAATTTGTTGGGTTTTACCTTGTTAAGAGGCAAGTTTACCTTTGAAGAAACATCTCTAAACATCTTGTAGTTTTAATATTTCTTTTATCTCTTCTTAAACATGTTGAACAGTTGCTAGTGCAAGTGTACTCTTTAACTAAGATAAATGAAAATCAATAGATTGCTTATGTAACTTATTCCCCTCACAAGTAATTCAAAGCCACCTCTTCTTGTATTTTTTTACTTTATCGCCTATCTTTAATAGAGTCTCTATAAAAGACTGATAAAGACTCTATCTTTTATAGAGTTTGTATCATTCCCATATTTCATTCTTTCTTTTTTTTTTTTTCCTATTGAATAGTTTTGCTTTGGATAACTTGAGGAAAAAAAAAAGAAGTAATTTTTTTCAATGAAATGGAGGTATAATTATCTTGATACTAGTATAAATATTTGTAGCAATGTAGCCGCAAAGAATTTTGCTCTACCAGGATAAATATAAGGTGGAATTTATAGGCCTCTTGGAAGAGTCAGATTCTTGTAACAAAATATTCAAATTTTCATAATTTTCCTTCATTTTTTGTATCTTCATGTGAAAAAAAACCAATCTCATTTATCCACGCATGGAAGTGTAATTGCTGTCATGTGTTCTGGATTAAGAGTTTTCCCCTGGGTAGCAGTGTATATTCAGGTGAGATAAAATGAGACATTATCTCCACCTTTGCCATGAACTGATACTATTCTGCATCAAAGCTTTCACAGAAATTAAAAGGCACAAACCATTTCTTCCTCCAGCACTTCTCCTTTCAGGCTTCTGTTGTACTGCTGCTTGATAGAGGTGGAATTCAGATTCTTTCCTAAAACTCTTTTAATATACAAATTGTACACACAAATCCTCAGCATGATATTTCTGGCATAGCCTGGACTCGGTACCTTTCTCAGTCTTCCACCGAAAACTGCATTAGGAGGTTTTCCCTATGAGCAAACCTTTGCATGAGATTACACAATGTCCTCCTGTGCAGAAGTGTAACTGTAGCTGTTAAGTTGTATTTATTCTTCCTACTTATAGCCATTGTAGTGGGTTGGTTTGCATTTGTCCCTTCTGTGAGATAAGAATTAAGGAGGAATACAAAGCAGGCACTACACTTTAATGAATGCAATGAAGTTTATTACTAAAACTAAAGTTGAAAGAAATAAGAAGGTATTAAGAGAAAACAAACCAAAACACTCCCTTTCTCCTTTCAGCACTTTCCCCTATTTATCCAACATAAAGACACAAACTGAGACTCATTTCAGTTAGTTGACCACTTTAAAACAACTTTTCATCAGTCCATGTAAAGAGAAGAGCTTCTTATGTTGCTATGGCACTTTACCATGAGGACAATTTTCTTATGGCACCAACAGCCGCCCGGGTTGCATTACTGTTGGCAGGTGTGAGTCCCTTTCCCTCGATGACAGCTTTCCCACGACTGGTCTCGAGGGTTCACATTCAGCCACTGGGGTACAAGTTTAAGGACGAGCAATTCCAGAAAAACACCAGCGTTTTCTTTATCCATCTCTGGGACAAACCTCCCCCTCGCTATAGAGAGAAAAAACCTGGGAAAACAAAATCTAAAGTGCTTCCATAGGCAATTTCCTCCCTTGGAGCAGGGGGGGTGAGGTGGGCCTTTCTCGCTGGGCCTCGTTCACCTCAGTGTAAAGCAGTCCAGGAAAGAAGAAGAGAGGAACAAGGTTCAAAATCATCTTCATTTCTAGGAAACGAGGTTCCCTTCTGTACTTCATTTATNGGCCCAGCCCCGCTGGGCTGAGCGGGCCCTGCTGTTACCTGTGCCAAGGCCGGAAGAGCAAGAGAGCTATTCCCACCTGTTTGTCTTTTAAAAAATGGCATTCACAAGGCGTTAACTATTTTTGATTGGCTCCATAAAGCTGTCAGTATTCAAATCAATCGATTGATTGGCTCTAATAAGTTTCGGAGGAAGTGACCGCAGCATTTAGCAGCAGCATCACTTCCTTAGCTCCATTTCTCTCCAAAGAAACCTGACAAACAGGAGGAGGAGGGGTGGCCCCCCGCGAGTATCAGCAGCAGCAAAATACAGAGCAGCAGTAACCTTGGGATAGACTGCTGGAATTCTCAAACTAAAACTTCAAGCTGGGGTTAACCCATGACACCATACAGCAATCCTGTGAAACCCCTGTGGTCTCTATAGGTTTTGGTCTTTGTGTTGATGCTCAGAAGGATGTGGTTTGAACCAGTGCACAAGAATTCTACATGTGAGATGGAGACATTCTGGGAGTGTGTGTGCATGAGAGGAATCTCAGTGGAATATTTTGGCACAGGGATCACTATTCATCTGTTGAGCATAACACTGGGAGAGTCATTAGTGAGAATCAGTGTGGAGGGAATGAAGTCAAAAGCAAACTGATGAACTTTGCACTTAGGACTGAGCTCTGGAAAGTAACAAGCCTTCTCTTTCTTCAGAAGAATACACTCAGATCAATCATGTATGACTCTTTCCCTTGGGTTATTAATTTTCTAATAGTTGTCTGAATTATCTTACTATACCAGCGGTGTGGGTTTTTTCTTTTTTTCCTTGATATTGTCAGGTAAGTCCTTAAGCCAGCAACAGTGAACACAATGCTTATTTTATCACTTGTTAACAGCTTTGATCCCTTCACGCAATGAGAAAAAAAATAATGACTAGGACCCTTGCACACAAAATTAAAAAGGGGTTTTAAAATTATTGGATTTCTTCCTCAGTTAAAAATTATTTTCATATGTCAATTAAAGAAATATTTTCTGGTCTTATCCAAAACCATTGTCTCTGTACACTCAGTAGTGTCTGATTGACAGACTCACTCAAATTGACACCTTGACTGGAAATAGAGGGCTGAGTCCACACTGCAAACCCAACTTGTTTAGTGACCTGATGGGGATGAGGGGGGTAAAGGAAATTTGGTTATTTAACCAATAAGGCAGATGTTAATGCCTTGTCTAGAGTCAAGGACTTGCTTATCACAACTATTTGAGAATATGTGAAAATTGTCAGTGATGTTGAAGTTGACTTTGCAGCAACTATCAAGTGCAAGCATACACTATCTTCAAAATGTGCCGTTGGCAGCAACTCATCCTGGTGTGAATTAGGATTTACTCAGAGTCAGCTGTGAATTGACATTTTCTTATCAGTAGAGGATCAGACACCAAAATAGGAGGGAAGGACTAATCTAATCTGGAATATATTTTGTTACATATCTGGGGCATTCCTAAGTGAAGTCAGCCTCTGCACCTAAGGGAATTTCCCCAAAGGGGAAAATCACGCTTCATTTGTGCAGTCATATGATTAAAAGGAAAACTTCCTTAATTTGAACAAGACAGAAATTCTTTACTCAGTTCCAAGGGGGATAGGTATATAGATGAAGTAGTCTATGTGACAATTCATGAGCAGAAAAATAAATGTGTGGGGGGGACAAAGTTTCATTTGTGTCTTGGTATGTCAATGGCAAGAGTAGTGTAGCATTTTCTTTCATTCTCACAGTTGTGACATGGCAATCTGCTGTTAGATAAATTATTTGTCCTGAAATTTTTGAAAACGAAAATTTGAGTGTTTCTTAGTATATTACTGCAGCCAAAGTACACATAGTGGAGTTGGATATAAAATCAACTCTTTTTCTTTTCCAGGATAATGAAAGAATAGCATTGCATAATGCTGACAATGAAATAACTTGAGATTTTTTGGTTTTCTGTGATGTCAGGTTAAGGATTTGATTCTCCAATTAACTTGGACCAGTTGCAGCATTGGGAGGTTAATATTACAGGCTAAAGTACTTTCTGCTACAAGCAGACAAAATACCAGAATGCTATTTGAGTCATCAGAAGTTTAAATTAGTTGCAGTCTTGGGGTATTGACTTTTCTTACCTCTCTCCCATAAGACTGCACCTGCACTAGGCTGCTTGTGCAACTGGTGTTGCAAAATCTAGTGGTTCTTTCTCAACAGTCATCAGGGTAAAATGATTGATAGGCTGTAATAAAAGGAAGGGAAATACAGCTAATTAATTTTGTCAGACATAGGCTTTCAAGAAATATTGCTACACACTGTGCACTGTTCACATTAAAAATCCACATTTTTAGGTCAAAATGTTTTCCACTTTTCCGATGGTGTGTGAGGTGAATCTTTTGCTACTTTCTTCTGGAACTTGAGCAAAGAGCATCTCTGTTCAAGAAAAAACAGCAGCTCAATGTCTGATACTCACATGGTGTTCAAGGTTGTAACAAGGTGGGAATTGGTCTCTTTGCAGGTAACAAGCAACAGGACAAGAGGGAATGGCACAAAGTTGCACCAGGGGATGTTTAAATTCGATATTAGGAAAAATTCCTTTACTGAAAGGGTGGTCAGGCTTTGGAACAGGTTGCACAGGGAAGTAGAGGAGTCGCCATGCCTGGAAGTGTTCAAAAAAAGTGCAGATGTGGCCTTTGGGGACATGGTTTAGTGGTGAACATGTCAGTGACAGTTAACAGTTGCACTCGATCTTGGATGTCCTTTCCCAGTTTAGCAGTTCTATGACGTGTACCTCTGGTATCAGACCTGCTGGTTACTGGACACAGATTTTTTGCAATCCTAGGTCCTTATCATTGACATTTATAATAAAATTACATCTTGCCATATTTATAATAGAACTAATCCTGGTAAATATGAGTTAGCCTAAAAACAGACCAAAGAAACCTTTGTCTGATATTGAAGGAAATTGCCATTGCTAAGTAGTCTTAATAGCTGGTTTAGAAACCATAATTTAATTATTTTCAAAAGGCCTAAGAAATTTAAAAAGTCTGCCTGATTTTTATTCTAGATGTCTTTCTTAAAAACACATGGAATTGCTTGCAGTCTTTGTTAATCCCAGAGCAGTATTTTGTTGCACAACACTTTAAAACAATGACTGTTTTGCTGGAGTGCTATGAGACATCTCTGCTCTTCTGGAATCCACTTAAACTCCTTTGGTGATAGGTAATTCTCTTTCCCAGTGCAGCCAAATATCACCACCTAATTTCATTTTGCCATTCAATGCTGTCAGTGTGGTATTTTTAGCTTTCAGCACAATTTAGGAAAACTGGCTAGAAGAGCCAAGAGTGGGAAGGAGGTTCCCTGGTCTTCACTAAACCAGATTTTTTTCCAGTGCCTTTCTCCAGAAGAGGGCAAGTTCCAAACAGAGTTGAAGAGACTGCAGGAGATATTTAGCTCTTGATTCCCTGCAGGACTGATCCATTCATGGTTGGAAGACTCTAGCTCTAAGTAGACAGAGTAGAAGTCTATCCATATGTTGAGTGAATACAATTTATTGCACCTTATCTACTGTTGTGCTTTTAGAATCTTCATTTGGTAGCATTTGATAGATATTTTAATACATCTAAAGGAGGAAAAAGAAAACCCTTGCAGGTTTGTTGGCATATATAGGATTTCAGCACAATGAAGTTTGGTCATTGTTGTGATGTTTTGGTTGGCTCTGTCTTAGTAGCTAAATAAATCCAACAGTAAAATAATGTCTTATTCTGAAGTAATTTTTTTTTTAATCACAAATTTACATTCTCATCCAGCTTAACTAACTTATAAAACGTAATTAGGTAGTTCCTAACACACCTATCTCAGAGTCCCAGAAAAAGAAATGAAAGCCACCTAAGTTAGCTGAGCCAAAGCATATTTATGTAATTCTGGACAGAACTGAGTTTGGTTTTGTTTTTCTTAGCCTCTTTGTGAAGATTTTTGCTGTTAATCACTGCATCATATTTCAAACATGAAACATGTCTGTTTCATGACTTTGCTACCTTTATTTTTAGGAAATATTGTCTAGACCACATTTCTCCCCACACACCTTTTCCCCATTCAGGCCTGCCATTTCTTGCTCTATTCATAGACTATTGAGAATATTTTCTACTTATCTTCATGTATTTGAAGATCATTTCTGTATGTTCTTGCCTTTAAATCAATCTCTACTTTAAACATTTCCGTTTCTTTCAGTCTAATTTTCTATGTTATGGCGTACAGTGTGAAATAAAATTCCTGTCAGGTCTCTTAAGTCATTGATTAAAAATATATTTGTATTTCATGTAATTTATGCTTTTTCCCTTCTAACTTTTTCAAATGCTACACAAATTTCTTGAAGTATAGTTCTGAGAATTCAAATGTTCTCAGGCTAAGGTGAAAGAATTCTTCCACTGTGATTTATAACCTAGCCTTTAGTTTCTCTGCAAGTTTAATGCTTGTCTTTCCTTACCAGTATGACACCAGTGAGTCATATTCTGATTGGGAGGCAAAGTAACACCCATATATCCCTCTTCAAAAAACAGAGCTCACATGTGACTGTCTGCAACAAGTGTGACTTCCTAGATGCAGTACGTGGCTCTTCTTCCTGTTTAATGGGATTCTGCTTTTCCAGTCATATCGCCAATATTTCAGAGTGCTTTTTAATTCTTGTCTTGTCCCACAAGAGAGTCAGCTCCTGAAAATCTGGTCTCAGTTCTTTCATCGAGGTCATTAACTGAAATACAGAGCAGCCCCGGCTCCAGAGCAGACAGAAGAACCTGGTGTCCTACACCCAGCCCTGCTTTCATCTTCATGGAGGGTCAGTAATAAAAACTCAGAGTTTTCCACCTACATTTTACTAGTTTTTTCAAAGACTTTTTTTCTCCAGTTTTCAGACTGTCATGTGAAATAAAGACAGGCCTTATTAAAATCAAGATTTCTCCATTATCCACAATGCTTACAATACTGTCCCCCAAAAATATTGCAGTGGCTATACCCCACTTGTTCTCAACAAATACAGCCTGGATATTACTCAGTTTCTTTTGTTCTTATAGGCTAAAAAGACTCCCCTGTTTCTCCTAGAACTGAGTTCTCATATGTATCATATTAAATGTTTAGCACTACATTTGCCTTTTCCCAGTCTTCTCTAATTTCTACCTGTTCTCAATTGTAAACGGCTTTGAGATAACAAGTGCCAATTTTCTGCATGTGTGAGAGTTCCATTTTGAAAATACCTGTTGCAACTAAGTACTGTTTAAACTGTTAATTCCCTGATTAGCTCAAAATAGGACCTTCACACCACTAGGACTCATTTCTAGCTACCTTGCCGCTCTTCCTTTTATGGAAGATTGAGGGGAAACACTGGACCAGGCTTGAAGGATCTTCCTGTAACTGACTCCTGATATGTTTTATCAGTTTGTTATTTGCCTTCTCAGTTGTCTCAAACTCATCCTTTCTTATCTGGCTAGCCAGTGATTAATGCCAGTTTTCTTTCTTTCTGTGTTTGCATTTGCTCTCTCTGAGTGCTCACACGTCAGTTCTCTGGCCCTACAGAAGCTGGCCTCTTAGCGGTGTATCATATTTATTTTGTTGCTTTTCTCTCCCTTTTTGAACTTTGCAGTTTGTGACTATTATCACCCAAGATGCCATCCATTAACATTCCCCAAAACATTGCCACCAGGATGTTCTGAGAACATGCAGAACAATCGCTACTTAAATTTCAGGTCTGATTCCCTGTAATTTCTGGATGTTTAGCAAGTGTACCTGGTTTTGTAGCACATGAAAAGACTGCCTCTTCACTCATCCCCTCTTCTCTGAATAAGCTCTGTACTTGAAGCCAAATATCAGAGACATGAATATCCCAAAAAGCAACACTACATTAGGCTTCTCAGTGAACTTCCCTCCTTTGAAGAACACTGCAGCATGTAAACAGGGAATGTTGTTCTTAAACATCTCCTGGAAACAATTACATAGTATGCAAGATGAGACTGTCAGATTTTTTGCTCACATGAAATCCCTCTGTTGCAACTCAAGTCCTTAAAACCTTTACTGGCCTTGGCTTTCCACCCGGGAGATGTCCAAAACACCCCTGTGACATCCTCTTCTGTCCAGGACTTGAAATTGGAAGCATCAATTTTCAGAGAAAAGAACAGAATCAAAGTTTTGAGGGCTTTTTGATTTTTCTACTAGTTTGGGAAGCAAAAAATGTTTTAATCCTGCTTAATTCTGCTTTAGGCCTACAGTCAGAACACCAACAAAATTCTGCCTAGAACAGTTTTTACAAATGGAGGAAAACCTTAAGAATAAAGGAGAAGCTTTTGTTCACAACCATGTCAGACATAATTTGTAAAAAATTTCAGAAATGTCCCACCAAAAAGCTAAAATTCAAAATTTAGTAATCTTAGGTATCCATTCCAGTCAGCATTTTGTTGTGGTTTTAGTAATAGCAAAAGGAGAGCTATCAAGTCCTTTAGAAGCTCCTTCTTTCCTTCTGCTCACATATCAGTTTTTAAAGGCAGTTGATTCAAACCAGCTCTGTTCTGAAAGGAAAAGAAAAGCCAAATGTTGACATTTACTGAAACAGATTTTTATTTACATATTTTTATTTTTGAGAAACAAATGTCTTGCTAGGTTGTTCAGGGTAATCTCTGTTAAATCAAGAGTCTGCTCTGAATTAGGGCTAAGCAGACATCCCAAGAGATGGATTTTTTTTTTTTTTTAATAAGTACCTTTTTTTGCCTGCCATTACTTTTAAACATGTGGGGCTGTGACCAAAAGTACAGGCTGACTTAAATTTGCTTTAACTCATGATCCTTCAGCTAACAGCGACTAGAGGCTGCGTAACTTAAGAACTCCCTCCATAGTGGAGCTGGACAGATTTGAGCCACGCTTGTTTAACTTTGAGCACTTATCAGTTCACCCAAAATTTGCAAGTGCTCCTATTTGGACAAGGACTGATTGTACAAGACCAGGCACTGGTGATTTGCAATACTCAGAGCATGCTGTGTTCCTGGTACAGAGTGCCCACCACTCCAAACGTTCTTATGGAGTATGTGATCCAATGCAGACTTTTAGACAGAATACGCACTTAAAGATGCGGTCTCTG
Source organism: Platysteira castanea (assembly GCA_013397175.1). Lineage (NCBI taxonomy): Eukaryota > Metazoa > Chordata > Aves > Passeriformes > Platysteira > Platysteira castanea. Next base: position 1,029,628 of record VYXC01012506.1, on the reverse strand, counting down.
GATTCATTGAACTCAGCAATGAAACTTCCACTAAACTGAAATGAGAAAAATATTTCACACATGTACTTTGCTGCTACTAAACTGCTGCGCCACTACGTATAGGTCTCAGTGCCGTGATTCAGAGCTCAGTTTTTACCAACCCAAACCCCTGGATCTCTTTCCACAGGACTGTTCTCCAGCATCTTGTTCCCAGTGTGTAGATACAACCAGCATTACCTGTCCCAGGTGGAGAACCTGGCACTTGCTCTTGTTAAATTTCATATGGTCACTGGCCACCCAGCTCTCTAGCCACTCTAGTCCCTCCGTAAGGCCTCTCTACCTCTAAGAACACTCACAGTTCCTCCTAGTTTGGTAGCATCAGCAAATGTACTTAATGCACATTTGATACCTGTATCCAGATCACCTGTAAAAGCATTAAAAAGCACTGGCCCTGGGATGGAGCCCTGGAGAGCTCCACTGGTGACCAGCCTGATATAATCCCATTAATTACGTGACCCCTTTGTACCCCCCATGGCAGCCAGCTGCACAGCAAACACACCATGGACATCTCTAGCTGTGAGCAGGACAGGTTATCCAGAGGGTGCTGTGAGACAGTACCAAAAGCTTTGCTAAAATCCCAAACCCACCACATCTGGTTTCCCTTGGCCACCAAGATGGGTGAACCTGTCATAAAAGGAAATTAAGTAGGTTAAACAGGACTTTTCCCTCATGAATTTGTGCTACGACTGATGATTTCAAGTGTTTTTCAGTAACTCCCAAAATAAGCTTCTCCATAATTTTACCAGGCACTGAAGTGAGACTGACAGGCCTGTAGCTACAGGGTCATTCTTCTTACCCTTCCTGAAAACCAGAATGTTAGCCTGTGTCCGGGGAGACACAATAAAGACGCTCTTACACCTGCCAGGTTCAGCAGAAAGGAGGAAATGACATCGATTTATTGACATTATCTCATTCTTATACACGTCCCAACTCCACAAGGGATTGGAGAGCATGTCACCTCCTTCTCCATCCCACTGGAGAAGAAAGGTGCTCATCAAAGTTGTCATATCACAAAAGGAATGAAAAACAGAAAATACCATTAAGTAAACATCGGCTATTATTTACATAAAACTGTGTGAAAAGAATCTGACTCCAAGGTTAAAACAGAAGGCTTACAAAAAACCCAGGGCAACATTAGCCAGCTTCCAGTCAACCGGGACTTCTTCAGAACCCAAAGACTCTTGGAAATAATGCGAAGGGGTCCACAGTGATGCTGGCCAGCTCTTTCTCTACTGACGCAAGCACAAGCTGCCCGGGGACTTGCGCAGTATCTGACCACAGAAGGTGTCCCTGGGGACAGGATTTTAGCTGCAGGACAGCAGACGTAGCTGGTTTCCTCACAAGGAGCAGGCTGTGAGCCAATGTAAAAAAAGCACTGGCAGAAGCAAAGGTTGAGAGAGGGACGCTCTGTGCAGTTCCAATTCTTTATTGTAGATGAAACATAAGAGCAGAAGAGTGAAGAGCGTGGATGTGCAGAGATTTTTGTATGAGCGTGAAAAGAGGCAGAATAAAGGGTTACAACCAATAGGGTTCGGTAAACTAAGGTGACAGGGGAAAACATCCAATGGGACAAACCCAGGGGAGGGTTCTATTCGAATTAATAAATGGGGTACTGAATACCGCAAAACTTTCCAGAAATCATACATATTCCATAAAGGATATGCATAAACATAAGGGCATACATAGAACTGGGTGGTGAAATCTTAAACCTATGACAAACCAATATGCAAAACGCAGTTCCTGGGGGAACATGGGAACTCGCCGTGACCGCAGTTAAGACTCCAGTGCCCTGGGTACTTGTCCACCAATAATTCATTGGTGTTGACCGGGGGGTGTTGTCAGATGCATTGTAAAACTGTAACCTGGGATGAATTCCCATGGATTCATGTGCATAGTTGATCATGCTCCTGTCACAGTCCGTCTGACACACCCATCCCAGGGAAGGCAGGTGCAGTTCCAATAATCTCCCTTTCTCCTTCCCTGATAGCCCTGAGCCCTGGAGCAGAGGCAGCCCTCTCCCCAGGCGCACCCCGCAGCTGTGCTGGGGTCCCGAGGTCCCGCCGCAGCTCCCGCCTCAGGAGCCCCGTTTTCCCACAATTAATTCGGTCGGAAAAGATTTCGGAGATCTCGATTTTCCCGCCGCGGCCGCTCGCGCTCCCCGCGCCGCCGGGCCCCCTCAGCCGCTGCCCGGGCCCTGCGCCCCACGGGGCTGCCCGCGGTTCGGGGCCCCCTGCGCAGCTCCCCTCGGCGAGGCAGAGGGCAGTCGCTGCCCTGGATGAGTGTGGGGAGGTAAGGAAAGAGCAAGGAATGAAGGAGGAGGCTGCGCTTCCCACTCCGCAGCGGCAGCATCCCCGCGGCCCCGCCGTGAGGGAGGCGGTGACCGCCGGGGCTCGGCAGAGGAGCACAAGCGGTGCTGCACAAAGTGCCTTTGGGAAACGACCTGGAAGGTTGGTGCCCCAATACCTTTTAAAAACCTTACAGAAGAAAACAAAGATGTTCCGTGCCAAGGCAGAGGAGGGTGGTTAGGATGTTCAGCGGGGATGGGAGAGGCTAAAAGACCTTGGTTTGTTTCAGCTACAAAGTTAAAAATGGAGAACAGAACAAATTCTTCCCCGTGAGGGTTAGGCCCTGGCACAGGCTGACCACGGAAGGTGTGAATACTCCATCCCTGTAAGTGTTCAAGGACAGGCTGGATGGGGCTCTGAGCCACCTCTTTTAGCATAAGGTGTCTGTGCCCACGGCAGGGACTTGGGTCCTTAACCTCCCTTCCCAGCCAAAGCATTCCATGATCCTGTGAGGTCTCTACTGTCACCAGCTATTTGTTTGAGGACACTTTTCCCTTGGCGAAGGATGGCACAAGAACATGTGTATGAAGTGGAAAGCAGGTGGGGGTCAGTCTCTGCTCCCACGTAACAAGTGACAGGGCCAGAGGAAATGGCTTCAGGTTTTGCCAGGGTGGGTTTAGATTGGATATTAAGTGAGACTGCTCCCCCAAAAGGGTTGTCAAACATTGTAACAGGCTGCCCAGGGTGGTGGTGGAGTACTTAAGACACCTGGCTGTGGCACTGAAGGACATGTTTTAGTGGTGGATTTGGCAGTGCTGGGTTATCAGTTGGACTTGATGATTCTGGAGGTATTTTCTAACCTAAATGATTCTCTGATTGTATGGTCAAAGTTGTTTTAATCTAGAGAGTAGAAAAAAGCTTTAAAACCTCTTTGGAGTATACTTCTAGTAAGAATACTAGAAGTCTAAGCATAAAACCTACACTAAAAAAAACCCCTGCATTTTACTGATGCCTCCTGTCAAAAAAGCAGAATTAAGAATGTAGACAATCTTGTCCTTTAAAATCTTCAATTTACTGAATCTGAGGAATGCCTTTGTGGCACTGAGCGTTGTCTGAATCCTCTGCTGTATACACACAAACAATGTTTTTGCATAATTTATATAACTGACATTTAATTTCAACAATTCTGAGAAAAAGCTCAACAAATGAATTATATGCATAAACTGTTGACGATAAATTTATCTAAAAGAAACCTTGGCATTGCTTTTGTTTAAGAATGCACCTGACCTTTTCTGTTGCTTTGTACAATGCAAGTATGACTGTCAGTAGGAGTTTAACAAGACCCAGACAGCAGGAAGATTGCCAAAATCTCTTTACAGCGTATGTATTTACTTCAGCCTCAGATTCCTTTTTTTCATGGGGCGCTAACTGTTGAAAAATATCTGCCTCCCAGATAAATTTGGAAGGCTTTTGTGGGGAGGGAAAGGAAGGAATTTGGAAGTCCAGGAACATGAAGTGGTTCACACCCTGCTTTTAATCTGTGAGCCCAAACTGGAAGGGCTTTGCTTGAACTGTGTTTTCCTGGGAATACTGTCTATGTAATCTACATTCATGTTAGCACTTAGGCCTCAAGACTTTGCAAGTATTTCTTTAAGCTTTTATGTATTTCTCCAGAGCTTACCTGTTTCTGGTCTGTTCACACTGACTTAAAAATTAAGGTAACAGATCAGTATGCTTTGAAGCACGGATTCAGAGAAATGCATTATTTACTTTGGAAACCCTTGGAGAGACTAAACTGGCCTAGCTGAGGGTTAGAAAATGATTATCCTGTAAATCAGAAAAGACACAGATTGGATGTTCCTAGAAATTCCTGTTTAGTGAATTTCTGTTTCCTTACATCAGCCGTTGGGCTTGTGTGGTGCACTGGAAGTAATCCCATTTGCATCTCTGATGAGAGTCGTTTTCAGAAGTCATTTGGGCATATGATCCTTGGGGGAGTAGAGTGCCTTTGCACTATGCAAAGATTATGGTCTGCTGTATTTGCAAAGAGGAATTCAGTTTATTTTTCATCTTTCAACCATAAATTATTTGGTTCTGGAATATCTGAGTCACCATTTTCTTTGTTACATGGTTTGGTCTTTGCACAGGGCCCTCTGCTCTCAGATTCAAAGGGGCATCTCCTGTATAAAAGCAGATTACTGTCAGCAGGCCTTTCATGGGAGTGTCCCCCAAGGTCCTTGACAGAGGAATATGCTTCCCACTCAGATCGGCTGTAGTGCTGGCTTGTTAACACTCTGGACATGCTGTAGTTTGCATGCACTTATGGCAGCCTTTGAATCCAGGGGTTTGTTTGTGTCCTCATTACAGCAGTGTTTGGCCACACAGTGGTATTTATTGTTCTTGTACAAACCACTTTGCTGTAGCAGCTCCCTCGCAAACACACAGCAGAAGTTTTGTTTGGGTTTTAAATATAATGTGTACCAGAGAAAACCAACCTAATCTGGAAAAGAGAAGCCTATGGAAGAAGCTTTTCAAAGATGCTCTTCTGGAATTGTATGTGGAGTTCAAAAGACAAATTGAATTTCACAGCAAAATCATCTGGGCTGACATTTCTATAGCTGGGTTTCTGCAAATCAGCCAAGTCACACAGTCTTATGGCAGTTTGGAGGATATTTACCTGGTAATTCATTCCTAGGAAATTCCACTTGTCTCACTGCATCACAGAATCAACTGGGCTGGAAAATATCCTTGAGATCATGGAGTCCAACCTCTTACTGGCCATAACCTTGTCAACTAAACCATGGTACTCAGTGCCACATCCGGGCTTTCCTTAAACACCTCCAGGGACAGTGACTCCAGCACTTCCTTGGGCAGCCTATTCCAATGTCTAATCACTTCTCTGAAGAACTTCTTCCCAGTATCCAACCTTCTTCACTAACAGTGGCATAAAGCTGCAGGAAATATGACTGTTACCAGTAACTAAAACTGTTGTTTAAGCCAGGGTGCAAGTGGTGCTGCTGTATTTGTCAGTATAGGTGTCTTGTATTTGTTTCCCAGCACAGTTATGAACCAGTGTGAGGCTGGCTCCCAACACAGTTAGAATATGTTAAATAAAATTATTGCCCAATGTTTTAAGCAACAGCATTTTGAAGTGAAAATTTTAGTGTACCCCTAAGACAGTGTTCACGTGATCCTCTTCAGTTTATAAGCTCACTGCTGTGGGCAGTTTTGTATTTCAGGGTCTCTTCCTTTATTTAAGACTTCACTGGTAAATACACTCTTTCAGCTGAGTCTAAACCTAATGTCAATCTTTTACATAACCTTGCAACAAGCCAGGTCAAAAACCCTGTCCTTGACCTCCAGTATGCTGTGGAACTCCAAGAAGTGAGGTAATTCAGTTTCCAGGCCAGATGAGATTAGATTAATATATGATCTGGTCCAGATGCATGAATTATCTGTCCTTACATTAAATACTCTAGGAGTGTGGGACATTTGTTTTTGGTAGATGACACTGAACTTATTTTCTTGCAATATTCCTTTAGCAAAGTACCAAATTAATAAGACTTCAATTTTCTGTGAATTTTTTGTTTGACAGCACTAGCGTAATCTCTGTTTTTAAATAAAATCTCCCTCTTCTTTATCATGTACAATAAGCAGCAATATATAAATATGTATTTTTTTCTTCTGTATCACGCCAAGTCTGTTTTACATAATTCCTTATGTCATGTTTCATAACAACGCTTAGATGCATTGTCATTTGCTGTTCAGCTTCTGGTGAAACACTTCTGTCACTTGAGAAGCTGGCACTACAACATTATTAACTAAATGCACATTCTATGCATTTCTTTTTCTGCAACACTAAAAAAAAATAAAAGCATGGGAGTGGGAAACCATGTGGTTTGTTTGTGGCTTTTTTTAGGTGACTTGGAGCAAAGTTTTACTCCAGACACACATTTTTGCTAAAGAAAATGCTCTGTGTAGTAATACCCTGCCTGTCTGTGTTTCTTCAGCAGGGGGAAAACTCGCTTTAGGGTATAGGTTACAGCCAGCTCATGGTAAACTCTTACAAAAGCTGTTTTTGACTGTTGGTGTTCGGTCATGAGTTAAACATCACGCTGAGTCTTGCTGGCATAGTAAATTTTATGAGTGTTACTCTGTTCTGCTTTACAAAGAAAGATTTCCAGTCTCCACACAGCAGAAATACAGCAACGGAAAATACAGAGGAGTGAGAAGTTGACTTATTTTCCATTAAAACCAATTCTAAATTCACATCTTCAGCAGCTGCATTTTTTCTGTCTGTTGCTTGCAACACTAAAAGTATAATAATTTTGTCTACTGCAATAAAGAAAAAAAGATAAGACTGTTACCATGTTCCACTAAGAAGTTGCAAAATCTGAATTTGTTCTTATGGATCAGATGTCTAAAGCAAGTGCCATGAGCACAGATGTCTTTGCAAGGTATTTCCTAACAAGGAAAATAGCCAAGGGACAGAAGGTTATATGTAGGCAATCCAAGTAATGAAGTATTCTTAGGTATAGTGAGAATAATGCAGCCAAAAAAAACCCAAAAAACCCCCCTAAAACAAAACAAACAAACAAACACAACAAAAACAAACAAACAAACAACCCCCCCCCAAAAAAACCATGCACAAAAAGATGCAGTTTCTTTAGCTGAGAGAAATAAAATTTAAAATACTATGTTCACGTAACATTCTGGCTGAGTGAGTTGCATGAAAAAGAGAATGCCAAAACGAAGTCATAAATTGCATATATCATTTGGAAAAACTAGACCCAAAAAATGCCAATTTTTTTTTTAATATCTCTGAAGTGATTTATAAATTTAAGCTAATCTGTGGCGAAAGGGTGGCCGGCAGTGTTGATATCTTTGAAAGGCAAGATTCAAAAATTACTTAAACATTTGTATCTCTTTTAGTTCAATTGTTAAAAAGGGGCATTTAGAATAGAAACGTTTCATTTTTCACTTGCCGATAAAACCGGAAGGCAAACTAAAAATCATTAACTTCTTTTCTTTATACTCTGAGTTTCCGTGTTTATTTAGATTGAGAAATGAAATGGTTGGTTTAGACCTAATCATGCATGCATGATAAAAATGAACAGGAATGGTATATCTTATTTTAGGAGGACAGCGTGCCAGAGAGTTACAGAACATGCAAAAAAAGTCAAATTATATCCAAACAGAAGTCAGAATTGTTCTATAAGATAAAGAAGGTGCTGTAGTGCTGTCCTATTCATGAAATATCAGATCATCAGAATACAAGGAAAATAGTTTGTGTATCTGGCATGAGATCTTGGGAGGAGATTGATAAAAGATTGAAGGAAAACACACAGGAGACTACTGAACTCTTAGCAGTAAATCCCCAGAATTTCCCAGGTGTTGTGTGGATTATGGCTTTTACTACTTTGGGGATTTTTTGTAATATGTAAGAACTGGGGCAAAATACAACTTTAATATACATCACTTTTTTGTCACTGTTTTTGGGGGGGTTGGGGGTGGCGAGTTGGTTGCTTGGGGATTTTATTTTGAATGGTCTTTTTAAATTGGGAAAAGCAAAGCATATTTCCACTGCAGTGCAATTATCCCTGCGTAACTTTCTCTGCTCTAGGTTCAACTGATAGACTGGTTAGCATATGGCACTTAGATTTTAAGATGAAAATGTTCTTTACTGCAGATGAATGTGGTTTGATGTTGTGGAAACAGGGAGTAATTTGACTGAACCATTCTGAAGAATAAAATTATGGTTGACAGATGAGAAGGTAGAATGTGAAGAGAGACTGACCATTTAAAAAATTAATCAAATAATTAAATGTGAAGATTCAAATTGAATCAAATGTGAATATAAATATTTAGTAGGTATCTCTTGATTCCCCGTGGCTATTAATAATATTTTCTTAAAGCCAGCCTTCCCTGCCCCCTTCTTATACTGTATCTCTTTAGTCATCTCTATGCCGAATCCACAGCCTGGTGCTGGGATGATTAAGGAAGCAATGGAATAAAAGGTCCTTACTTCATTCCTTTGCTGTGCTGCTTTTCAGTAGTGGTACCTAGTTCTCCCTTATAAAACTCTGCTCTCAATGCATGGCTTAGCTGTGGCAGAGAGCTGGGCAGACGCTGTCAGGAACACTCTTTTTATGTGTAGAGTCATTCAAATGCAAACATCTTCTGGGTCTGGCCTGAGCCTGTAGCCTAGATAATGGAATAAGTGATTTTTGCTTCTAAGAATGAGACACACTTGTTTTCCAGTTGCAAACCTTTTTTACAGTCAAAAGATCTATTGACCAAGTAAAAGTCACTGAAAACTATGACATTTTATAAAAGGCCTATAGATAATGGTCTATGTTATTTAGAAATGTTCATTTTAATCACAGCCAAATTATTTTTACTGCAGAAATACTGCATGTCATTAAAATGTGGGGTTAATTTGAGATTTTTACAGCATTAAATATTGCACTGACCTAACCTGTCTCTCAAATACATAACTGGGTGTGTTATGGGTAGTTTCCTATACGTGACATTTCTAAAGTTGCTCTTTCCATCACCAAGGCACAGTAACGCAAATGTAATTTTTTGTCTTACTGTAGCATTAAGCAGTGTAAAGTGAGGCTGTGCAAGGTCCCTAGGTGAAACAATTCTAGCATGCAATTTTTTCTTTATAAGTGCTCTTTAATTTCAGTTTTGCTGGGGTTTTTTGGTTTGCTATGCTCCAAGTTTCATTCAATTATGTATTCAGGTGAGGTTGCTCCTCAATCCACAGAACTGAAAAAGAAGTTGAAAAAGAGGTACCAGGGCTGAGATCTTGGCAGCAGTAAATACTTGGTTATTCCAGAGAAGATTGGAGAGAAAATTTTAAGGGGACACTGCCAGTTCCTAGAGCTGGGCCTAGCTGAGCTCTGCTTTTGCTGTCACATACATTGATAAAACTTTGGGTTGGCTCTAGCATGTATAACAGGGAACATTCTCCAAAAACCATCTGAACACGCTATACTAAGCCTTTCTTTGCACCTGTGGTTGTGGCATAGCACTGGTGTATTGCAAGAATTTTCCAGAGGCAGCTTCAGGGAAATCTTGTTAGAGAAGAGAAGGTGGTCTTGATGCTCCAAAGTGGCACAAAACTGCTTGAGACAAAGTCCTTCTTATGTTTGCACAGCATAGACCCCTCTTTGCACTGTGAACACAGCACACAGTCTGTGTAAGTTTGCAATGCTGTTTCTTCAGTGCAGGGTTTCAAGCTTGCAAAACATTTCTGGATGCTGTCAGCTGAAATTTGGATTCTATAATGCCTTTGGCCAAGGCTTGTATACACAGGGAAGATGTTTTTGGAACTCAAAACACATGCGTGGAGCTCCACCAAGATGAATCAGCAGCTCAGGAAACTTAGTCTTAGTACATCTTTCTGGAGCCAATTCTTTTCTTTTTTAAATCTTACTTCTTTTTAACAAGTACTGGCTTAGTACTGAACTTTTTCCGAAAACCGAATTCTTGCCCTGGCAAAGCTTTGACCATTTCTGAACAAATTTATGGGATGGTCAGAAGAGCAGTGTTGCCACGGATGTGTTCTGACCAATACTGAGCCCATAATAGGAAATATACAGAACACATAACATTACGGCCCCTTAAGAAAGTGGTGTGAATGCTCTCTACAATATATGAGAGAGAAGGAACATTATAGGGGAAGCCTGCAATCACTGTACTCTTAGCAAGCTCATAGAAATCAATTTTTATCTGACTTACTGACAGATACTGAGCTGTACATAATCTTGCTAAGTATATTTGGGGTTTAGGGTAAGCATGGCATGGATGTGCCTCATTGCACCACCAGAAGTTACTTTTCTATGTATTTCAGCTAAGCTGACTCACGTTTTCACTAAAGGCAGCGGTGGGGGAGGAGGGTCTATGTGCTTTAATTTCCCATGAATGAGGGGTCCACTTAACCAGTACCTGATTATTTCACTACTTCAGTGAGATTATTATCCCCTGAAGACAGAAATCTTTCTGGCCGATGCTGCAGTATGTTCCAGTTATGCTTCCTCCTATATGCAAATCCAGAAATCCATTTAATATCCTTCTTTATATTGATTATCTGCAGGATATGAAATATTGTATTGCTCTTCTGATGCTATTTCACAGCCAGAAAAATATCCAAGTATATTTAGGTATGGAAAAAAATACTGTTTTCACACTTTGGTATGCTTTGCTGGATAAGAGGATGGCATTTTTCCAGGGCAAGGGAAAACCAACACCAAATATTTTTTGAAGCTTCATGCTTGAGCAGATTCTGCTATCCAGAGCCAATGAATAAATGGGAGTAAGTTAATGGAAATGAATGAATAGGTAGGAAAAGATCAATATTTCTGTGGCTGCACTGCCCTTAACACAGTTAACACCTTAACACAGTTGCAGGTGTTCTCTGAAACCTTTCGTAAGCAGTTAGGTGTTATTTCAATTCTTCTGTTTACAGTAGTAGTAATTTCCAGGTGCCAGAGTCTTCTCCATGGGTTTCTGTTTCTAATGCTGTCTGTGTCACCTCAGTTCCTGCAGTAATGCATTAATAGAATAAGGTAACTGTAGTCTAGAACAAACAAGGTGTGTGATCAGTGGAACACTGCCCTCTCCCCCATTCCCTTGTCCTATAGTTTGGGGGGTTTTAATCTTTTATCATCCCACACAATTTCAAACAGAATGTCTTCCAGCATCAGGATGGTCATTTCTTTGTCCTTATGACAATACAGAATATTTTAGGTGTGAAAGGCTCTGTTATCAACTGAAATACTGATTTTTGCCCTGCATCCACCCCTCAAAAATAAAAAGGTTTCCATGGTAGCAAAGTAGATGTGAGAGAGAACAGTTTAATAAAATAGATTTCGGAGGGAAGGAGGGATTGTGTTATTCTCTCATCTCCTCTCTTGCTTATGGAATTTTCTTGTTTATGGAATCCAATCAGTGACCAAAAAACCAATCCAAAGTAAGCAAAGATAATAGGAGGGACAAAAAATATTATTTCTAGATAGCAAACGCCTCAGTGCCATTTTTCTTGCTTTCATTTAGTGTTTCCTGCCCAAGAAAGGAGAAATTAAAATCTGTCAAAATCAGCAGTTTTACTAAAAATGAACCGTTTTCCCCTCCTGTCCCGTGTTGCCTGATTTCACTGCCAAATGTCACATGCCAGTACATTCTAAAAGATGTGGAAATAAAGAGAAATCACTGTTTTTCTACAGGAAATTGTAGCTAACTTTCAAATAACATATTTTAAATGTGGAAATTAATAATCCCAACAATGCCAGTAGAATGCATTCTTGCAAGACAAGCAACCCACCAGGGTGGGTGAATATTCAACTAAATCCTTGCTCAAAATTTAGTGACCTTTAGAGCAAGTTGAGCCATATGTCCTTCCAGAATTAGTAGACAAGTGAGCACTGAGTGGTGTGACCTGAGCTGGCACCTGTCTTTATTTTCATTCACAGAAGTGAGAAACCACTCATAAGATAATTTACTCCAAAAATACAAGTGAATGAACTCCTCTACTCACCTCTGACTGTGAATAATCCAGTATCCTGAATTCAAAGGAGAACTTCTGCATCTCTGCCAAAACTGAAGTAAAAAACGACTAAATTTTATGCTTCTAGCAAGACTTCCCAGATTACTATAGAATACCCGTATGCTCTGGGCAAACACTCAGCTGAGCAGCTGAGGTTCTTACCAATTGCTTTCCGTGTTACTGCCTGTCATTTACCGTTCTCTCCTTATCCCATCCTCTGAAAGGGAATTCTCTGAGGATAAAGCAGCTTTAACTAATCAATACCAACAAGGTAAAAGTCCATTGACATGTGCTCAAGTTTTCAAGATGGTCCCTAGTAATTTAATATTAGGTGGCATGTCCCAAAAAAAACGTAGCATGTAACTTCAGGATAAAATTAGTGCTAAGTTCTTCCAGGAATTTTCAATCAGCCTACAGTTTTCAGTTCCCTTTCGGATTCAAAAGTCTTGAGAAGAATTAGTTCATGTTACAGACACTTAAGTGATTCAATTGGTAGAACACATCCATTTTCTTCTGATCTTCAGCTGACTAGCAATATTTTTCACACCTGTGCTTGCCTCTTTCCTGTGATATTCTGGCATTCTTAGTTTTCTTTCTGTGTGTCCTTGCACTCCTGTGTGTCTTAGAACCATCCAGAAAAAATGGTCAGTAATTTATGAGAATGCAAAATCCAGCTATGCTGGAGGAGAGTGATTTATTAGCTCGCAGTCCATGATTAAAATGCTTACAGGGCAAATAGAGGCGTTTGCTTCACCTGCACGTGTATGTCTGTTGTGGGCCTTCACTGCTGTTCTCTAGGTTTAGTTTCAGCTTGCAGTGTTGCATCTGATTGAAAATTCATCGTATCATGGCCTATGTTTTTGGGCTAATATGAGGTATCGCAGAATCTGCCCACACTTCTTCTACATTAGAAGTTTGAAGCATCCCACAGTGAAAATTCCTTGACTTGGTAATATCCTTCATAAGGTTCTTTGTAACTAAATTTTATATAGTCTCCAATTTTGATTTAAAAATAAATAAAAGATTCAAAAAACTTCCAGCTGGGCCAAAGGAAAAAATATGCATGTTCTAATAAATGTTGCATGAGTACTTGTGTAGGTGAAAAGAAAAAGTACATGACGAGGACAAAAATATAGTTTTAATAAAGGCTCCCTGCCATTCTGACTTAATTCTTTCTCTCAAAGATATCAAAAAATAGCTTGCAATGCTAAAATAACTGAAAAACTCAGAGTGCATTCGGAAGCTTCTACTTTGGGCTGTAAAACTTAGCACCCTGAGTAAAAATAGTTGAGCTTAACAAAATGAATGTTTTTAGTGCCTAGAAACTCCAGAAACAGCAGGGAGAAAACAGACTCAGCTTCCTAAGGATTACCTCCCACTTCCTATTTCTTGCTTTCTAGGACACCAAATGCTCTGGTAACAGAGTCATTCAAGACATTCCTGGAAAGAACTAAGTCTGTTTGTGTCTTCAGTTTTTCTCCCATCATATTTACTACATGTATATGTTCATTGATGTCTCTTTAAAGTCGCTCTGTGTTAAGAAAACGAAAGATACTGCACAAAAAGCAGTAAATATGTCATCCCTTAAGGACTGGATGTGATTCTAATCCAGGTGCTATGTGTTTAGGTAACCTGACAAATAGATCTCCTGATTTCAGTGATAAGACTTCAGGTATGAACTGAAAATATTTTCATGTGGTTTGATGGACAGTTATGCAGATTATGTTGAGGGTTTTTTTCCTTCAAATTATAGTGTGGAAATGTAAGGCAAAGTGAATCCTGGAATGCACTGAATAGCACTAAGTTTGTCCATACAAATTGTAATCATAGTATAGACAGCACGGTTCTTTAACATTTTGGGGGCTTTGATTAGCAGTGGACTCAGTACAAAGTTGTTGAGGAGAAGTGTAGCTAGAGCACAAACTGAACCCGAGGTTAAAAGAATGTGGGGACGCATCTCCTCTGCCTGAGGTTATTTTGGCTCAAATGGCACAAAACTGAGTGAAGCAATGAACCATAGTTTTTAAAACAGACACACATCTAGTAACAGGCCATTCTAAATCTCCACAGGACCTTTTCCAAAGTTAGCTTATCTAAAAGCTCTACCTTAAATCAGACCTGCAGGTCCTAATAGAAGGCTTGAATAGACTTCCTTTTTCATGGGGACTTTTCTTTGAGGGTAGTTTATCCTCTATTGTCATAATCCTTAGCCCTTAATCTTGATTTAGGAAGTAATTTGGAATAGCTAAGTAGACCATGTGCTCTCCTGCTCAAGTGCAGTGTTTGTGTGAAACCGATCAGGATTTTCTCAGCTGTATAATTTATCTGGCAAAGTGCCTATTAAAATATTATCAGAACAGGCTCGTATTAGTGCCCTTAGGCAAAACCTTTCCAAAGAAAATCTTATTAGCCTGTCTGCTAACTAAGGAGGGTAACCCATGAAGTGGAATCTCTCTTTCCAAGACTCCAAGATTTGCTGCCTAAGAGCAGTAAATTTGAGTTGTGGCTGCTGGCTCTTGTGCCCAGCCATGTGCAGAGGTGGTCCAGCATGGCACGATGTCCACTCACAGATCTACACTGCAGCTCGCTTTTTTGTCCCCCATGCCCTTTCTTGCAAAGCAGCCATGGAGAGGAGTTCAAGGGAGACAGTGTATTTTACCTAAGTAGAGTTAGGTGTGATTTAAGTTCTGTAAGGACCTGTGGGGACGCTGTAAGGACCTGTGGGGACGCTGTAAGGCTGGATGGGATAACCAGAATGAAGGCTGCTAGAATGCCTTCCATGGGGATACTGATATAGCAATCATAGCTGGACAGTATGCATTTAGCCAGGAAAAGTAAGGCCCCATCAACATTAAAAAAGTGTTTTGTTTATGATGACAGAAGATTTCCTTTGGGTTTCCCTCATGGCAAGTAGTTATATGAAAATGGAAATTACTGCGTGTTTGTTATATGAAAATGGAAATTACTGCGTGTTCAAGTACCTTGCCAGTCTAGCTACATTAATTATAGGTTTGGTTTTTTGCTTTTCCATGTCCCTGTTGCATTTAAGTGAATAAAGTTTGCTTATGTGATGCACTTGAAGTCATAAAAGGAAATGGATAGTGGAACAGGACACTGAGCACAGCGTGTGCCTGTCCAAAGAATTTGTCACAGCATCGCGCAAGCAAAGCTCACTGACAGCAGCAGCAACTTTGGAAAGACTCCTCCCCCTCTCCCCCCGACGTGTTATTGCCGAGCATGATGTCATATGGGATGGAATATCTCTTTGGTCGTTTGGGCTGAGCGGTCCTAGGTGTGTCCCCTCCCAAACTCTTGCTCACCCTCAGCCTACTCACTGGCGCAGCAAAGCTGTTCAGCAATAACTGAAACACTCGTGTGCTGCCAGCACTGGTTTGGTC
Source organism: Platysteira castanea (assembly GCA_013397175.1). Classification (NCBI taxonomy): domain Eukaryota; kingdom Metazoa; phylum Chordata; class Aves; order Passeriformes; genus Platysteira; species Platysteira castanea. The sequence continues at coordinate 1,014,353 of VYXC01012506.1, read as the reverse complement.
ACAGAAGTCGAACCCAGCACCCTACAGATTGTTCTGAAGAAATTTAACTCGCTCCCAACCACACTCAGTACAGCAAGACAGCAAAAACATCTGTGCTGTGTGGAAACTTGATGGTGGTTTTCAGGTTTAACACCTGGTAAGTAAATCTGGGTACTTAAGGCCCCAGACATCTATAGCTGTTCTTCAGTAAGGATGAAAGACTGAGTAGCCAGGGTAGGCTTTTTATTGTTGCTTTTAGAGAAAGAAGAGGGACTATTTTCACTTAGTCTCGCAATTAATGCTTCCCCTTGATTGCCAGAATTACATTGCTGCAAACCATGGTCCTTTTTATCCTGGTTTGAAGACTGAAACAATCAATTCCACTGCAATTGCAGCTTTTCTTTATTTAATGTTGCAGAACTGTTTCCTCATGGGTATTCCCCAAAGGCTTTTGCACACATTAATAAACTTCTTTTTTTTATGAGTCTCAACAATCTTACCCAGAGTATAGCTACTTTCTTACAGTCTTACAACTAAAAATTATGGGGAAAAAAGTGAAAACAAATTGAAACTTCAAGCAGAATTGGAAATAACAAAGGCAGGGTTTCTCACACTGGGTTTAGAGAGCAGCCAGAGACACCAAGGTTCCAGTGGCCGTGATCACATCACCTTCAGTTTCTAAAAGAGCTGCCCTCTTCTATTTAACACTATTCTCTATATTAAGGACCAACTGTAAACCAGCTGTTAAAATATCTCTTTCCCTATTACAACAGCTGAAATTCATGAAAGTGATTTCTTTGTGCAGTTGCAATAAAATTACTTCCAGAGTGTATGGAATGGGTTAGTCTGAGGAAAATCTAAAAATATGCTGACAGTTCAGAATTAGGCAGCTTCTACCCTTACTTCTGATGCTGAAATGCATTTCTTGTTGGTATAAACAAGCAACATTCTCCCTTTGGCAGCTTCCATCTTACTTGGGCATTCCTTATGTCTTAAAATACAGGTGTGCTACAAACTATACCTCAAAGAGAGAATAATCTGTATTGCGAATAGAATTGAATAATGGGAAATTGCCTGTGTAATGAAGAATTGTGTATCCTGGACAGTCTCTTTTCAAAGCAGTGTGTAGGTTACCTGCACAGCAGGTCAGTGGCCAAGACAAAGTACTTTCTATTCTGTGGTGATTCAACAATGATCAGCTTTCTTTCTCCTGACTGCCCAAAGAAAATCATAAAATGGAACCTATGACTTCAGCAGCTCCCAGAGAGATGTTTACATGTTTGGGAAATCTTGATTTTGTTACCAAGTGCAGCAGAGTCTTGTAAATCACTTCCAGGTGATGATGAACTTTTTTCTCCCTTTCTTCTGCTACCCAACATCCGTTTTCAATCAATCTCAGTGAATATATAAATGTTTCACAATGTGATTTCGTCAGAGGTGCCTCTCATGTGTTCCACTGTGGAGATGCTGCTACTTCCCAAAGTTTGTGGTTCACTTTTGAGGACACAAATAGAATCTCCTTTAGGATGTGGCAGAAGCCAGGCTCAGAGCTGCTGTCGATGTAGACAGAATACCGCCAGAGTCTTCTGGCAACAGGGGAGAGGCACTAAGAGGGTACAGACATAGCAGATTTGCCAGGTTTCTGTGAGACCCAGCTTTCCAAGAAGAGGTGCTTTTGTCCAGTGACTTAGTCTGGGCTTGTAGCAAGTGTCTTTTTCATGCTGACATGTTGTCACTGAAAATAAGGCCCCCAGCTAATACACACTTCATTAAATTCTGAGGAAGACTGACATACATATTAAACTGCACTGCTTTCATCGATCCCGAAACTAAAAGTATATTATTTCTATGTTAGAATTGTTAAAATGATAAAAAATTGTTGTTTGCTAAAGTTATTTTTGTTTTAAAGTTGACTTTGAAAGAGGCCATGGATAGTGTGTCAATATTAGTCCTATTGCAATACCAGGGGCCTCTTAGGCACTGTCCTGCTCTACTGGATTCAGTAACACTAAAGACTGATAGTTAAATTATTATACTATTACATAGTATTGAGTTATCCTTTTAGGAATTTTTAGAGGCTTTAAGATTCATAATATCATTTTCTTTAGTCAGTGGAAAAATAATTTGTGACTAGGAGGCTCATAATCAGAAACAAGTTACAACACCTGTTGTTTCCAAAAAGTAAATAAGCTATATTGAATAAGCTGAAATTTCTCTCCTGTCAAGATCAGTTTTTATAAAACAAAATGAGACATTACAGGTGATTTAACACAAACCTTGAACAATGTGCTGCCTCATTTAGAATGTGAAAAAATGGTTAAAATACCTAAATGGCCAGATTAAATTAATATTTTGACATTCATGATAAATAAGAATCTGGAAAGAAAACAGTAGGTCTGTCAACATATGTAAAACAAATTATTGTGCTTAGATTAAAAATGTGGATTTGTGTGCCTGCAGTAAAAGAAACATCATCTTGATGATTCTGTGATGAAGGTTTATCTTGATGTATGTCTAAAATCCTTCAGAATCTTTTGCATGAAGTCTGGAGAAGTATGGTTGCACTCCATTGTTTTCTTAGGAGTGTTCTGGTGTACATTTATCAGTATTATGTCACTCCTGAAGTAGTTTTTCCTTTTCTCCTCAGTTTTTTTTAGTGCCTGTCCCTCCTCTCACCACCACCACCTCCCTCACGAAATTTCTGTTGACTTCTGTGGGGCTGTGTATGCAACCCAGGAAAAGGAACACTGAGGATTTGAATAAAGTCCTTCAAGTCCTTCCTTGAGGCAGTTCAAACGACAAGGTATTCAGGAATTTCACCATATTTACTGAAAACTGTCTCAGTGGACACCTTGATGCCTAATTACCAGCAATGCTGGGCTGCTTTAATGGGGCTCAAGAGCTGGAATTGGCACGTAGCTTTGCAAAGGAGCCAGCAGTTCGTTACTGGTGGGAATCTCTCCTGCTTTGAAGCCTTCCATTTATGCATAATCTAATCCCTATTAAAAAATAAATTTATATTTTATTTTTTATATGAGCAGGATGACTGTGTATCTTGAGTGGGGGTATCAAGTTTGACTGTTTACCTCATTTTATCCTGGTCATGCTGATGTCTTCCATGACATTAGTATTAACTGGTAGAACTGAGAAATAAGAATTTGCCCCTCTGTCACAGCCATTTTAAGGCCCAGCAACGAAGTCCCATGGCCACAAGGTGGCCTTCAAAACTGCCAGAGAAACTAGTGAGCCTGTTCAGAAAGCTACTGGCCATGTGCAAATATTGTTTTTCCCAATCTAAAAATCGATGTGGTTATGTTTACCTCAGAGAACCAAAGACCTTCCACAAGACCACTTTTAGTTTCTTCTTCCTGTTTCCTTTTTTTTTTTTTTTTTGGTAGAAAGATGACCCTTTTCATGATGAGTAGTACTAAGTCCTGGTACAAATATTTCTTGGAAAGATTCTTTGGGCCATCAAGTGCTATTTATTTGGAATAAATCCATCTGAGCTGGGCCCACAGAAATAAAAAATGAAGATGTCCTGATAAAGATCTGATACATTTCTCTTGCATTTTTAAACCGTCTCTCCAGTAACTCCAAAAGATAAGTAGTCAGACAGTCTGGAGCATTACCCTGCCAGGAGCCAACCTCCCCTCATATTCGATGCCAGCTCTGTGCCACCTTCCGCCATTGTCTTCAGCTCTGATTTGCACTGCCCCATTTGCGCTGAGGTGCCTTTCCCTCTTCCTCAGCTCAGATGGGGAGGGAGGGACATCAGCCACATCACTTCAAAATTCAGCTTTTCCCTTCCAAGGGTTTTAATACTGTTGAGTTAATTATTTATAACATTAGCATGTTATAAATAATGCCTCAGTTCAAAGGCTTTGTTTACAAAACTGACTCAAGCTTTCTTCAGCACCGTTCTTGTGAGTTTTGCTGTCTGGTTTTAACACTTAACTGCTGACAAAATAATCTTGACAGCAAAACTGACCTCAAAAATCACAGAGGAAAACCCCCTTTTTTTATAGTACTTAGTTTCACAGTGTGTTCACACTGGGAAAAAGAACCCTCCCAGTTAATTTTTTTCCTCTCAAGCAAGACTAAATTTAAACTGTGAAAAAGATTGCGTTTTGAAATTTTCTGGTAGTTCAGATATGTGAAATGTATCTTTCTACTTCCATGCAGATATCATTTATGTGGGACAGGTAGTGTATAGACTTTAAAATATGAAATACTAGGAATTTAAAGGTATTGCAGTGTCAAGTTAACCTAGAAAATCACAAAAGGAACTAATTTATTTTGATGGCTCCATTCTAGGCACACACTATAAGAGTATAACCACCATAAATCCATCTTTTTCAGCATTTATCAATGCTGGCATGGGAGTAATAAGGAATACGTGACCAGGTGTTGTCATGCTAGAACATGTGATGTGATGATGTGATGTGATGTGATGTGATGTGATGTGATGTGATGTGATGTGATGTGATGTGATGTGATGTGATGCAAGCTCCCCTTATGTGTGCATTTTTCTGAAGTTACTTAGGTGAGCTACTTGTGAAAATACAATATGAATTCTTCCACTACAGTAACTCACAACATAGGATATGTATGTTTTAACTGCTGAGATAATTTGTATGTAAAGAATAGAAATGACATATTTATGCAAACATGGAAGCTGATAGCGGTAAATATAAGGCAAAACATTGTATCCAGGGAGGCAACTTTGCACTGTCAGTATGTTTTATATAAAGAGAAGTGATGCTGTAAAAATACAGAAGAATATAGGAAGCCTTAGGAAAACATGGTTATAAGAAGTGATGTTCTTGGAAAATACCATATTTTTTTAACTCAACCTGCTTAAAAATAGAGATTAGAAGAAATTTTCTGTTTATTTCATTACAGCTGTTAATAGTACTACTTTGGAAGCCAATAGGATACTTAAGCAGAGATAAATTTTTTAAGAGACTTATTATAAATTAAATTTAATTCTCAATGGGCTGCAGTGCTGAAGTTGATCAAAAAGTTTTCTAATAATGTCCCAGACGTGAAAGGATTCCACCTCAGCATACTGAGGTACTTTGGATCTTACTGTAGGAAGGGTTTTCTTTGTCTTTGACACGGTTATTGGCAAGGTATACTTTGTCCCTTGCAGATAATGGGGAATGCCTTTTATAGTGAAAAAGGTAAATAGGCCTTTAGAAGATGTCTTGGTTTAAGAAGTATTAGCATTGCATGGTTTCCTTTTAGTGTCAGATTTTTAATTTCAGATGATAACCACACAGGCAGCTTGCTTCTGAAGAAGCAACATAACTCTTGTGTCAGTGAGGACCCAGCACCCTGATTAAGGATATCCATGATCACATGAGTAGTACTACCAAATATACGGCATGTATAAACTCTGTGAGTCCTGTTTAGGCTTCAGTTTATCCATGTTAATACTCTAGTCTACCATTTGGTTCTGAATTGCATAATAATATCCTTCTCTAGCCTATTGACCGTGTTCAAGAAATGCCTGTTGGTAGACCGACAGGAAGCGCTAAACGATTGTGGAATATGGACAATACCCTAAATAATAAAGGGTCTTACTCTTGTACATAAGGTGTTCTATGAAAATAAGGTTCTGGATCAGTAGCCCGAGTTTTTTTCTCTTTCAGAAAATGATGCTTGAGCTCATACATAGCTGCTCCAGCAACCCAGCAGTGTACAGCTGTCTTTTACATAACGCTGATGAGAAGTTCTCAAGCCTCACTCCTCTCCCCATTCTGAGGCAAACATATTCTAATACTCTGAATCTTCAGTCGTGTATTTGTTGATGTGGCATCCACCAACAGCTGCATTAGAGTAGTAATGCTGTCTGTTCCAGTAATGGCTTAATAATACATAAATTATATATGAATGCTTTCGCCACATGAAGTACTGTCTTAATGACTGTTTACAGAATTAATTAATTGCATATTATTAGTTTAGACAGAGCCAATAAATAAGGAATGGTGCAATCACTTTGAGGTTACTGTGTTCCACCACATTAAACATTTGGTTTGTTTCAAGTTGTGTAACCCTAATTTTGGAAAAAAAAACATAGTCTAGACTCCAGGTGTCATAAAACCTCTATATCTTTCAGTTCTGGTATGTTTTACACTTTAGTAAAGTTATCTTGTGTTCATCAAAACTTGGACTCTGGGGTACCATGACTCTAAGGAACCAAAAGTATTGGTGTTGATGGAAGCAAAGAGACGAGCAAAGGCTGGTCTGTCTAAAATTCCTTCTTGTATTCTCTGCAAGACTGTCACCATGACTAGCATGAATCAAGGTATCAATTTCTGGCTTTCAATTTTGCCCCTTAAATTGACAGTCATGACAAATGCTCATCTTCCAATCCTAGTCAGTGTTTTCACTCACCAATGCAGGTTTAAAACTCTTGCACAAAATTTACATGAAGTTCCCAAATCAGGAGATTTTGTAAGGCATGAACCAAGTGAATTAACCTTAAGAAAAGTATGCTGGAAATCTTTGTTATGTTGAGCTAGCGCTGTCACTTCTTTAATCGTTACACAAAACTCCTCTGGCTGTGATATCCTCGGATTTAGTTCAAACAGGCAGAGGCACCACTTCCATGACTACTAAATGTTATTATGCTTCTTTAATTGCTCCAGGAGTTTCACTTTCTGGCAGTACTGATCCTTATCAAGTTTCTTTTGGTCGGGTTTGTCACTTTTTTTAGGATTGTCAAGAGATCAGAATGTTGAGAGGGAATACTTTTAAATGAAGTGAATGTGGTCATAGCTTTCACGCCTCTTGTGACAGGAAAAAGCCATAAAATGAGTCATTGCTGTGACTGAGCAGTGCCACAGAGCACGTACCACTCTGGGAGATACCTACATCATCATTACCCTTTTTCTTAGACTGTGATCATTAATGCAAATAGTTGCTAAAAAAAGTCTGAGTACTTGGTGATACAATCCAACACAAAAATTGTCATTAATTTACTCTTTCTATAAAGTAGTATAGCATCACAGTGTTTGTTAGAAATGTATTACACATGTTTGTAAGACAGACAGTGAAGAGAGATACCTGCAATTCTTACTAAAAGCTGGCCTAAAACTCTGCAGTTGATGCCAGTGTTATTGGAAAAAGTTGTGGAACCATAACAGCTTTTTTTTCCATAGGACAGAATCTGAGTTTCTCTGAAATATTTAAGAAACAGTAATAGGGCTAGTATAATGTCAATCATTGAGTTCTAAATAATGAAAATTCATTTTGAAGTTTATAATTATAGTTGCTGTTAAAAAACTTAGCCTTAAAGAGTAAAATAAGAGGTAAACAAACAGAAAACAATGTGCCAGTGCCACAGGATAAACACAGAAAGATCAGACACCTGTGTGTTATCTTTCAGTGTAAAGTTTTATTGTAGAAGCACTTCCTATGGGCTGGTTTTGGTTTTGGGGGAGTCATTGTCCTCCAGTGATTTTAGAAGGGAGAAGAATTAAGTCAACACTAAGCGCTTGGGGAATTGCTGTTTTGTTAACGGATATGTTTAGCCATCTTGATTTCCATTTATGGTGCTAAGGGATTCTGCCTCATAATGAAATTTGTGTTTGGTTTTCACTCATCATCCAAGACACAAAATCTTCAGATTTTCCATGTAAACATAGATGAAAATAATAAAAGGCTAAAAATAAAGAGGATAGGCAATTAAGACCATGAGAGAGAAAGTGGGGAGAGATTTTTGAGTCAGGAACAGAGAGAGTAAATGTGAATTGTTTACTCTGAAAAAGTAGCTTGATGTTCTATAATTATATTTACTAATCTTTCTTTTATTATAATGTGATGGTTATCTCTACGGTTAGTGAAAGCGAAGAGGAGTTTATTGACTTCATCATAACAAGGGTAATATATTATAACATAGAATCTGGCAAACAATATTCAGCATAATGACCTAAAATTTCTTCAGATTCCTGAAGATAAACTCAAGCATTTGCTTTTCAATATACCTTGCCCTAAGTTAAATATTTGTCACTTTGTGAACCAGCAGTAATATCATTTTGTTATTTAATTAGTCATGTAATTCAATTTTTTTTTCAGCTGAAACCAGTAAAAATGAAGATGAATATAAACTAACAAGCACACCTTGTAACTACAAACAGAAAGCAATGCAATTTTGGCATTTTGCCAATCCAAATCTAGAAGACATTCATTGTGTGAAAATTTGTAAGCACTAAGATGTTTTTCAGGGCTTGATCCTGACCATCATCATGAGCTCTGATATGTGTTTAGCCTTTTTATTTGGAAATTTAGCTGGTAGAGCTAGCCAAAATGTTTTAGCAAAGTAATCTGAAACATGACAGTCACAAGCCTTAATCATCTGCCAACACTGGAATAAGAATGGAAGGATCATTCCTGATCGTGCAGATAAGTTTTCAGCTTTGTATCTTCCTTTTTCCTCTACACAGGACGTCTCCCCAGTTTGAAAATTCATGTCTTTGTTTTAAAATGGTGCACTCCTACATGTGGCTGTTTACATGTAGAACAGGACTGGAGAAGGTCTGAGAGTCAGTGATTGCAGTCTTGATGTTTTCATTCAACTACTATGAATAGAGTGGAATAAATAATTCCTAAAGGGATCAAACCTCCACCACCCTACCCCCTCAATGAATAGAAATCTTCATGGATTCATACTCTTAAGTTGTTCATGGTAATTTGCACCTTTTTGCTCTTGTTATAGCTATACACTCTGCTTTAAACAGCTGTTGTTTTACTGGGTTTTTTATGCTATTTAATCCCTTTGATAAACTTCTAGATGACAATCACACCCATTCTAGTCTTTATTTTATGAACAGGTAAATTTTTGTTTCACTGTGTAAGATAGTGGAGTGTTTTTCTGTAATTCTAAAAATATTTCAGTCTGTTCTTATCTTTCTTAAACAACAATCCACACTCTACTTGCTCAGTATTAGGGAAAGTTTCCAACACTGTCAACTGGTATTGATTGTTCATATTCCTACTGTGATTCCTATTGCACCCAGATTTTAATCCTTCTTTGACTTTAATTAATTAGATTATTCTTACTATTCCTGAGGTGCATGGGTCTGTGTTTTCTTACACTTAGCTTGGTCCCATTTCTATTGTATCTGTTGTTGAGATACCAAATTTTGTAGGTCATTTTCTTGCATATTTACTGACAATACTCCCCACATTAACTCACTGAGCTCCACAGTTTGCTTGATGTAAACATTACAAAAATGTGCCTCATAACTAACCATTTATGGAGTCCTGCTTTTTCCTTCAACAGCAACACTAGTTACCTCCCATTTAGACAAACTTTCCTTCTCATGACTCATTTATATCTGAAATCCAGGACAACAAGCAGTGTAGTACGTGACACAATATTGAATATTTAAGTAGAATCTAGAAAGAGCAGATCTATTTAATTTGCTTTGCTGTTGAGTACCATCTGACTTATGAAAGATACCAACTTCATCTGGTGCCATATGTCTTTGTGAGGTCTTTGTTTCATTCTACCACATTTTCCAGTAAGTTTTTTTAAATATTCTCTCAAATGAGTCCTGAATCTCACATACTGCTGAGGTCAGATTAGTAAGACTGTAGGTGTCTGTTGGAGCAATTGCTTTTCCATTTCAATATGCAAGAGTAATAGTCTAGGTTTGGAAAGTTATTTTTGGTATATGTCTGGTACAAAACTCTGAAACGCTTAGTCATGTTGTTTAAAAAAAAAAGCCACCTTTTTTGGCATTGCCAACATACTGGGAAAAATCATGCAACAGCTCTGGAAAAAAATGTGGGGATTTTTATCACCTTTGTCATTTTTCATGTCAAATATTCAGTCTGCTGGTATGCCCCATATCAGTCTATATGGAGACACAATGCTGTCTGTTGATGCTTTAAATTTTTCTGTATCTGGTTAGTCAAACCACTATTGCTCGCAGAATGTGCATTTCTCTTGCAAGGAGGCATATGCAGCCACTGCCAAGATCTCGTGCAATTTAGAAAGGTAGACCTCAGTGGCTTATTTGTCCTTCTTTTCTCAAACTTTAGCATCGTTATATAAAGCACTGGTTTTGACACAAGTTTTGATGAAAATAGTACAAGCAAGAGATGTATTAAATGCAGGAATTAAAGGTACATTGACTAATTGAGGATACAACAGAAAAATATGTAAGCAAACCGACAGCTCAAAGTTCTGTATATTTATTTTTTGTGGATAATGAGTTCTTGAAGCCACCATGCTTTTTACCTTTTTCTTTCTTTTTTTTTTTCTGAAAAAAACATCTATCACCTTTAAGAGGCATTTTATTCACTAGGACTGGCATTTAGTCTACATTTTGTGGAACATGCTTATATCTGTAACAAAAAGGAATTTTTTTCAAAAATAAATGGGAATTATATTATATGTCAGTGGAGCCTGTTGATCCCTGCTTGTTGAGATTGTTGTGCTGAGAAACACATGAAAAAAAAATGTTCTTAAAGCCATAAAATGCAGGCCAAAAAGCTTGGTGTTTGAGTGGGTTTGGATGTGTATTTTTCTTTTGTTGAACAGTTGTTTCAAATAAGTAAATACTGTTTTATCCCCTGTTTTGGAAGTTTAGCTTTGCTGGAGAATATGTGAAATGGTTCTGATGTGGGTCAGGACCAGCTCTATTAGTGCAAAAATAAACATTGTCTTGCCACTTTCGGATAGTGTTATGCAGACTTTTGGTGAGTCATCTTTCATGTACAACGGAGGGAAGAGTAAGTCTTTCCAGTGTAAAAAGTGAAATTCTGTGATTTGAATAGTGCAATTAATGAGAATTTAGCTCTTGTTTTATGGAAATCAGTAGAATCCAGAGGAGGAATACAGAGTTCTTCTTAGTGTAACTAGCTGTGTGTGGAAATATTTAGGACAGCTATGGATGACTCAGTGATTGGTGGAGGATTAGTGGTCATGAGCTGTAGCATCTTACATCCCCTTACAGATGATCCTATTTGGACTTTGAATACACTTTAATTTATGCTCATTAGCTTCACATAGCTAATTGAGTCTTTCCTGAACATCTCTGCCTAAGCAAGACCAGATGTTCTTTCAAAAGATCATGAGAAAATTTCTTTTAGAAGACCCTGAGAAATTCTTTATAGTCCTTGACACGTTTGACATTATTATGCTGCAGTTATCCAATGCCTATGTTAACCAGTCTTAATGACCAGGGCAAAATGAGGCTATTTCAAATAACAACTCTGCCAATAACAAACAGCTTGTGTCAATCTCTATACATTTGTAAAAGCCTTTGTTTTCAATATTTAATTTTATCTTATTTTCCCTGTTGCTCTGCAGTACTAATCCAGTAGATGCATAACCGAGTATTATGAATTGTTTATAAGCTGTGGGGTGTGTTTTTGGGGGAGAAAAGATGATTTTGGTAATATCATTGGAAGCATAATAGGTCCCAAACTTGCTGCCCACTGATTGTAAATGTTGGTCATACATAGAGGTCAGACAAAGATAGAGAAAAAATGAGTCAAATAGAAGAAAGGAGATTCAGTATAGACATACCTTGAAATCAACACTGACACTGTTATTTGCAGAACACTTCAGGTCTCCTCACTGAGATACAACCAAACATGGGCTTAGGTACCCACTCAAACAGCATTTTACATTCTCTGAGCCTTCTTTGAAAACTGCACAAGAGAAATGAGACTGGAGTAGTTCACAGCTTTAAAATGCATCTATAAGTCTTGCTGTGCCAAGCACAGGGATAGCAACACAAGCAAATACAGACATGATCTCTTTTGTCCATACTGAAAGTGCCTCTCAGAGCTTGGCTTTGGCCAGCAGCTTTGGCCAGAAGCTGTCTGCTGCCAGGTGATGCTGCTGTCATGTGGTCTTCAGTCAGATTCTGCATTCTGCTGATGCAGTTATAGGGCTTTTGTATTGGAGCTTGTTGCTGACAGTGCTTACTGAAGTTTAAATGATTGTTTTGGGATACTACCTTACCATACTGGCTCTGCAAAGAGCCCCAGTGTGCTGGGAAATTGGGATAACAAGCTCACCTGTAAAAGTGATTTAAATAGGTTTTTGATATGGAGTTGTTCCAGCATGAGGCAGACTTCTGATCATATAAAGATAGTATCAAGGTTGTTGTGTAAATCAAGTTGATGCACAGCTTAGGTATTTTTCTAATATTTATTAACGGGAGTAGGTTCTGTGTATCTCTTTTGTCAATGACTTAGTGGCATTAATGTATTAGTTATTAATGCAGGATAGAGGGACTTTCATAAATTCCACCACTGATGATTTGCACCAAATTTTTTGCTTGAAATGGTTTAATAAGTTGTAGTTTGGCTTGTTAGTCAGCTCCATTCTGGAAGTACTGAGTGTGTGGTTCCTCCTTTCCTGTGTTTCTTGGGAATGCCAAGGGTCATTTACTTAGCTCCAATAGCTGAAAATATTCAATTTGATCTTCTGTAGAAGTGTTGACTTTAACATCAAGAAAACTATGGCTTTGGTCAAGAAACAAAGCAGCTACAAATTAGTCAAGTATTGGGGAAAGAGCAACTTCACCTTTAGTTTTTTATTTTTCAATGCATCTGAATTTAAGTCACCCATTCTGGCAATAGCTGTTCAGAAGAAATGGCTGTCAAGAGTGTAAACATTTTAGAATTTGTTTGTATAAACATGAAATGATGTTCTGCAGCCCTAAAATAAAAGCCAAGTTCAAGACTTCAAAGCCCAGGATTTTTGCTGGGAAAATGCACCAGCAATTCCTGTGGGCTTCCTGCAGAGCTGAAATCAAAACGAGCTAAATGGATATAAGATTTAATACTGTGGTTCCATAAATGTAATTGAATTTTCAAAATAGAAAATATAAACGTCCCTTTCTCCCAGCAGATGACAACCTAAACAGAAAAAAACCCAGCATTCCCCAAGGGATTGAACATGAGAATTAACATGGGGGAAAGAAACAAAACAAGAAGACTTGCATGTTATCCTTTCTCCTGCGCACTTCCAGTATTTATCAGACAGGGAATTTTCAGTAGTGAGAAATAAAGACTAAGAGATGCATAATTAAGACCTGGTAAAAGAACAGAATGTTGCTCAGTAAAGGGAGTTATGTTTAAGAGCAATGAAACTCAGCAATGCTGTAATAGTTGCTATGCATGTGTCCGACGGGATGCAGAACTGCAGAGACACAGTCAAAAGCAAACAGAATCGCACAGGACATTGCAATGAGTTTTTATAGAAGACCTGCTGAAATAAAGACCAGACGNAAAAAAAAAAAAAAAAAAAAGACATCTGAAACAAATATGAAAGAGGAAGGTTAATGTGAAATGTAAACAACCTGCAATTGTAAACTGCCAGATTAATATAAGGATTTCATAAATGCTGTGATGAGAAAGTGGCATGTTCCACCTGCTCTGTAAACAAGCAGAAGGAGCTTAACTCTGAATCTAAAACACACTAGGGAGATGGATTTAGACAAAGACAAATGTCAGCAATGCTGAGACAGAAAAACAAATTAATAGTTGCATCTTGGACATTCTGCAAAGTCTTTGTCGCAGTGAGACTGAGAGAAATGATCTAAAATCAGAGGAAGGTGCCTACAAATGGGCTGAGATTGACAGAGTGAAGACAGTGAGAGCTGTGTGAAGATTGGAGAATATGTAGAGTATACAGGGAAAGAGAAGGGGAGAAGATTCCTTGATTCAACCAGAATTCTGATCCTGGGAATGGGAAATGTAAGATGGGCAGTAAAAGTTATTAGGAACAGTAGTACTGAAAGGTGTTGCTAAAATTCTTAAAGATTGTAAAGAGAAAGAACAGGTGGTTGCTAGATTCAGTGGCAAAGCTCTCGCTAAAACCATTAGGCCCAGGTCAGGCTTTGGGGACAGAAAGAGAAAGGGAACAGCAGGCAAATGACAAGGATGCCAGTAAGAGGAACACCAAGATACAACTGGGATGGTATCAAAGGTGTAAAAAGCTAAATTGCTATTAGCAGATAATGCTTTCTATGTCTGCAGGCAGCACATTCTGTTTGCTCAAACCATACTAAAGAAGGATTTTTGTCCAGTCAAAATATCTTTTAACAAAATCTTGAAAGCTTTTAGGATCTTAAATATGGATCATTTTTCTAAAAAAATTCAAGTAATTTGATGTTTTTCTGTGAAGCTGCTGTATATAAAACTGTGTTATAAAATTAAAGTTCTATGCAGAATTATTCTGCTCGTTCCCATGAAAAACATGCATATTCCAAATAGAAAGCTGTTATTACTATTATCAGTTGGATATTTTAAAACCACATTATTATTTCATAGTCAGGAAACTATTTTAGTGATTAACTGTGGTTGTCTTTGCTAGGGAACACCTCATTCGTTGTGTCAGATAGTCCCTTTCTGGCAGTGGAAAGGACTGCAAACCCTTTCACATCCCAAATGAGCATATGGCTGGCTTGTGAGTTTTCCAGTAAATCTTTAGGGAATTCAGCTTCTTGCTTCAGACTTTCCCTTTTGATGTAATGGGTTGTCTGCAACGTGGTAACCACATTGTATTTCTTTTTTTTAAATGAACACAATTTTCCAAAAGTTCTTGAAAGCACCTTCTAATTGTGCAGTTACTGTAGGGGATGCATTCTCCAAGAACCAAAACAGAAAGATCATACAGGAAAAAAAATGTAATTGAAATATTTGGGGAGATTTGAATGGTTTCTCTCTCTCAGATTTGTGCAGAATGGACATTGCAGTATTTTGCTTAAACTGATATTGTTCACTTGCATTGGAATTCTCAGTTATATGAATCCATGCTGTGAGTTCTTCAGGATGGTATTGTTATTTTACCTCTTGTGTTCTGTCTGTGCCAGCAGCAACTTTTAACTCATGTACGGTTCTGCGCCTAATTTTTTTTTTGTTTAAAGGTCTCAGAATATGGTATAATATTATCCAGTCTCCTATGTCATCACTTTCTTTTTCTTCTGACACCTGTACTTGTACATTTTCAAGCCACAGCAACATGGTCCTAACTAACCTAATGACCTGGAGTCCTAAATATGGACAAAATTAGAGAGGAAAGTGTGTATATTTCTGAATTTCCTTTCTAAATGAACATGTAATAAAATTTATCCCTATTTTTAAACTTCCAGTTTTGGAGCTAAGTGGTAGGATTTTCTGAATTTTGAAAATCTTGAGGTGTTAAATATAAATTTAAATATAAAGCTGCTTTACCCCCAAAAATCTCTGGTCCTCCTAAGCACAAAATCTGCATCCCTACATAAAATGCACAAATAGATTTTATGTTTATTTCTTCACTGGACTGGGCATTGGACTGCAGGAGAAGGTATTTATATTCACCAGAATGAACCTGCTGCTCCATCCCCTGCGTGGAGTAACATGAAGGGGTCATCATGTCCATCTGTGGTGATGACAGTCTGCTGGTTATGATTTGCCTAAATTAGATCTAGCCCAATAAATGAAGATCTGCAGAATTTCATCACTGTGGAAATGATAAGCATAAATAAATAACAAAAAGATTACTGTGTGGTTTCTTGTGTTCAACTACAATAAGCAGATTTCAGCATGTGCTGATAACCATTACAAATACGTTTAAAAGCAGGAGAATTTAGCACTTTTCTCTCCAATATTCTTGTATAACAGGTCATTGAAGACTGATGCAATTGCAGCCTTTCTGACTGTTTTGTGGAGACACCAAACGATGGTGACCAAGTGATGCCTGAGAATACAGTGGGAGGATGGGACGCATTTGCAGGACATACCTTGGGTGGGATTAGGCACAGTGGCTGACTTTTATCCATAAGAACAACCTGTGCAGAGAGGACACTCACCACTTAATCAGCTGGTTACATTTTTAAATGTGTTCTGAATATCAGAAGACTGTTTTGTGAACCTCTTGTTTCAAACCATTACAATTTTACCAAAACCAGCAAATACTTTCCTGAGGCCTTAGGATTTATGCCTGTGGGATTAAGCAAAAGCTTTGTAGTTAAGCAGTTCCTACGCAGTGCCACAAAATGTTACAAAGGATCTGTCGGGAAGTTTCTTGCAGCTAGTAAAATATTGTCTCCCTTTCATTGTTAGAGTACACGGACTACAGAATCACATCCTGACAGTGATCTTTCCTGATTGCCCTGCCGACTCCTGATTCCCTGTATTACAGCTGTTCCTCCTGGGAGCCATTCCATGGTGAGTCATTACCATGGAAAAGCAGCTGGATTTTGTGTTTCAGATGCAAGAGACTTTGCAGTGGTTCTCATCAGGAACATACAGAGAGAGGCACCTAAAGTATCATTATTTATTGGGACTTAAATTATTTAGTATGGTTTTATGGAAAAGGTTATGTTAGATTTAAAAAAATTACAGCTTCCTTTATCCTGGCTGGTCAGTCAGATGGAGTGGTGGTTTTCTAATGAGTCAATCAGTGAACAGAAAATTTCTGAAACCCTTTAATGCAGTTCTTGCTCAGAGGCCAAAGCAAATTCTCCTTCTTTGTGGAACCACTCTGTCAAAAACATGTCTCTTGTATGTACATATAGAATATTTTACTACTATATCTGGCATGGGTAGACAAAATAAGCTTCAACTGTCTTGTTTACCTACCTCTAAATGAATAGTGTAGTTATATAAACCTCATCTGTAGAATACGTTCAAAATCTGTCAGAAAATAACATTTTCTAAAAGGAAAAAGTTGCCTCACTGTAACACTTCATGTCAAAAAATACTGACAAATATTCCTAACAAAGCAGCCAAAGACAGGGAACTAAATTTTTTTTAAAGTTTGCATATTACTCGTACAATTTTGAAAAGGCTATGTAAGCATGGGTGATTTAAAATTATACTTTAATATAAGAGTTTGTAAGAATGACAAATCTAATCATAATCTTTCTACAAAACAATAGTATGTGTAATAACTAAAAAAAAAGCTCTTCAGAAAAATGTGGAGGGAGAGGTCGGAAGTAGAAAAGATGAATTATGGAAATGGCGTGAAACTAAAACAATTCACCCATCTCTGTGCATTTGGCCACCACGGTGGCTGAGCATTGCTATCTATGCTTTTTCACCATGGAGGCAGCTGAAGTTTTATCTCCTAATAATGCCCAAGGTGAATTCTGTGCACCTAGGGATACTCATGCAGCCTGTCCATGTCTGCATGACATCCGTGTCCCAAATTGAGGGAGGCCTCAATGTAATGCTGTGTACAAATAGAGCTGCAGGACATTGTGGTTTTGCCTGACAAATTTTGTACGTTTCTAAACAAATTTTGTAAAAGCGAAGCACAATTTTTTATCCAAGCAATAGAAGTTATCTGGAACCAACATTTCACAGGCATCAGCCAAAGCGAGGACAATTTTCCTTCTCTGTGATTGCGGTAGAAGATGAAGTGTTCTCAAGCCAGCTGCAGTGTACTAGGCCAGAGTCTTTGGATTAAAAAAATGTGTGCTGTGACCTGGGCAGAGTCATCATGCAGCTGATACAGAATAACAAGTCATTCCTAGGAACAGCTGCTACACCAAGCGAGGGTTCTAACCCTGAACCTTGTTAGGTTCTGTTAATTTAAAGAGATCTTATTATCACAAAAATTGCGATACTTCTGAATGGCAGTTTACTGTGCAGACCACTTTGCAGTTCCCAGAGGTCTGGTCACCAGCAAAGCTCTTGTCTCCAAAACTGTCCTCTCAGACCTACTCCCAGCAGAGATATCAGTTTAGTCCCACCATTTGTGTGTGTGTGTATAAATGGCCAGTTTAAAGTGTGTTTCACATTTCTGTGCTAGTGGTAGCATAATGTTTGCCAGGATGAACAGTCAGTACTCCAGGAGTTTCCAATACATGTCCCCAGTACCTGCCGAGATAAATGAGGTCCTGGTAATGACAGAAAGTGGTGGGCAGCAGGGACAGTCAGGCAAGCATGGCTGGTACCTGGAAGAGGCAGAGCTTTTCCCAGACACAGAAGCTGTAGTTTCATAGGATCCCTTGTTGACTGCAGATACAGCCAGTTCCTTTTATCTGCCCAGTCACATGCCTGTTATTAAATTACTGCCATCTGTTAGTTGGAAACTCCCTTTAGAAGCACAACAGAGCCAACTACAGGGAAATCTGGCTTAAAAGAATTCTACTTTACCTTGCAAAGTGATTTTTCTCTCATAACATATCAGTCATGTATCACAAAATAAATGATACCGTAATAACAGTGGGAATTATTCAGCAAGACATTAGTTTTCAAACTTCTGAATCAAACAGCTGACTTAATTCCAGTTTTCTCCAAAACAGTTCCATGACTGCTGCAAAGCATTCAGGGATGTTTTTTGTTGGTTTTTTTCTTTGGTTTGGTTTGGTATTTTTGGGGTGGGGGTGAGGGTGAGGGTGTGAAAATATAGGGAAAAAAGAAAAATTAAGTTCCTGTCTCTTGTAATTTGACCTACAGGAGGTTGGTAAGCAGCAGCTCCTGTAAATAAGGTCTTTTATGCATGTCAGCTTCAGCAACTGAAACGATCAGGTAGTTGGGAATAGCCTCGCCAAGGAGCATTGACTTGTGCTTGCTGTCAAGCCTGACAAGAAAAATCTTGTATGATATCCTATGGGCTTTTTATTTATTATTTTTAAGTGTAAATTATACGGGTTTTGGATCAACTGTTCAGCTGTATGGAATTACTGGCAGTGCTCCCTCAGTAGTTTGCTGCTCTATTAAAGTAGTCAAACATTGCATCCGTACCCATCTGTGACTCTCCCTGCATACTGCGAAGGGAGCTGCAGGGATTTGCCTCGTACAAACCTCTGCTGAGGGCGGTGCATCCTGTCTCTGCACATGAATGACCACATTTTCAGGCCCAGCCAAACTGATATACTGTAGGAATGAGTGATTTCTTTATCTTTCACTAAGAAAGTTCTTAAGTGCTTGCTTCAAACTTTCCTTCCCTTGCAATGTTCTGCATAGTGGTAGTTGACATCAGTAACTGTTATTTATAATTCTTAGTAAACATTTGTTTATGAAAACCTAACATGTTAGAGTATGTTTCTAGCCTTTAATGTAGGTGATGTAAGCAATACAGTATAAATTGCCTTAATATTTTTTCCATTTTCTACGTTTACTGTGATTTTTGCAGAAGATATTTTATTAACTATGGAGATGCTTCAGCTTTGAGAAGTGACTGGAATCTGATGATCCATAGATGATGAGCCATTTTGACTTCTTGTGTGCTGGGCTAGGAAACGTTTTCCATTAATATGGTATTTAGTATTTTCTACTGAGTAAGTGTCTTCTAACTTTAACTTGGTCACTTGATAGTTAATTTTTAATTCCTTTTCCCCTCCTGTGCATTTTCATCCAAAACCTTTCTTCCTGTGACTCTCATCAAGTGTGATCTCATCAAGGCGTTGGAATTTCAAAATTTATCCATTCCTTTTTCCTAAGGAATTCTCCCCCAGCCTCCCCCAAAAATTTCTCAGTAAGGTGGAGTCCCTTTTACTTAAGTGACTTAGTTTGACCCAATTCTGTCTTGACCCATTTCTGTATTTCCTGAATGATCTCCATGGCTTTTGAAACCTGGGGAAATATTATTTAGAAGTGCTAAATGAGGGCATTTTGAAATAACTATTATTAAAACAGTGAGGTTTGTTGCAGAGAACATACAAAGCTGGAGATGCAATTAAGCTCTTCTTCCCTCCCACTCCCCCACCCCCCATTCATGTACTGCTCAATGGAAATACATTCTGGCAAAGACAAAAAGCTGTGGCTAAACAACATTAGTGGATGAGTCACTCAGGGAGAACTGGAAAGAAAGAAGGAAAGAAAACCCACAAGCCTCTGCTGTTTGATAAGAGCAAAACTAGGTCCAGATGGTCTCTGTAAATCTTCCTGTGCTGTCCTGAAGAAGAGAGCACAGAAACATCAAGGGCCATGCTTACATTTTCAGTAGTTCATATTTTCTTGGTGCGACAGGGACTTTCAAGCACAGGGGAACCCTTTTCATCAGGCTTTGCACAGATTAAGATCCATCAGGCATGCTGAGCACCACATTGCTTGCAGAGGTGTTGATAACAGTTTAATATGGATTATAACAAAAATAATTTGGAATAGCAGTTTAATGACTAATATTAATAACTGAAAATACAGGAGTGAAAGAACTTCGTTTCAGTGCCATGACTTTGCAGAGACCAGTGCCACCTATAGCTCCAGTTGCAGAGGATCCCCAGCGAATCCTTGGCCAGATTGCAGGAGATGGAGTCTGGAGTAATGACAATGAGGCAAATCCTAATAAACATGTGCAGGCCTAGTGTTTGAAATGTTTCCGTGTGCAGTAGGCTTTGGTGGATTTTCACAAGAAAAGTTAAATATGTTAGGCCATGTCCTGTCAAATTTCCACACTTTGTTCCTTAGTTTGGAGACCTGAAAGACTTTCAAAGAATAAGCATTATTCCTCTCTCTTGCTTCGTTTTCAGAAGTGACAGAAGTGTTTTGTCCAAGATTGTTGCTTATTATGCTTCCATACTAGTCTGAGAGAGTTTGGTCTTGGATGATTTCAGCTTAAGGAGCTAGAACTGTACGAACTTCCAAAAGTGGAACTGTGTGGTGACACCCTTGGTGCAAATGTGATCAAGATGATGTTACCAGTATGGTTGGAGGTGTGTGTGTGAGCCTGTGTTTAGGGTAGTACCTGCACTTCTGCAGTATGTGGGTGAGCCTGCTGTTAGGGCAGTACCTGCACTTCTGCATCAGCATGGTAAATGCATTATGCTTTTCACTGCTGCATCAGCAGGAAAATATTCTTTAAATAAGGAGTTAAGAGTATTCAAGAAACTGTGCAGTGCTAGATGTATAATTCCAATTTATGTAGGTTAGAGCTTCTGAGAGTGTTGGCTAATGATTAAAATTCTGTCAAACAAGACCCTTCAAGTTTGACTTACAGCTCTGCACAGCCATTGGCTGCTGCTGTGGCCAGGCATCACTCGCCACCTATTAATCAATCCATTGAAATTCAGTACAAAGGCGATGCAGGCTGGAATATATTTTCAAAGAACAATCATGTTAGGAAGCACAACTTTTTTGCAGAAGCCATTGTGTAAAAGCAAGCGTAAATCACCTTGTAAGTAGCTTAAGCCAACAGGTTTGGGCCTGAAGTTCTTGGCTGAACCACTTCTTGGAGATTGGTATGAAAAAGTAATTAGGTGCGGGCCAGTATGAAGTAAAACTCCTGGCAGTTGCCCTTTGAATTATCCTACTTTGACTGCAAGCTGAAAACAGATACTGTAAGTCACTCCTACAGCTCATCAGAAAAAAATAAAAACAAGCCTTACTAACTAAGGCAAGTGGGATGTGAGCACAGCTGCCTAACCTTTGCTAAGGAAGCTCCATAAAACCTCTGTGCATTCGCATCCCATTGTGGAGAGTTCCAGGCACTAACCTTGGGCCACCACTTTCTCCTCACCACTCCCCGTGGGAGCTGCCCCCTCTTCAGCTTTGCGAGGGAAGCAGGCAGAGCTGTGACGGGGGGTGACACTGGAGAAGGGTTTGCAGCGAGCCCCTTGCTCATTCCTGCATTTTGTCCTGGCACAGATGGGAGTGCAGTTACTTCCCCAGGGCAGAGATCAGCCTGCAAATGTTCTCAAGGGGTCAGCACAGCTGGCTTCAGTTTGGCAAAGGGCAGAACAGTAATGCTGTGCATTGCTGGAACAGTTCTGATGGATCTTTCTTTGGCTTTAGTCAGGCCTTTTTTCAAAATGCAAAGCAAATGCCACACAGACATAGCCTGAAACAGGAGAAAAATAGCTCCAGACAGCCCTTAGAAACTAAAGTATCAGTGTGAGGATCACCATGGAGGGAAATATGTCTTTAATTGGCTTTTAAACCTGATTTTAGCTGAGGACATGGGAAGTTTTTTGTTGTTTTGTTTTAACTTGATAAAAGAGAAAATCTTAGATTCAAAAGAGGTTTTTGTTTTTAAAAAGCTTGCTTGTTCTGTGAGAAGATCTGGAGGGAAAAAGAATTTGAAAGACTGTCAAGAAAATGAAATATACTGCCTGATACATGTCAATATATCTGATCTTCATCAAGATCATTTTGCATGTTTATGGTGCTGATGTTTGTAGATTGGAGATGCTTGACAAAGCTGGTATTTATGCACAAAGGGTTTTTTACAACAAAAGTGACCCTGTACTGTAACATGGCTGCATGGAATAAAAATTTCTTTAATTTAAATTAGCTTCATTTCGAGATTGGATTTGTTTGGTTTTTGCTTGTTTGGAAAAATTCTACTGTGCTTTCTTGTTTGCTTCCTTGGAGTTATCACAGCATTACTATGCTTCTTGGAGTGTGGTTTCTCAAAAGGAAGAGGAGAAATAAGCTCAACATTTAAACTCCACAATGTCAGCCAAACCCCATAATTTGTAAATTCTTTCCTGGTGGCTCAAAGGATAAAATGGGTGCTATGGAAGTGTTGTGAGCATCCATAATCAATGATTTGATCTCAGGATGAAATTTCTGATTTTTGTCGCCTTTTAAAGCGCTGGTTTGGGTTCTTTTTGTGATGGTGGAATAATCATCAGAAAGTGATGGAAGGATTGTCATTCAGGATATTTAAAGAATGAAACAAAAAAAAAGCTGGTTCAAGTACTGCTGGGAATAATCCAGCCCTGAATTTGGCTTCCTACAGTAGTCCATCAATAACAATTAGTTCCCTGGTCAAGAGAGAGTGCCTTTTGCATCCACTGGCTGCTTGTAATAGCTTTCAACAAGGAAGCATAAGATGCAGAAATACATTCTTTACATAACTCAAACGCTGCTAAGAAACAACACAATGTCATTAAAGTTAGTGGAGATTGCAAATTACCACAAGCAGCAAAATCTTCTCTTGCTTAAAATTCTTTCTGCAGAGTTCTGTTACAACATATTATAAATGGTAGGAGCACTATTTATGGGATGCAGAACGTATTAGGTTAAGAATAAAAGATTAAAAACTATGAGTGACCTAAACTGAGTAATTTTCATTTTACATAGAGCTAGATATGGAGCACCCACGAGATCTAATCACACTGTGGATTGATGGTGCTGTACTTGCAGCCGACAGTCGGCACAGGGCTGACCTCACACAGCCTCCTCATATGCAAAATGCAAGTTTGTTAAAGCTAGGTCAGTCTGACTCTTGGCTGCTGTGCTTCTACTGTCATCTCGATTTCCAAGAAATCCCTCCTCTGAGATTTCTCACGTGCTAGTTGCATGTCGAACTGAGTCAAGAAAGACTCACACCTTGTCAGCAAGGATCTGGAGAGCTGAGAGGCAGCAGGACCATGCAAGCATGATCAGGACAGCCAGTCAGATGGATACAGGTGCCTGCAGATTTGTTTTCTCTCTATGCATCTGTGTCACTCAGTGTAGCTCTTTGATCCTACATCAGAATTCATCAGTTGTGATTAAAATAAACAGAAATTTTAAATTTTCCTAAAGAACTTTAAAATGAGCTCATGTCATTGCCTTCTCTTTTAGACTTTGGCACGCCTCACAACCTTTCTGCAAGTGTAGAATACAGACGGTGCTGAGGGGAGAAACAGAGTGAAGGGAGAGCAGATGTAAAAATAAGTAAATAATACTAGAATGACAATCTTTAGACTAAGTGTGAGAATTGGCAAATACAATCTGTAGAAACATCTTGTGCAAGTTCATCAAATGATAGGACACAAAAGTGGAATGGGTCAAGTTTTCAAAATTTACCACTATCTAAGTTTGTAAAAATTATCAAAGAAGTTACAGCAATATGAATTTTCTAAAGGATGATCAAACTGGCATAGCTTCAACAAAAATGAGAATTATGATACCTTGATCTGAGAGAAAGTCCAAGGAGAGTTTAGGAGAAAATATTGATTTCAAACCAAACATACATGAGTCTTGTGAAAAAGATTCATAAATGACAGCTGGGGAAGGTATTGTATAAAAATGAGTCCAAATTTCCATTTATTTTGCAGGCAAGAAAGGAAAAAATAATGCAAATGTAATGGGTCTGTGATATCTGTGGAAAGTCCCAGACCTTAAGTGAAAACATCTTAAAAGTGTTCTTGAACCTAGGAGGGGCTGGAAGCTGATAGCAACTTATTTAATCCAACTAAGAATAAAGATTGGTGCTGATGATGATTAGTCATCTTTTCAGAACTATCTTAACGAAGCCATGCTCTGGCCATTCCTCCCTAAGCTAAAAGCAGCTGAAGTACTTTTGTGGTGAGCTCATTTCAGATAATGGACCGTTAGGAATGTTGCATTTTTCCAAAGGGCTGGTCTTACAAACACACATGCATTAGCATGGTTCATATTAGCATTACACGTAAGCGCTGTGCAGGCATGAACCAAGGGAAAAGGAGACATTTAAAACCTCCGTTCCCATTTTATTTGTTGTGGTACTTGTCTTTGGAATTCAGAGGTTTGTCCCCTTAGATAGTCCTGTCTTCTTTTCTGCAGACATTTGGATATGCAGAAATCTCACACTCACAGTTGCGAATTCCTACCAAAAAAAATAAAATGGCATAACTAGTAAAATAAAATTACAATAATAATCACAGAGCATAACGTTTTTCATCAGGAAACTACAATATAACATTTTAGAGTCTAAGCAGTCTATAATAGCCTTGAATGGAAAGAGGGGGCCAAAACAGCCATATGTGTGCAAAGAAAGAAATCGGAGTACTTTGGCAAAAATGGAGACCAATCCTGGTGTCTCTAATCACAAAAGCTTATGAGCATGCAGCCAGTGATGCATAGAAATTAAATGAAGGAAAGGAAAATTTAAATCCCAGCTGTCTACTGGGCAGCTTGGATCACATAAATATCTACAAGTACAAGAAGCAACCATAAATTGATATATAAGTAGATAGTATGACATACATGAGTACATATCCAGAGTGGAAAGATCTAATGGATGGTTGGTTGTTTCTGTCCTACCTGGTGTGATTTCCATGGCTCTGCATAATCTTCTGTAAGATGATACATTGATATGCTTCTCCAGCACAGCCAGCTGGAACTTTGAAAAGAAAGACCAACTGTAGAGATGTTGCCAGAGTTCCAGTTTTAAATGCAAACTATCCAGCCCTTTTTATTAGTCTTGTTTTATTCTGGGTTGCTCTGTTTCTCTCTATCATAGTAAACAAGTGGTGCTTATTTTTAAACAGCTATAAAAATAGATAAGTCCGCCAGTAGGTGGAGCAAAATGAGCTAAATGGGAATTCTTGTTTAATACAGTCATGCATTCTAATTCTTATTTTCCACTATGAGCTGTTCCACAAATGAGTTCTGGGAGCATAATTGTTCTCACTAATTCATGTTAATTGTAAAAATCTACTTCACTTGAAATGTTCTTCTGTAAAACATTAATGCTTATGAGCAATGGTACTATTTTGCAAATGTAAAATTAGAAATATTTGGAATTATTTTGAGAGTGTAGTTATATAGAATAGTTATGCTTAAATCCTGTCAGTTTTGGATGACTTAACATGATCTTAAAATGGGAAATGTACCTACCGTTTCTAATAGACAAAACCAAGCAGGAGGGGACATGGGGGGGATAAAAATATCACAAAATGAAGCATCAATTTAACAATATCTCAACCTGATAAGGAAATACTACTTTATCAGACATCCAGCTCTTCTGCAATATAAACATTTATCTGTCCATAGGGACTCCATTTTTCTTTTACATCCAATCTACTGCTTCAGTGGGGCCATAATTTATTAATAGAAATGTATTTAAATGTTTTCACCAAGAAGCATTCACATGTAGAGGAGAATATCTGCCTTTTCAGAAGAGGAAGTTATAGTTCTATCCATTCATTTTATTCTGAAATCTAATTAATCTTCTCATAGGCTAAATTCTTTTTTCCTAGAAAGCCAATTTTTAGAGCAGGTCATACTCCCCTAAGGTCAATGGAATTGACTCGTTGATCAGTGTGGGTGATTGATTCTTACATTCGTCAGTTTAATTTTCAGTCATTTTATGTAACCATGGGATAAAATTCGTTTTAAAAATTCTATCAGGGTCTCCAGATTTTTGTTAGGTAAATCTGGAGACCATCAAGAATGCTTAATAAAAGGAATAAAAGAAATTAAAATGTAAGGGTTTTTGTTTAATCATTAAAATAATATCTTAGAATTACTGAGAAAAAAAATTTCTGTGTCACATGGCCAAGCAGAAACACTGTTCAGAATTCATCTGCTCTCCTTTTAGAGATGAAAGTTACGATCTACTGTGGCAGCAATCATAGGTCACGGTAAATTATGTAGATAAACAGGTATTCTTTGGATTCTAAGGAGAACAAGTCCATTAAAGAAAAAAGGAAGGAATCACCAAACTATTATGAGTGTTTTTTCCTTTTTACTAGTAGATCCAAACCTTCGTCACTTAGAACTTTTTTGGCAGACCACCAAAGCTCTGTTCACACTTGAGGAAAGGAGATGTACCCTGAAGTACAGGGCAACAAGGTCGAAAACACAACGTGCAGATGAAAGCTTTGGCATAAATTTTAAATGAGGAGTGCAAAATAGTTTTATATGAAATAAGAGTGTTTTGAGAGACTGAGAAGAGGATATGAATGCTAAACCTTAGGAAATAAGAGAAGGGACGTCTCAAATGTAGTACCTCTAGGAATCACTAGGGGAGAAAAAGGAATGGAAGTTGCTGCTCTCCAGTCTGTACTGTTGCATACTGTGGGTACCACGATTAAAGTGGGATTCTTTGTTTCTCGTGGGCTCTTCTGTGTATCCCTTGCTTTTCCAAACTCTTTCCTTAAAACTTCATTTTAACCTAAATAGCATGGCAAAAAAAGAAATGTTGGAATAAGCAGAGACCTGGTTGGAAGATCATGAGACTGTTTTAAAGCATTTTAGTATTAATGAGGGAAAAAAGTGGAATTTGATGGAAAAGAAATTAATAAAAGAAAAAAATTAAATGAATCAAGCTAAGAAAGGCCACAGCATGTGAATGGAGAGAAGAAGGTCATCCAATGGAAATAGGTTTCTAAAGAGAGAAACTGATTTCACAAGAGTAAATAAAAGCATGTTGTATTTTACCACATCTGTTTATGTTGAGAGAAAAACTAAGTAGCACTCAGATTCCTATCACTAGGATCTTCTGAGCTCCAAAATGACAGTTGCTAGCCATTATGGCATTGCAGTGAGTCACCCTCTTCGTACCTCTAACTACTTCAGATTATTCAGAATTCTTTCTGAATGAAGGAAAACCCATCAGAAATTTAATTAGTTTATACCTTAAAATAGTAAAGGTTTGCAATATAGTGTGCAAAAATGTCAAGTTGTCAGTGTACAGCGTCTCTTTAATATGCCTGTCCATATGTTTTTACAGCTTCTAATGATTTTAATGAAGTTCATTCAGATCAGATCCAAGATGAGTATCAGGAGCTCAAGGCCCTTTGAGGTCTGGAGTTCCGGGAGAGGACATTCTGCCATGAATATTACTTTACCCTTTCCTTTCTCTCAGGTGTCAAATCATCTGCCAGCTGTGTGAGTCCTTGGCCCAAATGTTTCTCTGACAAAGTTAATGGTACAACTTTTAGGTAAGGAGTCTGTTTGGAGGATGCAGGTGTGCAATTCTGATAGCTTTAATCCCTTTGAATGATACTCCAAAAAACACATCAGCTCAGTTAGTGTGCGCTGCATTTTTCAGACAAATGTAGATACACGCTATTGTAATCTGCAACTAGTTAATTTATTTTTTTTCATCCCTTCATTTGGTACATAAATTTATTCTGTATTTAATGCAGGGGAATTTGAAAGAACTGAATTTTCTTTCATCAAATTTCATGGTGTTTAGCATGCCTGTATACCAAATTTACTGACTCTTCTCCACAAAGTCAGTGTAAAAGAGTTTTGCAACCGAGAAAATTAGACTTTTTACATATAACTGGGTTAAAAAAGGACATCATGGAGCCCAGCATCTTTAGTGCAAGTGGCAGGACAAAGCCCTCTTTAGAGTGCCCACTGAAGGCAGTGGAATTATAACTCAGGTGGATTGCTGTAGTGAGTTAAAACCAGCATGTTTGCTCTCCTTGTTGTAATGGAAGAGAAGTAGTTGAAAGAAGGATACCTGGGACTTTTAATGGGTTGTTTAATGTTATGTTATTACAGAGAATCATATTCACTAAAATAAAAATATTCATATTTTTCCCCTTTCTACTGTTAAACTGTTAATGCTCTAAACATTCTAGAAACACATGTAAAGAATGATTACATATAAAGTACTAAAACTAGGCTGTTAGGGAATTAATTACTCTGCTGAATGTAGTGAAAGGCAGTGTTCAAAGTGGAATTTGAGTACCCACTTCCATTCTGTTCAGCTATATATGCGTAGCATGAAGGAAGGGCTACTAATGAAATTTTGCCATGGATGGTTTTCAATATGCTGAATTTAAATTTTTTATTTGCTTCCCAAAATATTCTACTTAAAATTTCAGTAAAAAACATACTGAAGGATGATAAACTTTTCACAGACTTTAACTGATAGTCTTGGAAGTAAATTATAGCTATCAAAACATTTACAATTCAGCACAACAAGAAACAAGGTTTGGAAGGAATTATATACAGCTGTATATAAACAAAGCTTTGGCAATGTCAAATCAAGAGGAGAGATTAATTTGATGGTTTGTTATTCTGTAGCTGCTCTGTAAGAATTTTTTTTGCTTTCCTTGGAAGCAAGTGATGCCAGCTAGTATGGGAGATGGAAGTCAGAATAACTGGAGTTCTGATCTGATACAGAAGTTTTATTGTATGATGGAAATCTATTCTTCCCTGGGATTTTTGTATCTTGAATGCAGTGTTTAGCTGTGACCCACTGGCAAAATGCACAGTTTCTGCAAGAGTACAACAGGAGGGCAATATATCTTCATGAATGAAATGTAAAGGCAACCTCGCACACAAAGGCAGGTGGGTACCACTCAAGCCCCGTTAGTTCAGTGAGTGAAAAATAAGAAATCATAAGCTTGTTTGATTTTTGTCATTAAAAAACTCCAAAGACATTCCTGGACATGCAGATGTCTGGAGGGACAGAGGATCCCCTACAGTTTATGACTAATCCATAGACTGATTAGTTGCAGAAGGAGAAGTAAATACAATGTAGGTTTTG
This sequence comes from Platysteira castanea, assembly GCA_013397175.1. Lineage (NCBI taxonomy): Eukaryota > Metazoa > Chordata > Aves > Passeriformes > Platysteira > Platysteira castanea. The sequence goes on along the minus strand of VYXC01012506.1, from coordinate 985,267 downwards.
AACTTGTGCCATCACTTTTCATGTTTGCAGAAGCTATCTGAGGAAAGATAAACCATCCCGAAGGAAGAAAAAATTCTTTCTACTAGGCCCTATAAGTTAAACCTCAAAAAGTAACAGCATACCTAACATTTGCTTGCCAAACCATAAGGCTGGATTGTAGGCTTACATTCTAAAATATCTGCCAGGGAAGACTGAAGTGTAATGTTACATCAAATCTATCCTCTGAAAATAACCTTGAGTGTTGAGAGATTACACCTTAGTCTGTGAAAATGTAACTCCTAAGTTTTCTTTTCTAATGATTTCAAAGATAGCACATTTTATGCAAAGACAGAGGGCTGATTTAGGCAGGTCTTATCAGTTATGGGCCTACTTTGTTATCTTCTCAAGTTTTGAGTGTTTAAATGAATATTAAGATTCAAGTGGAGATAGGCTTGATACTCTGAGATCCTGAGGGGCTTTAGCACAGGGTTTTGCTGTGCAGGATTTGTTTTTCATACATTAAGCTAGCTATATGTGACCAAATTGCGCAGATTACACTGTCTGCAGCCATGACAGGCGTGGTGTTGAGCATTATTCAAACACGGAAATTTAATGTAAAAATCCTGTGTCTTTAAGAGTTAATTTTCTTTTGCTTACTTAAGACAAAATGGAAGGACTTCATGCAGTCAGTTTTAGTAGCTTATGGATGGCTATCTCTGTTTATATAACCAGAACTTTTAATATTAACACTGTTAAAATAGACAAAGAAGGTAGGATAGAGTGCCTCTAAGTGAAAAGTAGTATAAGACCTCTTTAAAGATTTTTTATAGTAGTAATAAATTCACTAATTCACCTATTTTATTGTGAACTTGGGGAATTTTAGTTGTGAGTTTGGTTATTTTATCCATTCACTTACACTTATGAACTGGGTTTCAGCAGCAGTGAACAGCAAATTGTTCACTAGTCTATAGTTAAGATGCAATATGGATTTGTAACTCAGGTGCTTCCCCACATCTGAGTTACTATCTCTCCTAACTAGTGTGGTATTACCATGTTCTTACATACTTTTCACATTTTTGCTGATAGGATGAGCCACCGGAGTCCCTCCTGGGAATAATATTGATCGTTCCCATTTGTGGCACATGCTATGCTTGAGATGATCCACAGCATCTTCAGCCTCCAGTTGTAAGGAACACTTGGTTAAATCCTGTCTTTTCCTCACCTGGAACACCTGAAGGAAGATCTGGTGCATTGTATACATTGCTCACATTTGTATGTGGTTGTAGGTGATAACCTGTGGCAGGTTTTCACTCTTCGGAACAATTTTGAACAATCACTCAAACCTTTTAGCTTGCAGCTATTGTCCTTGGCATTAGGAGATTGAAAATCATTCCCCTTGGTTTAAATGAAGTATCTTTGATATTTTGGTGGAAATGCTTGACCTCAGGGTTGTATTTCCTATAGCCTGAGTATAGCAGCCACACAGTAGTTACTGAATCTAAGAGATGCTTGATGTACTGTAGAACACTTGACACTGCCTGGTCCTCACTCAGAAAAAATCCCTTTTTTGTGCTTCAAGCCAGTAAAATATAGTGCTGTGGTGTCTATGGAACTGTTCCAGGCCTCCATCCCCTCCTGAAATTCCATGGATCTGTGTTGCATGGAATAGAATGAAAATTGCAGTTTGTCTTAAATCATAGGGAAGTTTCCTATGGTACTGTGCCTATCTCACAGGGAGCTCTGTGCACAGTGCGAGCCCTGACAGTGCTGGATGGTGGGAATATGCTTCGGGGGCAGCTTAGAGTCAGACCTTCAGTAGGGGCAGGAGGTGGAGAGCAAGCAGCTGATTTTGGGAGGTGCAGCAGAGCTGAAGCTGCCAGGTCCTCACCTCCAAATTCTCTGCTGAAAGTAGTAAGAGTCTCTCGTACCACGAAGACTTTCAGATAGCCTTAACCATCTGTGGTGGTTGGTGTTTTACAGATGATATGCAGTACCTTGAGCCTCGAGGCTCAGGGGGCTTTAGCTAATGTCCAAAGGAGTCTTCCTGTGCCTTCTGGAAGAGCTGTGCCTCACATTGCTCCCACTCGTGCACATCTTAATGTTGATGCTGGGTTCTGTAGTCCACCTTCTCAGAACTGTTTTGGAGTGTCATTTTCCAATCCTATTCCTTTTATGTCTTTCATGTTAGGAATGTTGATTCTCATACCTGCAAGTGGAAGCACAGAAATGTTATAAAATTCACTGAAAGTGAATTATTTGATGTCACATACTGATGTTATGTTAGGCACAAATCCTCATGAATTAATTCAGATTTTCCAACTTTACTTAAGGTCTTAATCAAAGGAGACTTTGAGTAAATGCAGATTGAATCAAACCCAAATAATAGCAGAGGGTAGGTATGGTGTTTACTTTGACTGTAATAGAGCTGAAGTCCCAGTTTAACGCAAAGCCATGGCTGAAAATGCCTTAAACCCACTATATGATAGTTATGCTTTAGAATTTACAACGGGTAATACAAACATTAGTTAACACAGTCTTCTGCTGGATATAAGGAATTTTGCCTAACAAAGATTGATTTAACTTTTATACTTATTTCACTGTTAATTCTCCTCTTGTTTTTATTTTATCCATCATTATTATAAGCCTTTGGCAAAAGAAGCAAAACCAAAATAGTTTCCCACCCAGACTATTCCATGGTCTTGAACCAAGAGAAAGGAAATAACCTTGTTGTTTGCACAATGGTAGCAAAGGCTGCATGGGGTAAAACACTTATATCTCCAACACTGTAATTAATGTCATAGTGCTGTTAGAAATACATATAAACAGCATTATTAAGGTCTTTAAATGAGGTACAGATAGGTTAGGCATGCTGAGAAAGCCATCTCTGTGACCGCTTAAAAAATCCTCAGTAATTTTCCATTCTTTTCCATGAAACATATTATGGACATGGAATTCTGTTCATCTAAATGTGCAGCTTGACTCATTGAATGAAAGTAATGTAAATGAAATCTGAATTACATCTGTGTTGTGTTATAATGAATAACGTCTGCTTGCTAAGACACTGAGTCAAGGACCTCGTTCTGTGGAAGGAAAATATTTGTGTGTTGCACTGGAAAAGCTGACAGGCATACATCTGTGTGCTCCACTTCACATGCTGAACACTAGGAATAATGCAAATTGTTGATTTGGCTAGGAGTAGGAAAAACACGGTTCGAGAATCAGACCACTTTCTGCGTGACTAATTTTGAGAAGCAAATCCGAAGTCTTGAGCACTTTTTTTTCCCCCGAAGTCTGCTTATTTTGCCTTTCATATTTTGTATTACTTGTGGTATTAGCTTCAGTCTCGAATGTCTTAAGCAAAGTTCAACAAGTAAATCAACAGTTGTTTTCATCCAAGATAGATAACTGATTAGCAAAGCAGGATATGGAATAGGGTATTTAATATGATCTGAATTTTTCATGTATGTGCATGCAGCTTTAAATAAACACTTTAGCTTCCTGAATGAGCAGTGCTTGTTGCAGAGTTTGAGAGGCTTGTGTGATTTATATGAGGGCTTTTCTAAGTTCTCTAAATCTTCCTGATTTTGTATTTACTGCCAGGCCAGCTCTCAATATGACTAAACTTAAAGCATGACGATGGACTTTCATCTGTCCATGTGGTCCAGTTGCATAAAGCCATTTGAGTATTCTCAAGATTTCTTTCAGTAATATAACAGCACACCAAAATTTCTAAAATGTCATCTCATAAATGTAAGCTGTTCTATTCCTTTTGCCTGTATATTACATATGCCCATATATCAAATACTAGTTCTAAAACTGCAAGCACAATTTAGAAGACATTTGTAAAAAGCATGCAAAAATTCTGTAAACCTGTATGACCCTGTAGCACATGGTGATTCAATTAATTTTCCAGTGCTCAGGTTAAAAAAATGAGAGTTTTGTTTGAAATCAAAAGGAAATACTTATTCACTGGGAGGAGTTGCTCAGTACCTAGCCTGCTGCTGCCTGGAGGAGGTTGGAAGACTTTGGGGTACTGAATTCTGCGGGATGGCAGGATCACAGGAGACCAAACTTTCACTCTATCAGCAAAACAGAGACGGTGCCAGAGATTCAAACTGCTGTTCCTTCTCTTGGTGCTCTGTTTTCCTCAAGTGTTGCTCGAATGACTGTGCTGATGGCTCGGAGTCATATGCCTCAAAATTTAAGTATCATCTTAACTAGCTCAGCACCCCAAGAAAGACATGGGTAAAGGGAGCCTTCTGAGGCAAAAACTCTACTAAAAAAGAAAAAAGGCAGAGTGGAAGGTGCTGCCAGTGTTCACCTAGGGATCTTCTTGTTTGATATTGCAGTTCCTTATGTTCTTTATGCATTGCTTCCTTGCATGTCCAGAACTGCCTTTATCTGGATAGCTCAGAGCCTGTTTTCTACCCAGACTTGATTTTGCTCCAAGAACTAGACAGCTGAACAACTAAACACAAGGCAGCCCTAGTGCAGCGTGTGCTCTACGAGCACATCTACCACGTCCTTGGGAAGCTGAGAACTTTAAAGTTGTAAAATTGTGGTAGTTTAAACAAGGCCAGAAGAGTTGGCTACCACTATGTGGAACATGCATGCAGGACTACATGTGCATTCTGTAGGGGAGCACTTCTGACTTTTGTTTATACAGGTTTATTTTTAAAAGCTCTAGGGCAGGCTCTGCTCTAAGTGTTTGGTAGTGTTGCAGATGGGCTTTCCATTTCCTTATCAGCCTGAAAGGACTCATGCCTTTGTTTCCCCAGGGAAACACTTTAACTAATGGTTGCCTTGGGCCTCTTCAGTGCTTTTGTCTGTATAAGAGACGCTCATGGTTTGGTCCTGCTGGAGTCTCCACAACTTTGCCATTTGTGCAGGTAGGAAGACACCTTTGCTGAGAGACCAATCTTCACTTGAATAAAAGTTGTTTTTTTCTATTTGTAGTCCTCTCTGCATAGTAGATATGAAAAAGTAATGCATATATAAAACATTTATAGGAAACATTAAGTCACTGCAATGGTAGCTTAAGTTATAGAAATCATTATTTCAGACAAATGCACTAAAATTGTTAAGGTCCACCCATCTGGCATTTAAAATGGCAATAGCCCAAATCAGTCTTAATGAAAAGATAGAGCTTTGTGACTAAATTAGGTTTTCAGAAAATTTGTTTTCTTTAAAAGAAATACCGATGTAACCCATATATATGGGAAAAGAATCCTTATTGAAGTGATTCTGCCATCCAAACTCAATTATACTTTGATTCCTGCGGCTCTTAAGCTCTTGGATGGATTTTGTTTTCACATTGTGCTGTTAGTCTAATATTGGCCTCATACTTTCAACGGACACTAATGAAATCCAGTGAAATCTTTTATGAGTTTTTAAAGTAAAATTTATGTTAAAACAGGATTTGAAATTTCTAGGGCTTAGTTTTCTACTGCAAGACACAAACAATTTCACTTAGAGTTTTTCTTGCCCAGAGTGAGAGAAGTGATTGCCTGGTTCCTTTGTAGTTTATGTTACTTGATCTGAGTTCCAGCATCAATTAATTTCCTCAAGCAATGCATGTTGTACGTCTAGGGGGTTTTGTGGGCTTGGGGTTTTTTCGTCGTTGGATTTTTTGTTTTTTTGGTTTTTACCTGAACATTTTTTTTGTTCTAAAGTCTGTTAGATAAGTCAACTTGTGAGAAAAAAACCTAAACACTTACTTGTATGCATTAACTTGGAAAAGGTCTCTTCAGGGTCACAAAACAAAATTCTTGTCTCTGTTCCTGGAACTAACACTGCTTTAAATGTGTTTAGGTTGTTTTGTTATTTATTCCCCCTGAAATGAGGTCTCTCTGTGGTTAAGTACGTGTTTCAAAGCGCCATGTGGGACACAAAGAGTCATTATTTTAATCAATCAGAATGATTTCTAATTTGTTTTCATTTATGATTCCATAGCTTTCTACTTGGAACAAAAGTTAATTTTATTAGATTTAAACATGATTCAATATTACATAAGGGTTTATAATGTCAGATGCAAAACATGCAGAACTACCATTTAATTTAGGCCATTGTCTACATTTCTTGGTGTTTCTAAGTATCCTGGTTTCCTTCCCTCCTCTGCACTTTTCTTCATTTCTTCTCTTGTCTGTTTACACAATATGATGTTTACAGTTAAACTGTTTGTCTCAGTAATTTTGTTCAACATTTTGGATTTTTGGCATATATAGTCATGTATTTGGACACTGTGATCAAACCTCTCTTATTTGGCTTCTCAAACATGCCATACAAGCCATTGCTTTTAGCACTTGAACAGATGCATGCATCTGTTCTGTATTAGCCTATCTTTTCTCGAGAATTAGTTGAGAAAGGAATAAAAGGACTTTGGTTCACATCCTTTCAGTATTTCACTCTTACTTGGGTGGCCAAATTTGACTGAATAATATCTGAAGTACTCTGAACTTATATCCTTTCAAACCTAATTTAAAATTTTCTCAGAGAATCTACCATGTTTGGTTGGGTATTTTTTATAACATACACTAACAACTGTCCTTTCTTAGAGTAGTCAGTCTTGCTTGATATTACAGTGGCACTTTGAAATGAGGCGTCTTGATTTATGTTGGCTCTAGGCAGGCCCTATGAATCTCCTCTGAAGCAAGATGGTAGACGACAAAGGAATTAATTTTAAAATATTTAAGTGAAAATAGGCATCTATGAAGAAAAAAGAATAGACTGATGCTCCATCACGTAGAATATCCTAAATAAATATCACACATTTCTCTTACTATGTCATATTTTTCTGCCTTCAGTCATCCCCACCACCCCCCAGAGTGCATCAGAAGCACACGTGATGAGAAATCAGGCTGAAGCTACAGCTGCTGTTTTTATGCACTGCCTCATGACAACAAAGTTATGTCAGCTCTGATGTCGTCAGGCAGTTTTGTTCTTCCATGTGAGTGGGAACAGAGTGGAAGACACAGACTTCAGCCCTCACAATGGCTTCCTCCTCAGCACCACCGTAATTTTCATTAAGTCTCTAATGCAAGGGAGAACAGATCAGCCCCTGGTTTTCCCTTCACGTGGACTACTGTGTTGTGAACTGAAAGTCTTGGTTCTCCTCTGCTTCACCGTGAGCTGAGTTACAGTGCTAGACATTTGCAAATTTGTATGGTAAGGAACAGAAATATAACACAAGCATAAATCCTGTGGCTTATATCTACTTCTACATGTGATTTCCCAGTCACTGCAACTTTTATTGCCTTTTTTCTATTAGAAGTGACCATTGCAGGAGTATAGGAAAGCTCTTACATCAGCCAAGTAAAACCGTCACCTCTATTCTCTGGTTTTTTCAACCTTTAACAGTTACTGTGACTGGGGAATGACAGACACATTTGGCCAAGCAACCTAAATGTAAAAACCACACTTTTACAGCACACAGTTGTAATCTGGCAATCTGAGTCTCTATAACTTGTTGGCCAGATGGGAGTGAGACAGAGAGAGCAGCACTTGCAGAACAGCAGTGACCCAGGCCTGTGCCAGGAGGAGAGAGCTTACTAGGGCATGAACCTTCAAAGTTACACACCCAGAGTGCTCTGGATATGGTCCAGAGCTAGAAGAAATGTAAGTACTGTTTGCTCAGTCAAGAGGCAAACTTCATGGCTTGCACAGTAGCTCTTCCTGCTTCCAAGTGGTCTGCACAGCATAATTCCTGAGAGACAGTGAAGAGTCAGTCAGGGTATCTATGAATGCTAGAATTTTTGTAGCATTCACACAAGTATTTGGATTGACCCAGGTATTTGTTAAAGGGATCTGCGCTACACAGGTCATGCACAGTACAAGATTCTAATTATCTCTTGGCATTTTTTCTTTGTCTCTCTAAAAGTACAGCCATAATTTTTATTACTCACTTATTTCTTACTTAAAATTATCAGACTCATAATGAGAAAGCAGAAACACTCTTCGGTGATATTCCATTACAGGGGAAATGAAACGCTCAAAGAAAATCCTTTAAAGCATTCTACCCTCTAAAACCATACTCAAGATGCTCAGGAATGTAAAACTGGTCAGATCTTCAAAGGCAAACGTTTCTATTCTCTCTTCTCTCATTAGGACACTGTCTGTAAGTAATAGAAGTAAGCAACACTGAAGAGTGGCTTTTAATAGGTTTTTTTGGTTGTGGCATTTTTAAGCAGTAATGAAAGACAAGGTTTCTTGAAGCATTATTTTGTCATTTAGGAAACTGTTTTCCAAATTTATGACAATCATAATGAATTATTTTCTTAAAATACCTTTTTTCTTTTTATACTGCTTAAAATCATTGTGTATCATGGCGTGGATCTCTCTTTCTATAATATTTAAATATAGTATATAATTTAAGTATGAGCCAAATCTCTGCAAATGCCATCAAGTATCTTGGACTTCTCTAACTAACTTTTCAAGTAGCACATTCTGATTTACTGCTTTGCTGGAAACACAGGAAGGAACAATAGGACTAGAATTTCTTTCACGGATGCCTTTTAACAAAAGTGGTGAAGCCTAGGTACTGAAAGAGTATTTGTAGCATTTGTCGTCTCTCTCTTCAATATCTTTGAGTCTAAATCTGAATTCAGTTCTTTTTTTTTCATGTATCTGTCTTTTTATATATGTATCAACATTTCAGCAGGCATCAGATGAGACCAAAGTCTTGTTTCAAAAAGTATGACCTTGAGAAAATCTTGTTCCCTTTGGCGTTTTCCATCCCAAAAATTCAATTGGAGAAGAAAGAGAAGGGAAAATTTCTGGGGGCTGAGTAGTGAGGTTTAATTCCAAAACTGAAAGGTCTCCCAGATGAATACAGCAAACCAGACAGCACAGTAGACACGAACTCTGGCCCATAAGCTGCAGATAAATCTGGTTGCACAGACAATTACCTACACAGGCCAGTGATGTCAGTGGAAATCCACGCAGAGGTAAGGATTTGTGGGCAGATGTTTGGCTTTGATCAGGTTAGAGAAGCTGTTCAGGTATTCCATTTCTTTGTAAAGTGAGACAGATTCTTGCTGCCATTCCATACTTTTACAGAAGACCATGATTCAGTTCAAGCCACTAAGAATTGCTGGCTGTCAGGCTGAGCTGCATCCAGCCTTCATCACTGGGAATTTAGCTCTGTATCTTGGATAAGGCATGAGTGGAAATAAGATTTTTTCATCCTATTATTGTCTTCTTTTTCTTGCCACACAACAAAGGTTATTCAGTTTTGTGTTGGGTATGATCATGTGCGAGGAATCATAGACTAAGAAAAGGTGAAATTGGACTTCCAACAGATTTTCATGGGACAGTTGACTATTATGTAACTAAATCAAAACAATGATGCTGTCATTTTTGTACTTTCATGACAAAATTCCATTCACAACTAAATTCTTCATGCCAGTTTATAAATGTTAAAAGCATCTTCTATGCATACTTCTCTACAATCCCGTCATCACTTGTGAAATAGAGAAGAAATGTGTTTTATTTATTTATTACACAATGTTGCTATTCCAAACTTAGATACATATTTTTAGGTATTTTTAGGTCTGTTTTCTCTTATTGTCTCTACTTGCTTTCTCCTGTTCCGATGCTGCATATGCTTAGCCAAAAAGTAACAGATGTCCCATCAATTACAAATGTAGAAGACTGACTTTACTTGCTGAAGTCTTCAGAGGGAAAAAAAGAAGTTGTTCTCAATAGTTCAGACTTCCTGGTGTCTTTTCCTTCACTCTATCTTTGCTTCTGTTTTCTGTCTTTAAATCCCTTTTTTCCTTAAAGTCCTATTTTTCTCCTTATGTTCTGTCTCCTACTGTTCTGAAAGCTTTTTCTCTAATAAATCTAAGATAGTTTAGACTAACATTTGATGGACCAAGTGAAACAAAAGATTGCCTTAAATTTGCTTTGTTTCATTTGTGTTTATTGACTTCCATGGACAACATCCTAATTAGTTTTATGGGTTTTAATGTAGTTTGCTAGGAACAAAGCATGTGACTCAGAGGAAGCTGTAACACCTATGCCTATTGTTCTGCCTGACATTTTGGTTAGCATAGATATGCCATTTAAAACCTGGTTCTTCCATTCCTCCACCTCTAACACATATGTTTGGAGGAATTATCAAGATATATGCTTTGAGATACTACAGTGAAGTCACACTGAAAGTCCATGTAGGATCACAATGGTAGTTCCAGCCTTTCCACTTTGGCCTCTAAAAAAACATAGAAGGTTAGTCATGCTGCCACGTTTCCAATTCAGTATTAAAGTATACATTTGAGTTCATTAATTTTAGCTGTTATCTCGACTGCCTAATAGTCAGGTAGGAAGCATCCCACAGAAAATGAGGATAGCATCTCAGTATTTCTTGGAGCACCAGTGTTGTGGCTAGATCTGCCCAACTCACAGCCTTGCAGTTCTGCATGAATGAGGCTATCAGGGCTCTTAGCCTCTCCAGTAGGTATTTCCCTGCTTTATTCATTTTAAGAAATACTGACTCCTCTGATTTTTGGCTATTACTTTTCTCTGGCACAGCTGAATTATTTTATAAGACACAAACCTTCCCACACTTCAGCTCACGTCTCTGGCAAGTCAGCAACCTGTGTCCCTACGAAGCCAGAATGTATGGAAGGCAGCCATGCAGCTGACATAGTTTGATTTAAAAGACTGTAGTGGGAGAGAGCAAAGTAATAAGTCCTCCAAAACAGGAGGCTCTCGGAAGAAACTCTTGCTGCTGCACGACTGACCTTTCTGTACATTCCTTCTGGGCTCTGCTAATAGCATTTTGGCCTTCACAAAACATATTTCCCAAAAACCTTGGACTAGATGGAGAGGAAAAACATTTTTTCTACTGTATGCAAGCTTTTCCTTTCAGGTGTTCATTTACCATTCAGAAATCCATAGGGTTTAACTTCCTTTTTGCCACAATTTTTTTTCTCTTTCAGGTACTTACCAGACTGGAACACCAGGGGAAATCCTCAAGACTCTTAGACCGTGTTATTTGTTGTGCATATTTATAAATTGCAATATGGACAGGTGTGAATTTATAAATTACAATATGGATAGATTCTTGGGAGTGTCTTCTGCAGGGGCAGGAGTTGGACTTCGATAATCCTTCTGGATCTCTTCCAATTCAGGATATTCCATGATTCTATGACAGTTATTGCAGCCCTTTACCTTAGCCTCCTTCTAAGCCTCATTGGGCTACACAATGAATAATAATAATAGGAAAGGACACCTTTTACTGGTTGGATTATGTGTTTGTGTTTTGCTGCTGATTGTGTCATACACAGAGAATGACGTCTGCAGGAGCTCAAAGGGATAATTGTCTTGATAATCTGTGTTGTAGTCTAGCATTGCTGCCTATTAAGTGCTCTCTACACACAAAAAGCAGAGTATTCCTATAGATGGATGTATTTCTTCTTGCAGGTTTTGTCATTGGTACATCTAACAAAATATTTAGTGAAACCACATCATGATTTGAACATTTGAGTCCCATTCTTTCAGTGCACATATTTTTGTTTGCATGGAGATGTTCATATCCTAATAAAAATTCAATTTAGAGTATTTAATTTAGAATATTACTTTTAACCTAATAGGTTATTATTAAGTTTAGCCTAAACACATTACATGAAAATCCAGAAGGTACAGTTTTGGACCATATGTATCACTTCTATGAAATATCATCCTGACTAAACTGGGATTATTCAGGTATTTAATATTAAGTGCAAAAGCTTTGCTGAGCTAGGACTTTGTGTAAACATAATATCTTTCTTGCTTTTACAGAATTAGGGGGAAATATGGGAAAGCTAAACAAGACAAACTCAAGCAAGATACGTGCAACTTCCCTGGTATGTTAATCTGCAGACAGAGAAGAACAACAAAATCAAATGCAAGACCTGAGAAATTGAATTTGAGGTCAATGTAAGTAAAAATTATTCTCTTAAAAGATTACATGGAAAAATTTTGAATATAATTAGGGCAGAGACCTTTTATTTCTTGTTAACATTACATCCCAGTAGTTCATATAGAATAAAGATACAGTTTAATTTTTTTTATTGATATTAGCATTACAGTTAAGGCTGCCACTTTATCCTGTGGATATGGGCTCTTAATTTTCATATAATAGATGGCAATTTTGAAGTTTTCCTTTTGCAAATAAACTCCCTGCTTAAGAAATATGACACTAAAAGGTTTCTGTTATGATGCCTTTCCTGTATGGGACTTCTGTATATTTTCTTTCCTGCAACATTTTTGTAGTAATATAATCATTTAGTTCCAATTTCAGAAGGCAAGGATCACGTCTTCTGTTGTCCATTACATTCCCATAGCATCTTTTCCTAATTTCAGCCATAAAATATTCCTACCTAATTTTCCAGTTTTGAGGAAAATAAGCATTTACTGTAGGCAATCTCAATAAAAAATGCAGGGGCATTTTTTATTTACAGTTCATGTGAACAAATTAGCGCTTCTGACAACCTTGGAAGAACAAGCACTTCTAAAGCTACATATCTCTTAGCGTTTTAAATTGCAGTTAAGCAAATCCATGTACTGACAGATATCTGAGCAATTCATTCAGCAATTTGAAATTCTTGTGCTTTCTATATATACTAATTTCTAACTGGCTAAATGTGGAAAAGTGCAGGTAAGATGGTGATGGCTGACTTTTTTGTGATAAACCGTCTTTTACAGCCTGTGATGATTCCCTGCTTACTTAAAATTGTCCAGTTTTTTAGCATTAGGTATCATTTTGGTGTTGAAACCTCTCAGAAAACAGCCAACTTATGCAGCAGAGCCTGAAATGAAGAACTTAGTTGAAACTTGTTTGGATCTGTGTTGTCCTGTTTTTTGCTAAGCCTTCTGTTTTAACCTTGGAGCCAAAGAATTTTCACACAGTTTCATGTAAATAATGGCCAATGTTTATTTAACCGTCTTTTCTGTTTTTCATTTCTTTTGTGACAAGAGAAAGTTTGATGAGCATCTTTTTTCTCCAGTGCGATTGAGGAGGAAGTGACATGTCCTCCAATCTCTTGTGGAATTGAGAATCCTATAAAGCATCAGAAGTGTAAATAAAGTCTCTCTTTTCCCTCCTTTCTGCTGAACCTAGCAGGTGTGACCATGTCCTTTATTGTGCTTTCACCAGCACAGATCTGAAATGTCCATATCCATTTATGAACAAAGTTTTTTAAAGGATGTAGTACAGCTGAGGCAGTGCAAGACAGAAGGGATGATACGCCAGCTCTTCCAGTATGAAGGAAGTTGCTGAAGCTTTAGCTCATGACTACACTGAAGTTTAACTGTTGAGCGAGAAATGAAAAGTGAGGAAGTATTTTGAAAGAACAGAGTGAAAGAATTGGTGTATATGATGTTGAAATACCCAGCCTTCAATAACTTTGTTTCTTGCTGGGTTTTCTTCTCAGAAAATTATTGTTTGTGTTTTAGTATCTTCTGCTGAATGTGTCAGCTGATTCCTTTTCAGCTCAATTATTCCCAAAAACGAAAACCAAACCAGTAAGTTTTGCATAATAAAATATTCTGGACATTCCAGTGATATTGTCCAAATTCATTCTGTTTATGCAACATAAAGGTTTCAAGCAGTCATGTGATCTTTAGTCATACAATCTTGTATTACAATTTTTCAAAATTAAAAAAAAATTAAAAAACAACAACTGAAAAAGAAATTCTATGATTCTGAAAAGAACAAGTTCAGGTATACTTTGCATGAAATACTCTGGTACTTCTCGGCCTATTTCTTGCCCAGCCCTTGCTGTTATTTCAGTAAATTCTAAGTTTATCTTAAAAGTCAGTGGGTAATTCATGTTCCTGGCACAGTGATCAATCTTCTGCCCACAAAACAGTGACCATACATGTGACAAGCTGAACTCTTTTGGGGGAAAGATAGGAAGGGACACATTCTGTTTCTCTCCAGGTCCATGAGTCTGAGCTCAGAGTAATTCCATACCTGTGCCTCTCAGTTGGCAAAGAAGGTTTTGACATCAAAGTTTGGTTAGAGAACAACAAATTTGACCAATGCTCCCCCAGCCTGAAAGGCAATTGCTGGAGAAAGAGTTTGAGTGGTTTATGAAATAATGAGAAGAATGAAAGAGATAACTAAGGAATGGTTTTGTGCTGTCTTGAGCTAGAGGGCATTGAATGAAACTAGCAAGTGCCAATAGTAAACTATACAAAAGGATTATTTCTTCACACAACACAATGAAATTCAAATTGCCAAGGCCGTGGGCCTTGCCATGGGATGCTCTGAATGCTGTTTGTATAGGTTCAGAATTTTCCCAGGGAACTCACAAGGAAAATAAACCCCAAAAAAAGCAAAATTGCATTTGGAAGATATTAAAACAGAAACACTGCTTATTGCTTAGGAAATCCCTTAGTTCTAAGTTGCTAGAAGCAGTTTTACTCTGGGAGAGTATCACTTTGTAATCGCCCTGCTCTTGCACTCCTGAGGATTCTGCTTTTGGTCACTGGTCAAACTAGAATTTGAATCTAGAAGGGCCTTGATTCTGATCCAGTATAGGGACAATAATGTTCCTGTTCTAAGTGCTGCATACTGCATTTTTCAGCAAGCTTCCTCATGCACAGTGGTTCATCAGTAAAAGGACAGTGTTAAGTGAAGTAAATACGTTTCTGACCATGTAACACCTTCAGTGAAGGAAAGAACATGGATTAAAGAGTAGTGACCCAGCAGACAAACTAATTAAATGCAGTGCTAAATTGCAACTGCTTGATACTTCTGTAGAAACATCTCTTAACCTAATGCAATTATGTTCATATGAGCTGGACATAGCACACCACATATTAACAAAGGTGTTTTGCCTAGGAGAGGGTCAGTTTCCTTATCTGTGACATACATTCCTTGTTATGTTTGTTTCTTCATGGAATAAGGCCACACTGAGAATGCTGGTCCATGTGTTAGTCCTAAATAGCTAGAAATATTTATGAATAATCAGGTGTTTTCTCTTGTAAATATCCAGGCATCTAGTATTGATGGCTGATTCAAAATGACAACTTTTAATAATCTCACTGGGCAACTATAGGACTACATGAAAACATAAATAAATAATGAATAGTTATTATAACATAAAGCGGTCAAGATTCAGGATGTCTGTCTGAAGCACGGTGAAACAGTCCCTCTCATTATTGAGTTCTTACTGCTCAAATCGAAGTCTCATGACAGCAGATTATTTCAGGGAATACTGGGAGGGAAATATGGAGGGAATAAAGGAAATTATTTATACCCTGTACAGCATATGTAAGTATATAATGTAGTCAGCATGTATCTATGTCTGCAGAAATAAAACATGCACTGAGTTCATAGGTTTTGTGGGGCTTTATGTCCATCATGTTAATGGTGACAAGGACAAGGCCAGCGTATTTTAAATGTTGCTGTTACCTGTGCACTTAGATAGGAATAGCACGCAGTATGGTTTTGGACAATTATAGGAGTTTGCAGAAATCAGAATATGTAAAACACAGACTAAAATTTAACTCTTAGAGAAAAGAGGAGAGTAATTTTTAATGACAAATTTGTCTTCACTGCAGAACACAAAGTAGTTTGCCAGCAGATAAGCCAACAGCAGATTAAATCTGTAATGGAAACAGAGAGAGAGCGGGACACAGACCACATAAATATGCACAATATGTTATTTTTATTCATTCCAAAGTCTGCAATTCAGAAAAGATTCATCCTGTTCTTTTAATTTACCAAATAGACCCATTTAATACCCTTTTTCTTTCTGTACAAGACTAACAAGCTAATGATGGTTTGCCTTATTTGCTTTCTTTGTTTCTAACAAAGTGTTTGGTTAATTGGTGTGCAGTTGAGAGTATGAAAACCTGCAATTTTCACAGTAGAGTAACTCTGCTCCAAAAAGTAGTTAAGCTGGTAGTCAGCTGCTCATAGATCTTGTACCCTTTATTTTCTGAGTTAGTTAAGAATCCTGTTCTATTTTTTTACTAATTAACTGATTTTATAATTAACTACACTTTGTTTTAAAACTTTTTTTTTAATCTGCCTGAGGAGAAGACACCGTATTGGCTATTTTTTGTTGTTTAAATCACATCTGCATTTTAATATCAGGTCCATTTCTTTTGATCTTTAGATAAAACTTATGGCTATTTAATACCAACTTGGGACAACGGCTGTTTTTAAAGGGAGTGGGTTTTGCAAAGTTTGATGTTCCCCTTGGGTTTTATATTCTTTTCTCCTGTTGTCAAGTTGCCTTTCAACTTCACCTCTGGTTTAGTGTTGCTTAATACCCACATGTACTGTAATCCTGCCTGCAGTCAAGCAGCAGAAGTGAGATGAGATATCTTCTTTCCTTTTCTGTTACTTTTAATACTCTGTTTAATGCTTTACAATATCACCCATTGGATTAGTTCATATCTTTTTACCCCATTATGGAGACTTGAAAAAACAAGTGCCCATTTAATAATCTGTAACAATATGTATTTACTTTTAATTCCTGGTTCCTGGACTATGAGTATCTGTGTGTTTTTATAAACAACTCTTATATCCTAAGTGATCAAAACTAAATGCTGAGATTGCTTCTGGTGTAAAACATACATTTACTAAAATATAAATTTCCAAAGTCCTACTAAAATTCCTTGACAATCCTTGTGAAGAATTATTCAAAGAAATTAACACAAAATTCAAGGAGTTATCTAGCAAAGTTGAGTTGTATTTTTTTTTCCTGGCTTCTACAACACAGAGCTTTACAAAAGATTCAATGTAAAATCGAATGCTACCCACGCTGTCAGGAAATAAGTTTTCCCTTAGGTAGCATCCCACATCCCCTAAGAAAACATGTGGTCTAGGACCTACAATCCTTTAAGACCACATCATGTTGCCTTAAATTCATCAAGAGCAGCCTTAATTTAACTGTTTATATTTAAAGGCTACATGAGTTTGTAATGTAGTCCTATTATTTTGGAACTTTGAATCTTGATTTCTCAATTAATATCTTTTAGAAATCTTTCAAGTTATTTTGTTTCTTGCCAAACCAAGCAGCAGCAGCTGCTTCCTTCATGATATTGGGTGTGGAAGCCCCACCCTCAGTCTGTAGAGAGAGCACCTCCACACTGTGCATTGCCATCCTCTGCAGCTGCTCACGGCTGCACAACAGCCCCCTCTGACAAGACTGGCTTTACACAGGCATCTTCCAACCCAGAATCTGCTCCACAAGGCCCACTGATGGCGAAGTTAAAAATTAAAACCAAAAGCAAACCACAGGCAGTTGTGTGTTAGAATCTGAAAAAAAAAAGCCATTCATTGTGTCTGGTGAAGTTTGCTGTCCTTGCCAGCAGCATAAGGTGGTGTGATTGACTGTCATGAAGATTGCATGTGGGACATGCTACTAGACTTCTGCTTTACAGTATCGGGGGAAAAAAGTAGCTACTAGGAACTGGAAATGGTAATGCCTCATAATGTATTCACTCCCTTTTAGTGAAATTATGTTCAGAATGAACTCTAGCACATCCTGGTAGTGGTAGCTCTTTTCTTACCCAGTCTCTGAGGACTGATCAGACTTCTGAGTGTTGTACCTTGGAGTACCATCAGGTCATATTTCAAGTACTACGTAAGCAATAGAAAGAGGAAGTATTATCAGTGGAACAGACTGGACACAAGCAGATTTTAAGGATCCTATTTTAGCATATGGGGGAAAATATTTATTAGGTTTGCTAAAAGCTGTAGTCAAAACAGCCCTTTGGTCTGACCTGCCTCTAGAGAAGCTGCCTACTGCCCTGGACGCTGTCAAATGCTGTGCCAACAGCTCACAAGCCTGCATGGAGAATTATTCCTCTCTTTTACAATAATTGTTCGTTTTCCAAACAAGATCATCTTCAGTTGACATCTTTATAAAAAACTGCTCTCCTGAGGATGCTTACAAAGTCTTGGAGACTAGAAGTGGAAAGGGCTTTTTAGGTCATCCAGTTTGCCCATCTGCCAGTGCATGACTGTGCACTGAAGTGAATATTTAGTTCCTTGTCTGTTGCCATTTTGTGCCATGTACAAAGTGAAGCAGGATTTATCAGTTCAGTCAAAAACTTCTGTGGAAAAAGGCTCTCATTTGCAGATTCTGCATGTCTTGTTCACCTTAGCTAACATAAAGACTGGAAGATTTTGCACATTCTCCTTTTGGACTGAGACCACAACCTGTAATTTTGGCTTAAAATTACATTGGAATTTTAAAAAAGCAATTTTTGAAGCTTATTCATCAATTGTTTATCCGATTCATTTGCACCAGAACTTGCATAGTTCTGAGTGTGGGAACAGAGTAAAGGGCAAAATTCACAATTTAAACTATTCAGAAACACAATCTTTGGTCTCTTTTTCCTTCTTCTTCTTTTTTTTTTTTTTTTTTTTTTTTTAG
>VYXC01012506.1:802232-966841 GCA_013397175.1 Platysteira castanea | reverse complement strand
TTTTTTTTTTTTTTTTTTTTTTTTTTTTTTTTTTTTTTTTTTTTTTTTTTTTTTTTTTTTTTTTTTTTTTTTTTTTTTTTTTTTTTTTTTTTTTTGCAGACCTCTGCCTTTATTGACATAATCCCCAGACTAAAACTTTTCTTGTTGTCCAGAAGTCAAACATTGCTAAGATGAGGCTCTGTGGGCCATCTCCCACACTATCTCGCTCCTGATTCAGCTCTTTCCCTGCACAACGCCTGATGCTTCTCGGATTTTGACTAATTCACAATTATTTTGTTCCTGTCAGTGGAATCTTCATGAGATTCAGTCCTCAATAGTAGATTCCAAAAAACCTTTCATCAATGTAGCAAGGTTCAAGGTAGTTAAGGATCCTCAGAAGATCTATCAGAGCTACCATTAAAGTGATAGTTTGCTACTTAAAATCCTTTTGGGCATAAGGTTTCTGGATAACCAAAGACAAATGTCTCTTCATGGTTGTATGTGCCTAGTATGCCTAAAGCTTCTGCTGCTGTACTTACCAAATTGTAGAGGAAACACAAATGCTTTGGTAAATCAACATCTGCATAGATCTCCAGGGCCTGTTCATTCATCTTTCCTTCTTTTAAGGTACTTGCAAAGAAACTGCCACTGTTCTGTTCCAAATTGTAGAAAATGCTGTTAGTTCTCTAAATAACTGTTCAGTCCCTCTTTGGGAATTCTGAGTAACTACTTCTTGTTTTAAGACTGAGGATAGAAGACCTCAGTAACTGCACTTCTCTAAGTTTCGCTGTTTATCCACCAAATCTATCTCCTAACACATGGCCACGTAGTGTGTCCTAATAACACTATATATTTTATTTCAGGTCTCTTTTACTACTGCAAAAGCCTTGAAGAAAAAAAAAAACACCAAGCCAGCATAAATGAAAAATTGTATAAAGTACAGTTACTGAACACAGTTTTTACACATGGTTAGAAAACACATTCAATGTCTTAAAATATTTATGCTAAATTAAACCTTGTACAAAGAATTAATTGTTTATAATGTACATAAACACAGCATTTCCACAAACTTTTTGCTTATAACACTCCTAATTTTAAGTTCCAGCTTGTCTTGATTGTTGGGTCTTCATGAGAGCAAGTGGAATGGATTTGAGAACAGAAACCAAGAGGTATTTATTTCAAAATACCTTGTTTACTTTGAAAGATGTTTACCCAGAAATCAGGAGACTTAGTTCCAATCATTCTACTGAATGAAGGAAGTAATTTTGAATTTTGTTCTGCTAATATATTGGTTATAATGGTAAAAATGTCTTATTTTTATATTTGAGAAAGGACATAAATTTAGAACATCAAATTACAAATTCTAGTCCTTTTTTTTATTGACTCTGGGGAAAGGACCAAGAGCTCTTCTGGATATGATGGCCTTAAAAGTAATAGCTTATAACTAAAAAAAACCCCAAACCCAACCACAAAAAACCCCAAAGTGATTCACTCTGAAGCTGAAACACATGAAGCTTACTTTATAACATGTATTTATTGGTCATTATGATATCAGAAGTTACTGACAGTTTATATGTTTTCTGGAACTAAGAAGTCAACTGTTCATTTTTTCCCAGGCTTTTACACATCTCATTGCTATCTAATCTAATGTCCACAAACCCACTGTAAACACAGACTGATGGAAAGTAAACACTGAAGCCTCAGTATCAGATAAACAGAACATTGAAGATTCAAATTTTTCTCTACATAAGTCTTCCCAACCTAATTTACAACAAACTTTCCATATGTATCAATTTTCATGGGACTTTATAAACTTTACGTTGTTTTCCTTGATGAAGTCTACAGTTTTCCTGACCATACAGAGACTTTGGTCAGACTTTCAGTAGATGGGAATTTGGAAAGTAAAGGAGATGCTGTGTACAATTACAAAACATGTGTTGTATAGTACAGAGGTCAGGAAGAAAATATTTTTCACTTTTCCAAGAAAAAAAAGAATAAAAATGCCTTAACACCAATGTCTTAACTTTTGCGAGAGCTTTTGTATGATTTTTGTAAAATTTTCATGCTTCTCTGACGTTAGGACTTCCACAAAAGAAAGGAATGTTAGCAGGAACTTCTGTAGACATGCAGAAAATGTTATGTCTCAACATTGCTCCTTTGCTTCATTTTACAGAAGCTAGGGGACAAAAAAGCCTGTAAAGTGGTTTTTAATGAGCTAGGTGAAGGTACTAAAAGGGCATTTGAGAAATACCACTGTAGAGGAAGACAGTGAAATGTTTTGTAAGAAAAGAATGCTTGGCCAGTTGAGGATTATAGTATTAGTGAAGACCAAAGTGATGAAGTGTGAAACCAAAAACTGGGAAGTTATTATTAACTTTATGTCCAGATACTACTATGGGTGTTTTAGGAAAAAAAATAACTTTTTAAGCATATTAAACAAAAGATTAATTTCATATACGCCGGCATAGGCAGAAGCTAATTTTGCAGATGCAATCTGTGGATTTAGTCACCTGCATTTTTTAGTTCACTCAGAAAGTTCAGCCAGCAATTGTCTGAAATTTTTAAATTAGAAAATACCAGGGATGTAAAAAAAACAAGGGCTGCAGGAAATGGTGCATTAATACTTAAATACTTAAATACTTATTTTAAAATCAGTTACATTTCTCCTTGAGCTATCTGAATGAAAAATACAAAATAGGACTGCTGAAAATGGAAATAAAAGTGCAGGAGAATGAACAGGGCAGAGGTGTAAAACTCGGTCCAAAATGGAATAGGCAGATGTAGCCAGGATAAAGGAACTGCAATCCAAACATTCCAGAGAAATGTGTAACATCTTTTGCAAACACTCCCCAACATAATTAGTGTTTAGTTTTGTGTGTTCTGATCATCAGAGGATTTTCAAAGCTGAAGAGTCAAAAATATTTCGACCTGATGCAAATTCCTAACTTGCTTTCACCCTTTTTTTAATAAGGTGCTCAGTGACTAATCAGTTAATGTATTCATTTCAGGTTTTCAAAGAAACTTGTGTCTATTTATTGTATAACAAAGATTTTCCCATGCTACTGCATATGCCTATGTCTACAGCACCAAAAATACCACTTTATCCAGGTAAATTAGGATAATCCCTGAGTTTATACACATTATTTCTGCTCTTGATAAATCTATGAATAAATGTTGAAAATAACTGCACCTTAGTAAAGAAATCTCTGGGCAGTATTTTAGTCAATTTATTGGCCATAAATTTAAAAAAACCCATCAAAGCAGCTTTTAAATTAACATGTGTCCTTCAGGAAGATCATATGGGAGACATGCCAGAGATTTGCTTACAAGGCTGGGTTGGTGAAAGGTTGGCAGAGAGATCAATACCTCTCTGCTTCTGCTGCAGCAACATCTAAATGAAGTGGCTGCTCATTTTGTGGGTGGTTCTTTTTCTTTTCAAATTCTCAGCTGGATAGTTGTGACTCCATCCAGGCCCTGTCCTTCCCAAAGTACACAGAGATTGGGGAAAGGACAGCTAGCAACTGTGAAAATAACTTGGACATCCAAATATGCTTTCCAAGGCAGTCATCTCGTGAAACGGGCCAAATCATGGGAAAGCAAGGACAGTTTATAATAAAATATATTATATAAAACCATATTTATTTTGAGTGTATTAAGTATAAAAAGACTTTTAGAGGCAGAAAGGAAAGTTAGACCTTAAAGAAGTTGCACTTTTAAAAAAAGGATGGTTTGTGTCATTAGGATAAACAGAGTGAGATTTTATGTTTTCAGATAAGGAATTATAGGTTCAGGTAGATGCAGATTAAAGTTTAAAAAAAATCTGGTCCAAGAGAATATGCTAAAACCATAAAATTATATAAATAGTCTCACATGATCTGCAGAAAAGTATAACTGTAATTGCCCTATGATTAAAAAAAACAAGTTATTTGTCTGAAACTCAAATATGTCATTTTATCATTCTAAAAATTAATGTAATTAAAAACTACTCATGATTTGCAAGGTCCTTTTATTAAAATAATTATTTAAAGCTTAAAATTTGCAAATCCCAAGGCTTCTGTATGCACCGAGTGGCAAAGGGTAAAGGTGAAGTGCATGAAGTGTTTTTGTTGTAGGGTTATCTCATTCCAAAGTACATTCTGGAGCACAGATGGAGCAGTCCTTATATTAACTTATTTCAGACAGAATACATTTTTTTTATTAACTTGCCAAATGTCTTGACTCCAGTTCAGTTCAAAGGGTGGAGATGGTCATGTGTAAAGAGAATATGCTGTTCTGTTGTTGCTGGCTTTGCCTCGTGAGTTTGGAGGCAGCAGACAGGAGCAGAGCTCCTCCAGCACACTCCCACAGAGGCACTGATGGAGCAGAAAGCTCCGGGAGGGCTGGCAGGACTGAGGTGTCAGCCCTTCTGCATTTCTGCTCTGTCCTGGTGTGATCTGCTGTTCCAGTTCTCTCCATTCACAGAGTCCGTGGCTCAAATGTCAACCTCGTGCTTGCAAAACTGCTTGATCTGGTTCCTAGCAAAACCTAAGTCTCTCAGAATCCCAGTATCCCTTTTCCTGATCACTCCAGCAATGCCCATCCTACCCACCTTGAAAGTTCCCTCCTTGACCAGCTGAGACTCAGCAAGTTTTTAGTTACCTCTCTAGACAGGTAATTGTTTTGGGGGTTTGACATTAGTTCTGTTTGAAGGGAGAGCAAAAAGGCAAAACTGCCCAGTTAACTCAGCAGAGGTTAGATGGCAACCCATGGCAGGCAAACATGCTTTCATGGATATAGAGCTGGCTAAAGATCACTAGTGAAGATATTCAAAATATTTGTATTAATGTGGAAAGGAACAATTTACAATACTTATTTTACAATCTCAATTGTGTGAAGGCCATTTTACAGTACATCTGGCTTAAAAATTGAGGAGACTGTAAAAACAGAAACATTTCTTACTTCTGAAATTAATGCTAAAAGCATGAAACTTGAGCAGTTAATTTGAATTTGTAGTAGTTAATTTGAATTTGTAGTAGTTAATTTGAGTAGTTAATTTTGAATTTGATGTAATTGTCAAAGCAAAACACAAAATAAAAATCCTGTGAACTCTTTGGGGCAAACTTTGTTCATGGTACAAACATACTTGCAGTGAAATAGCAGCACACAAAGAAGCACCGATTTAGCTGTCCTTAATTTTTTATTGTGCTAAGTATTTTTTAAAAAATCATTAGTGTGATGACTGTGAAATGTTAAAAGAGCAAGCAGCTTCTAGCTCTTGATTCCCTGAAGATAGCTGAGAGCCTGCAGGGTCAGCCAAGTAGTGACTTGTGGAAGCAGAGTGTCATGCTTGTGCCTTGCTGGCTGGCTGTGGGGCTGCTGTACGGCTCTCTGGGGACAGGGGTGAGGGCTTTGGAGAGCAGGCTCTTCAGCTGCCACAGGTCTGAATAACTCCTCTCAAGTCTCATTGTTGGGG
Source organism: Platysteira castanea (assembly GCA_013397175.1). Lineage (NCBI taxonomy): Eukaryota > Metazoa > Chordata > Aves > Passeriformes > Platysteira > Platysteira castanea. The sequence goes on along the minus strand of VYXC01012506.1, from coordinate 961,410 downwards.
TTTGCCTTTTGTCCAGCTTGACTCCAGATGTTCCCAGTGCTCTTAGTTAACCAACTGATGTGTAATTGGAATGAGAACTAGATCAGAAGCTCTAAAAAAAGAAAGTGGAGCAAGTAAAAATGGCAGGTATATACACCATCCAGGAGCTTTGAGTTCTGCAGGTGTCCACGGATTCCTCTTCTTGGAAATAAGAAAATATGTATTTGGGTCCTATTTCTACCTCATAGTAGATTCTCTCTCCAGACAAATTGATACAAATTTTTTTTAAATCTTTTTTTTTGCTCATCAAGGCACAGTTCAGATGCATTTGAGCCTGGATTCCCAAGGAGATCAAGCCAGCCCAGATATGGTTAGTGTAACTCTTGGGAAATCAAAAGGGCTTCAATGATAAGGAGTGTGGGAAGCGTCTTTGTATTGGCGTGATAAAGTTGTGATGTTTATATGGTGTTTAACATATTCAAGTGTCTGACTTATGTGTTAATCAACCTACATTTCTTCCCACACCCATTGCTGAAGGGGTAAAAATAACTCTACAGTGTGAGTATTTCTTTCATGTGCCATTTTTGCCTGACACTTTGACAGAAACAGAAAATAGAGAAAAAGTCTTGCTTGTTTATGCTTTCTTTCCACTCCTCAGTTCATTAAAAAGACCTTGGTTAGTCTACAAATATGTTTCCTATCTATTTTAACACTTGCATCATGAGCATCTATGTGGTTTGGAATTCTGATTTATTTTAAACAGAATCTTCAAAGTTTCCTTTCAGCTTGAAACATATCAGAATGTCATACTTCAATATCAGTTCCAGAAAGAGCCAGATGCAGAAACTTCTGGGAAGGATTAATAGTTTTCTTCTCTTTGGAGGGTCATTAGCTCTGCATGAATAGATTAAAGATTCCTTGCTCATTGTATTCCAAAATAGCAAAGCACTGGGTCCAAAGGAAAAGTACTGCACATTGTTAGATGATAACATTGTAAGCTATTCAAGGTCAAATTCTTTGAATTCTTACAGTTTGAATTATTTTTTATTCTTTGCTTAGCAGAAATTGCAGTCCACTCTACTTGTGTACTTTCATAAGTTTTCACATTAAAAGCATCTTATGAATATTTAAGTATTGCTGCTGACAGATTTGTGGCTTTTCAAAGACAATGCTGAGATGAATTTTCCTAATGGTCATTTGTTTGAAAACAGTGTTTCAATCACAGTTTGAAGATGAGCTCTGAAAAGACACCTGATTGCAACTTTGAAAAAGTTTTTTAAAAATTTAATAGAAAAGACCCCATTCTCCCCCTCCTCCCATGCTTGCATATAGGAAATGTTTGATTTAAATATATGTTGTTTTTTCACCTACATGACTTTTTATTCTCAGGTTAACAGAAAAAAGAATATGAACAAAATCCATTGTTGAAATTTTGCATACTCTGTGTTCATCTTTATTAGAAATCTTCTTTAAGGTAGAATTTGCAATTCCACTAGAATGATGGTGCCATAAATTTGCCCTGAACACACACATCTTGTCCTCATGTTTTCTTTGCATCATGGTACTGTCTGCACTGAGGGGTAGGGAAACTCAGACTTTCCTATGACATAATTTGTCTTAAATGGAAGTCCTGACACTCAAAACTTTTTTGGTGATAACAGCACACAGCACCAGATTTTAGTCCGTACAGCATAAGTGTTACAAATTCTTACCAAATATAATGTGCCGCTTTCATTCTCTTGATGTTTTTTGCGGACCTGTGCCCTTGCCCTTTGTTCTGTTCAAGAACATGATGCCTTTGGGAGCCAGGTGTGGCATGAGGGGGTATCTGCTTCAACAGCAGCTGCTGACATGGAAACCAGCTCTGATTTTGAGGATAGTGAGTATCCCACCAGAAGTTCATAAACCTTTCCATGTTCTTCCCTTGTCCTTAATTTTAACAGTGGCGTGCACTGGTGGCATACAGGCTTTTCACCACTTTGCAACAGGAGGTGACTATAAAATATTAGGGACTGTATCATGTGACAACCTGTTGCAACATATGGCAGATTTGCTGCTTCTTTTCCCACTGAAGTTTCAAGGTGCCGCTGTGCATTCCTGCACTGACGCAGCAGCCCCCAGAGCCGGGCACCGCTTGGCTCTGCCTGCAAAGGGTGTGTAAGAGAGAACTGCAGGGCTGTTCAAAAGGAAAGGATCTTTTCTGCTCTTTTGCAATGTGAAACCAAGTAAATACTCTTGTCAGGATGTTTTTCGTACTTAATAACCTGCAGGGCTCCTGGTTTGTATCACACCCAGGCAAACGTGCGTGCACGCACCTGCAGAAGGCTACTGTAAGACTTTATCCTGAGGTCTCCCCGGGTTAAAAAGTGTTAGAACAAACACTAAGGGAAAACATCTTGCAAGTTCTGTCTTTTTTTTTGTTGTTTCCCTACAGCAATCATCTCAAATCACGAAAATGGAAGCAATTGCACTTAGTGACAACAAGCATGGAACAGAAAGTCATTTATCATTCATATTGAAATTTTTTGTATCAGTTAGTAAAATTGATGAGTTCATTGATATATTTTGCACTGCAGTGTCCTGTTTAGCTCAGAACATGAACCTCAACAGCAGTGCAGCTCTCTGTAGCTTGTGCACATGCAAAATTTTGGAAATGTTAACCATTATAAGGATACTAATTAAATACATCCTCAGAAATTTGTTCTATGCTGTGCCTGTATTTAAGAGATGCCTTTTTTTTTTCCTTCAGAAGTTCAGCCAAAGTATAGAAGATCTGAATCTGGTGATCTGCACTATCTGAACACTGGCAGAGGACTAACCAATTTGCAGTGTAACACTCCAGAATTTTTTACTGTTTCATTCCCTGGTGGCACAATTCTGTTTCCAAATGTACCAAGAGTTTGATGGGAATGCCAGTTATATTTCTGAGGAATGATGGTGAATGTCATCTGGCCAGTGAGAATCAAGTTTGAAGTACCTGACAATCTCCATAAACTGTAATTCACTAAATATGCCACTGGATCAGGACCATCATTCTGTTCATATATTTATTTTGTATTTTTAGAAAATATTCTCTCGTCTTTATGTTGTAGTTTCCCATTTGATTAACATAAGGATGGCACTTGATAAAGTTATCAGAGCTCTATAGACGGTAAATGTGTGAAGTAATTAGTTATTTTGAAATTTCATTGCTCTTCCAAAGGAAAATCTTTCCTTTACTTTCTGAGTAGTTAAAATGGTCATGGGTAATTCCTTGGGAGCTGGAAAATTCATGGTATGCAGTGGTTTAGTTCGAAATGGCAAAACATAAAGAGGCAAAGGAAGGCAGCTTATGGGAAATATAGTACAATAACAACTCTGACCTCCTGGCCTCTAGAAATTAGGAAGTGCAATTCCTAAATCAAAACCAGCACCAGAAGTTCTGGGAATGGAAACAGGCTTAATTCTCTACAGTGCAAAGAGCCCAAAAATTTACTGTAGGTCAGACTTTCAGTCCTGTGTACGTGTCCACTCGTCTCGTGCATTCCCAAGAGCTGTGTGTTCTGCTGGCCTCAAGAACAAGCAGAAGCCACTGGGGAGATGCAGGGTGGGTGGCAGGGGTCTGGCACTCCTTCCATGCCAGTGGGATGCAGATTGCCCTGGAGAGGGGGTATTTGTAGAGTCCTCTCTTCCCACCAGGGGATCTCTTTGCAATCAAGACTCTGTTTCTCTCCTATAATGCCAGCTGAACTGGCTGAATGCTGCCACTGCTGTAAACATCAGGAAAGAATCACCCACACTGAATCTCTAGTCTTGGAATAAATACCGATCAGGCATAGTGGCATCCACCAAGAGATTCTTTCCACTGCTCCTTCTTTTAATTTTCTGCATGCAATATTTCTTCAGTGGTGTGGGTCCTGGAGCTTGACTGATCTCTAGCAAGAGTTTGGTGGAATACCCCTTTGAGGACAGGGAGTTCAGCTGGGCTAGGAGGGTGGGATGCCATGTGTCTTCATTGAAGGCATAGTCTCAATTCTTTGCTCTCAAAATCATGACTATGGTATTCTTCTGTAATCACAATGCTGGCCAAATAGTGTTGTTTTTCAGTGTAATCATACTGGCCTATTCACTGTTCTGCCATTTGAAAAAAAAGGGTGTTTAATACCATTCAAATAAGGATTAAAATAATTGGAGGAGGCACTGTTCTGAATTTTCCATGTGTAGAAAATGATGTGCTGAGAAGAATGCGTTCTTATATTAAGGAGTAAGAAGATTTCACACCTCAAAGCCATTTATTGGAAAAAAGTTATATTGTTCCAAATAAAAAGCAGATTTCTCCTATTATATTTATTTCTATTTTCCATGAGACAGAGTTGGTAGGAAAGGAGATAGAAGCATCCCTTGTCTTTAGGAAACAAAGAGCAAGTGGATCTTGAATGAGGCATAACAATTTTCTGATACACGGAATAATTTGAATCCAATTTGCATAAGAGTTTCAAGTAATAATTTTAAAATAGTTATGTTATTACCACTCTTCATGCCACAGAGTCTGCATGGATGAAAATGAATGAATGTGTGGTATTTTCATTTGGTTTTCCAGATGATTCTTCCTAACTATTTAACTTGGTCACCAGAGCTCATCACAACTTGGTTGTTACTACTTTGGGGGAGTGGAGGCGTGGGTGATGGGTGTGGGGTTGTGGTACCTTTTTACTCAGTGTATCTAAGAAAACTTTTGCACACGTTCCTATCATAGCCCCGACAGTTCTTACTGACATACAGTTGACCTATTTGAAGTAGGGTTTTCTGTTCTTTAATATTAAAGTAAAACCTACAAACCCATATAGACCTTAGCCATGAAATCAGTTCAGATCAGTAGCATAGCTGCATACCTATTTATATTTTTTTACTTCTTTATATGCCATTATACTTGATGATGTTGGTATAGACTTTGAGACTCTCAAATACCAGGTGGCGATGTAATGTTCTTAAGACAGGATTCATCTTGAAAGCAAAGATGCTTTTAAAGCTGCCTTTGAAAAGCAGAACAGATCAACCCATACATCTAAATTAGGGTCCCAAGTTGTTTTTCCATGCATGACATGAATTCATAAGTGGCATCACTTTCCAACAGCAGAGGAATAATGCACTCTATGACTGGATACTGGGGTTAACAGCAGAGAAAAGAATGGGACGAGGTCACAGATCATAAAAAATCCCGTAACATAGATGCCGAGAGAATCCTTGCAGCCAGCCCTCCAGGCGGTCCACCCACCAGTGTGAGCAGCATCAGGGCTGGCTTCAGCGTGGTACACGTCCCCTCTTTCCAGAAAAGCAGCTGGATGCTGCTTCTCCTTTCTAGGAAATCAGTGTGCTCTTTGGGACACGTGGAGCTCTTCCAGTCCAGAAGAGAACGTCATACCTGCCTCATACCATCAAAACTGGGCTGACTCTATTCCTGAAGACTGCTTTTTTTTTTTTCCAAACTGGGATTTCATTGTTGATGGAAGACTCTTGTATTGCAATGTTCTCTGACCTTCTTGGACATCTCCAGCAGCCTTCCCTTGGAATAGGTTTGGGTTTTTTCAAAATTTCAATTTTTTTTTTGCCTTGGTAATTCTTTTGCTCCCCAGCCTGTTAATATTGAACAGATCAAGAGTTAAAACTTTTAATCCTGTGTTCTTCTGTTTTCTGTTTTTTTCTAACGGATGAGTCATGAGTACGGATGTCCTTTTGTTATTCTTTAGTAAACTCAAACAAGAATATTTTATTCCCTCATAAGAAAAACAATAAATCGGCAAACAGAAAAATGTGAAATAATGATTTGTAAAATATATTGGCCATATCTTACGGTTATTGTTCTTTTTTTTAAAATTTAAAAGATATGACTGAAAAAAGTGTGCTCCTAAAATCTACTGGATTGCTATTGCTGAAGCCTAAAGCCTGGAACCTTTTGATGGTGAGGTCCCATAGGAACCAACAGCTGAAGTACAACAAACCTGGGCCCTTCTGGGAACCACATGTACTGTCTGGAGCAATGGTGATTCAAGCAGAGCCAACAAGACAGAGTGATTTGCATGATGTAACTCCATTTTCTACACCAGCCCCAAGGCTGAAAGGATATCCTGCTTTTTATGATATTTCATTCTCAGACTATTCTTCTGATGAATTTTACACATTTTTGTTTCGTAGCGATATATCAAAATACAATTTCTTTTGTGATTGTGTAAAATTAAGCATAGACACAAATTCAGAACCAAGGCTTTTTTAAAATTTGTAAGTATTTTGTGCCATCTTATATTATTTTGATGTTCAACAACCACAAGTTGTAGAGCACAAAAGGTTTTATGAGACGTTCTCCTGCCAGAAAGTCTTATAGCTGTTTCATTAAGTACTTCCTTAGGTGGATAGGACTGTGCTATTTCTTTAAAAAGTGAAGATCTGGGCATTTTTCAGCTATACAGTGGAAATCTGGATTAGAGACAAGAAGAAAGGATTCCTTTCAAAATAATTTTGACACCTTGGTGAAAAGGAGGAGCATCCTCACGAAGGCGTGGAGCCAATGTTCTGAATTAACGGATTCCGTCCCTGGCAACAGGAGTAGGTGCGTGTTCAGTACAGAGAAACCCCGCCCTGGCCATAGATGTCAAATTCCCCAGCATTCAGTACACCCAGAGGTCATTAAACTGCTTTGGCTTCTGTCCCTTCTGCTGTGAAGAGAAAATGCTGTGGGTGCTGTCTCTGCTTCACCAGTATGCAATCATAATGTTGGCTCTGCCTTAAGAGCCTTCACAGCTGTGCTGTAACACGGTTCCCAGCATGACTCAGATGAAGGATTTTATTTAATCTGCACAGGACTTTGGAAAAAAAGAGAATTTTTGTTTGTGGAAACCTTGAGAATGTGCAAAGCTGAAAAAAGGGCACATGTGAACAAGAGGCAGGGTCTCAAAACCTGATTTCCCATTGTCTTAGGATGAATTTCTGTGAAAAGGGAGAGATGGGAGAAGAATGAAAACATTTCATTGCCTTAGCTGCCTTCATTCCTGTAATTCAGGGCATCAGTCAAAGTTTGCATTGCTTCCAGCTCCCAAACAGGAATGGTTAAGTACGTGGCTGTGTTTTGGGGTTTTTTTGTTTGGTGGCTCTAGATTCAGCTTTTCTTGTAGGTTCTTCCCCCACTGTGCTTTCTGCCACTATTTGCACTATTCACAGTGCTTTATTTCTGTACAACTGTACAGTCCTTTTAAAATCTGGAGATTCTTTACTATCATTAAAATCCACAAAAAACAAAAAAAATAACTATCTTGTTGCTGGCATAGGAGTAATTGCAATGGCAAAATTTGAAGATTCTTAGTTCAGATTAAGCTCTTGGAAACAAGGAATAGTTGCCATCTGATTCTACAGGCCAGAACTTCAGGAACTTTTAAAGCAACACTTATATAATTTACTTAAGGACTGACCTTTTGGGGTGGTGGACCAGAGGTCACCTGAAAAATACGTAAGAACAAGTCTCTCATTTTTGTTTCTGAGGCAGAATGTCACTAATCACAAGATTCAAACAGGCACAAGGAATCCTAGACTGCATGAATATTCCAGGATCTGTTGTAGAGGTAGTCAACAGTTTTGATCTACACATCTTTTATACTTACAGTAGAGCGCAGGTACATTCAATAACTTTTACAAGCAATTGTTTCAGGTTCCTCCATTAAAAATGCACCAATTTTGATATGAGTACCTTCTCCAGTCTAGTCCAGATGCTGAGATTGCATCCATAGGAAGCTGAGTGTTGACCAAGAGCTACTTACTAAATAATCCAAAACTGCCTGCAAGAGTCAAGGACCTGTCCTTTAGGGGGGCTGTTTCTGCGCAGAGGGTGTGAAAAGAAAGACTTTGAACACGATGTTCAAGGAAAGTTGCTGTGCCACAGCCTCCCCAGGTCCTGTAAGTAAAGTGGTGAAAGCTACTGAAAAGGAATTGACTTGTGACAGTAAATGGCAATTGCTAGAGAATTTTACACTGAAATTATAAAATCAATTCTACAACCACTATTATGTGAAGGTAGCTCTGATGAGGAATTTTAGCGTAGCTGAGCATTGCTGTGCTTGAACCACAGCAAATACACTGCAGAACACAAGGAAGGGTTATTGTTTTTATGGGATGTAATCATCAAGAGATATGGTTTATGCTTCTATACAGAAATCTCGGGCTTCATTTCTGTACAAATTCAAGCACACATTGATAGTCCAGTGCCTATGGCAAATAGGAGGCGTCATGGATAAATTTGGGTTCATAATCTAGCTATAGAGTAGCATAATGTCTAAGGTGGGCAATCCAGAAGAGTTAGAATTTAAATTTTACTCAGAAAAGTGTTGTAGTGTAAAAACCAAAGGCAAGCATTAGTGAAAATAAGGGAGTGACCAAGAGCATACTTTTTTTGAAAGGTTAGATTTTTAAAAATCAGAGAAATTTATATTGCGGTCAAATAGGCTAAAAATTTTTCAGAACTCAATGCAAAAGTGTTTTTAAGTCAGACCATGAATGAAATTTTTTTTTCCTCAAATGTGAACACTTCACTAACCAAGTAGCAATCATTAGGCTTCATGAAAATTAAAAAATTACAGTGACAAACGTAGACTTTGTTACAGAAAATTGACTTGCATATGATTTTGCTAAACAGTTAATTCAGTTTAATTCTCTTTCCACAGCTGAGAATGGTTTGTATCCAAGGTTTGATCTGTTCATACATTTCTGTTGAAGAGAGACAATCAAGTAAATCCAGGTTCTTGGGTTTATTTCTTATTCTATCTTATGTTCTGAGCATAACTCCAGAAGAGGAGAAAACCTTATAGGCCCTTGCATAAAAATTTGGATCCTGTTGTCTTATGTTCTAGGATGGCTCAACAGGAGCTGGTTATCTGTTTGTTGATTGTAGCCACTTGTATGCTATAAACCAAATAACCTACCCTGTTAAATGATATGATACTGGGCTTGAAAACCCAAACCTGCAGGAGGTAGTTCTGCCAATGCAACAGAGACAGCAGGGAATGTTGGGAGATTCAGGAAAAAAGTGGTGTGTAATTCCTTTTGAGTGTATCGAGACATTCATACCTTACAAACATTTAAGACACAGAAGAGACACTCATGATATTTTAGAAGTGACATCAAATTATTTAAGACCTCTTCATACTTGCTTCAGCCTCCTCCACCTCAGGTGACCCCAGCAGAAGAGGGTGTTTCAGTTTAAGTGCAAATGTATTTCAGATAAATAGGTTTTGAAATGGGATCCAGTACCTACCAGATTAAACTTCAGGCTGCTCTTATTTTGTGATGCATACAGAGATATGGGCCCCTTTTTTGGATGACAGTTCATGGCACTCACGAATTATTGATAGGAGGGGTGGTTCCCTGGGTCGCTGTAATCTCAGCAACATTTGAGAACAAATGATGAGCACTTCTGCAGGACATGACCTGGATCAGATTGATCAACTGAGAGCAGCAATTGGTTTGGTCATTATTTTAGCAGAGATGCCCACTGTGACAGCTTTCTGCATTCACTTTGGGGTCCCCCAATCTTGGGCTTAAGGCTATTTTACCAGCAAAACTATATTCATAACAAAACCAGCTCACACCATCTGATTTTGAAAACAAGTTTGTGTGTTCTGATCTTATTCTCAGTAAAGTTTTGTGTGGAATAAAGACATAACTATGTTTAAAAGGGATTAGTAATCTCAAGATTTCTATTTTTTTTTTCTTTTTGTCCTCTATACCTTCTTGTTTGAGGAGCAAACAGACAAGAAAACTGTTCTGCATTCCTTTCAAATGTTGTAATGACAGCATCAAACTGAATTACTTGAAAAGATATAGTTTGCGAGATTGATGCTTGTGATTTGTGATCTTGTTCTCTTCATAATTTTTTTATAATGTTTGTTTTCACCCCAGGTAAAACAAAATCGTGTTGTGAGGTAGAAATGGTGGTAACAGCACTGAAACAGGAGTGTGATTTTTCAGTCCTTCTTTTCATTAAATCTGACTGCGCATCAGCAGAAATACACAGGTTTGCTCCTCCACTTCTGGGATTCTTTCGGTCTGTGCAGCTACATCAGTACTTACCTTTTATCTTTGTTAGGGAGCACTAAGAATTAAAAATCCTCTTTGGGTTGTACTCATTGACTCCTAATTAACATAAAAAAAGCTTTACCCCGGGGGCTTTGGCACGGGGCTCTTTTTTCACATGCATATATGTCACATAGGGTGCACACTAACTGTTCATATACAGTGTCAGCGTGCGTTCCGTACACACACAAAAGTTCCAGATGTGCTGTGTAACTTGTTTGGTTGACTTTAGTCTTCTGTAAAGCCAAGAGAAATATTAATCATTCATTTACTGTTAGGGGATGGGTCTTCTTCTCATGTTTCAGTAAAGGGGGTGGAAAAGAAAAGTAAGCCAATTTTTTTCCTATTTAAGGCCAAAGCTGGGGAATGCTTGTGGCTGAGTTCTGTACATGGCCCGGTGCTGGAAGGGCAGGGAACAACCGATGTTGCTATTTTGAATAGATTTTTTTTCTTTCCCCCCCCATTTTTATTTTTGCACAGAGAGTCTCATGTCTAATATTTAGACATGATGAGCTCTGTGCAAAAAGTAACTTTGCTCATTCTTGCCGTGTTTCAACCCTCAGTTATTTTGGCACAACAAGTCGGTGAGTAATTCAAGCTTCTTATGATTTCATGTTTTTATTTTATTTTTATTTTTACCAATAATTTTAGTAGCTTATAAGAAATATGTATGCAAGAATCTCACCAGAACACTTTTCCTTCACTAATTCAGCAGCCAGATATTTAGTAGTGAAGCTGGAAGCTGGGACTTGCAGTACCATCCCAAAGGTTTCTCTTTGCTTTGCTTTCTTTACAGTTAGAAGGACTGTACAGTGCCGTCTGCCTTGGCTGCATTTGTTCTTGTTCTTACTTGTTTTCCTGCTACAGACACCGGAGGGATTCTAAGCTATTTCTTTTAACTCTTGGGATAACATTTTAACTGTTAGCTCCGTGCTGCCTGGGAGCTCTTTGTCACAAGCAATAAGTCTTTGCTTCCAGCTGTTTTATTTGGAGTTCTCCTTTGTGCTTGTTTGTCTTACACCGGCAGCGTGGGGGTTTCTTTAAAAAATTTGTGTGCAGAAAAAAATCCTTGAAATTCTAACCAGTTCTGTTGAAGGAGTTTTTAAGAGTGATATACAAAAATATGTCAGCTTATGAAATTTTTACTTTGGCATAGAACAGGAGGGTAAATTAATTCCCTCAGCTGCAATAGTTTGAATCAGGCATCTGCAGGCTGTTTCAGCCCCTCACAAGACTGATTAGCAGTTGGTGGTATGTGGAAGTCCATGTGAGTATGTATGTGCATGTTTACAGAGAGCAAGAACACCAGAAACCAAGTGAACATGGAATTTAGAGGGGAGAGAAGTACTTTGTATACAAGAATTCAATGTAGAGTGAAGATAAGTGTGGTATGAGTATTTAAGTTAAACAGATGACATTCCACAAGTCCAGCTGACCTTTTTTGGATGTGCTCCTTTCCTGCTTGCCAGATATTGTAAACCAGACTTTCCTTAAGATAAAACACTTTTCTTTCCTGTAAATATGAAGATCGGCAATTTATTTATTCCTACACAGAGGCAAGGAATAATCTTACAATTAACTCAATAACCAGCAGCCAGAGAAACTCTAGTGCTGTAAAGGAAAGCCAAATGCCTTTAATAACACACCCTACCCTACTCTGTATGACACACATCATGAAAACGATTACTTGAGCCATTTTATGGCAAATCCATCTGTCTGACCATACCTGGACAGGGACCTCTGCCGAGGGGTGACTGTGAGTCCACCAGGAGCAGCCTGTTGGTACGGGAGCACTTGGAGCTCAGGAGGATGTGTGTATGAGCAAATCAGGCAACGGCCTCTGCAGCAGCAGCATGGCCAAACAGCAGCCTCCCTCACCCAGCACAGACACAGGCTAAGCCTAAGTGTCTATAAAAAAAACCCCCAACCAATGCATATAAAGATATTCTGTAGAGAGTAAACAAAATTTACTGTGAACTGATCCTTTTCTGTTTCTGCCTTCCCATATACCAACTCTCTCTCCAATAATCTTGAGTAAAGATTATAAAATGCAGTGATTATAAAATTTGAGCAAATATGTGCTGTGAGTCTTCTCTGCTTACAGCAGTAAATAATATAGATATTGTTTATATTTAACGTGCAGTGAGTGTACTTCTATATACCTATGTCTGTCTATAGAGGGATAAGGACTAAGAGCCCATCCAATATAAAGAGAAGGAACATTAGGTTTATTTCCTTCTATAAACAAACCCCTCCTGAGTGCCAGGTCTCCTTCCCTCACTCTAGTCATATCCCTGGACATTGCTGAGGTGCAACATATATTTGACTCAATAAATGGTAAATTTTGGGAAGAAGAACAACACACAAATGAAGTGTGAATGAGTATTCTCATTTTTCTGCCACATTCCTGTTTCACGGTGTTGTAACATTTCCTTACTGGGCTAACTTCCATACTATTTACAGGGATGAGATTACACAGAGAGACTGATAAATCACTAGTTATCCCTTAAAAAACTGGATTCTCTCCTCACTTTAGACTGTTTCTTTCCATACATTTGAATATGCTTTTCTCACAGAAAATAATAATTGAAGGAGTTGATTATTAGCATCACTAATTCATGTGGAGGGCAGGGAACGGACTGGGAAACCAAATTTTCCACAACTGAAAAGAGAATTTCCAGACATGCTAAAATGCTCTCTCTTGTCAAGAAAAATGTTTATATGGTTAGTATCAAATGTAAGTCAATATAAAATTTTCCTTGGGAAGGCCTGCCAGAAGACAAGACTTGGCAAGATATTAAGGAAACTGCTCAGTATACACTGAGTTTAGGGTAGTCAGATATATCCCCAGGCTATGTGTTTCTTTGTCTTGCTGTAATAGCTTGGAATGGAGGTTTGAGTACAGCCTCAGGCAAAACCTCCTCAAGAGCTTGGGATCTGGATACTGTGCAACAAGGAATATTCTGTGACTTCCATGACCAAGAACTGTATGTCCTTGTAACCCACTAGGATGTTTTTAGCCTGGAGGTGAAATCACCTTGACACAATCCAGGTTTTCTGATGTGTGTCATGGCTTTCAAGCCCTGCACGTGTTCAAGATAAGATGCCTCCTGATGGCTGACAGGACATGAAGCCAGTGCTTCGGACAGATGATTCAGAGTCCAGCAATGTGTATTCAGTTCCAGCTTTTGAAGGCACCTTTACATCCTGCATATTAAACTACTCAAGATTGTAAGATCTTAGAATGCTTCTTTAGGAAAGAAATCCATTCTCCACCCAGCAAGCATAACTTGTGAAAGCATTTGCTGAGCCTTAAAGCCTGCATTCATCCCATTTATCTTGAGTTTGTAGAGGCAATCACAACAGCTACTTCCAGAAGACGGCATAAATTTCAGCTAGACAGACTGGAGGTATTTGGCAGTTTGCAGTGCCTACAAAGGAAGCACATCCACAGCGCCCTCATATCAGTGCCAAAAGGGAAGTCAGATGGATTTGGGCCTGTCTCAGCTGCATCTGCGATGCTTAAAGGACACCTCGGGCAGCCAGAGGGGGACACTTCTCATAGGTACACCTATAGTCCTCGAGGAACTTCACCAAGGTCATAAAGAAAACTCTACTGCACTGAAAGCACTGTGAGAGCAATGCCAGAAACTCTTTCATATTATTCCAAGTAATTTTTTGCTCTAATTTAGTGTTTTCCTTGTAATGCAAGTATTATCCTGGATGTTTGGTCAGGAAACTCATTTCTGAGGTAATGGCTGAATGCTAAAATCTCTCTGACAAGACTTATTGACCTTTCACAGTACTTTCTGTTGCAAATTGTAGTTTTAAAATTATATATAACCATTACATCTAAGTTTCAGGAGGCAGCATGCAAATGGCTTTTCCTGCTTAGCACCCAGGCTTGCATGCACCAGCATACAAATGACTTTTCCTCCTGATCCTTGAGAAAAGAATGATATTTTGGGAAAACTTGTAAACAGCTGATTTGGCCATTTTACTTTTTTTTATTAACTGGGAAGGATTAGATAGCATGTGAAGTAGATGGCCACTATACAGATGTAGTTTATTTGTGAGACTGCCAGACTGTCATGTTTAGCACTTAGCTGTATGGAACACTGCACACATGTCTTCTTGTTGATAAATCTCCAGTTTAAGGGTAGTGCTAACAACAGTCAGAACTATCTCTCCTCAAAGGTTTTGGTAGCACAGTAAGGTTCCCCTCCAGAGTTTTGACAGTAAAACCAGATGACGCATGTCTGCTTGCCAAAAGATAATTAACCGTCGTAAGTAACCTGGACTATGTGAAGTAATGAAATATCAGGGGTCTACTCCTCATCTTCCATTTTTCCTAACTAGTTTTTAACCAAGCATATGGCAGACAAGGTTATGCTTAGGAAAATTGAAACATTCCTTTCTGGTCTGGAAAAATCCTGCTAAATGAAAGCTTGGGGAATCCACCCCCTCTAAACATTATATATATGTTCTTGGAAATATGACAAATTTCATGAACACATTTTATATCACACATCCCTGGAACACATTAGCCTTAGGAAAATGAGACTATTATATAACCCTTTCATTATTTTCCAGATTTGTTTTAGACTTGAGACCAAATCACCAAATCTACACAGACTGATTTTTCTAAAAGAGGAGGTGGAATTGGAAACACCTACTGCTTTATTTCAGGGCGAAGAGGCAGAGGTAGAAGGGTGTTGACGCTGGCACAAATCTCACTGTTGATGCCTCCTTCAGAGTCATTATGTTTGGTCTCCTCTTAGTGCTGCAGATTACAAGCAGATCCTATTTCCTCTCCCAGCTTCTGCCAAAGTGTTGAGGTTTGAAATAGGCAGCCAGGTGTCACTTGCAAACTCTGCTGATGCCAGCCTTACACAACAGCTGGGGGAGACTTGTACTCAAGAAAAAGAAGAGAGGGAATTACTATCCCTTTTTTGCTCCACAGGCTGGCTGAGAAACCAGACTGACACTGTTCCATTAGTTGTTGTCCCAGTTATGTGCTAATGTTGTTCATACCTTGTTTTAATCAGAAATCTGTAGAAAATGGGCCATACCTGCCCTCGTAATTGGGACAGCATGCTGAGCGTCAGGAACGGAAATGATGCAGAGAGGCATTTAGCATTTGGGATTAAAAGCAACCTCTTCAGATTTGAAAGGTTCAGCCTACCAGGAGGGGCAAACAATAACAAAGTGCACTTTCCCAGGCTAGCAGGCACCTGGAGCACTGTATCACTCTGCATGTTTCTAGTCTGCAGAAGAGCACAAGCCACAGCTGCTGTAAGGGTTGCAAGATTTAATTTGTTGGTTAGGAGTAATAACTTGTCAAAACTCACAAATTAGAAATTAGTGCAATGGTCATACCATTAATACTCCAGATTATGCTGTCCTTTAGTCATACTTGTTTAAGAAACTGGGCAAAAGTTCTCTGTTAAGAAGAGGGAAATTGTTGGCAATGGTAAAGATATGTTGTTAACAAATAGGGGTTTTTATGGTCTTAAAGTAACTACATTAGAGTCTTACAGAATTGCAGTTCAATATGATGGAGCGCAGTTCAATTTATTATTGGCAGCACCCAAAAAAATAAAACAGACTTGCAAAAGGTGTAATAAAATCTGTTCTGATTCAACATTGCTAGTGTTAGCTCATTCTCCATGTAGAAGCTTGGTAAATTGCAGATTACATGACTTTAACATGGTTTAGTGTATCTACCACCAATTGTCTATAGTTTTGAGACATTCTGATTTCATTTTTTGGCAGATGTTAAATAACCTTCAGCCCTAAATGGAACAAAAATTTTAGTTTCATCATTTTACCTGCTGCAATACTTTACCAGCCTATCCCTCCTTCTACATGTGCATGATAACACACCTTGTGCAGAAGGAGAACTGGGCAGAGATGTGATTCCTGCTCCAGGAGAGGTGCCAGAAGTGCTACTTTACTTCTGTAACTTCAGGTCAGGCTGTTGAGGGCAATATGGCTGGGTGCAGAGAATGCTGCAGCCCCTGGCCCTCAGCATGCTGCCCATCTCCAGCCGAGGGGATCCAGTGGATCCCTCCTGGAGGGAAGGCTGTGTGGGGCTGTGTTTGTCACAGCGG
The DNA here is from genome assembly GCA_013397175.1 of Platysteira castanea. Taxonomy (NCBI): domain Eukaryota; kingdom Metazoa; phylum Chordata; class Aves; order Passeriformes; genus Platysteira; species Platysteira castanea. Next base: position 945,226 of record VYXC01012506.1, on the reverse strand, counting down.
TGGTGTCCCTGTGGCAGAGGTGCCATGTGGTGGCTCACTGCTGCTGGCCTCCCACAGCCATGATGCTTCTAGACACGGGAGCCAGTCCTCAGCAGGTGACTGCTGTAAGACAGTACCTCCCTAGGGATTTTCTTTCTTCCATTGAACCTTTTGATCCACAAGGTTTGTGAAGCTTTGCTTTCTGTCCTCTCTATGGCTTCCCTTACAAGAGACATTTTGTCACTGGAAAAATCTGTAAGGAATTCCCACAGAATTTCCTGATTTTTTGCCATTCCACACAGTCAGACACTTTGTTTCAGGGAAATAAGATTTACATATTTATATGTGGTGGCCATGCTATTAATATTTCTCACATAGCTTTGACACTATATAAAAAAAAAAAAAATCAAATATTAACCCTTGCATTGCTTCTGACTATGGCTAATCAAGAGATAACCTCCATAGGCAGTAAAAAATTACAAATTACAAGAATCAAAAAGTCTCTTCTGTAAGTACAACAGAGAGAGGGGGAGGTCTGCTAACCATATCTTAAATGCTGGAAGGGTGCAAGAAGGAATGAGATCCACTGTTTGCTATAGAGTAGTACATCTTTCACACAGAGGTATAGTAAATTATATTTTTCATTTATATTTTCAAGCAGTCAATATTTTTTTCTCATATTCTCTTTCACGGGAAAGGTTCTTTGAATTTTGCTTTGAGAGAACCTAACCCATTTCCAACCACTGCTTTTATTTATTTATTTTCAATTCGGAGCCAATCTTTGTCTCTGAGTTTGCAAAGTGGAAGCCTCTGCCTGTTTCATGTCAAGATGACAATGGAAAACATGATATAACCCCCTCCAACAACAACCGTTTGTTGGCTTTAGTTTGGATAAACTTTGGCTCTGGGACTTCTGGCTTTGTTTAGTTTAGCAGAGGAGATTCCTTTCAGATTAGCTCAGAGACTACTTCCATTTTCCCCCATTTACGTCAAACCCTTCATTTAAACATGAACTATCAGAGTGAGAATGAGAATGGTACCTCCTTTAACAATGTCTGCACATTTTTGTCTTGCTTTTATTCACACAAGTACTTCATGAAGAGGTGGCTACCAGGGAGGAGAAAGCATGCACAGGACTTTGAACAGGAAGAATATGAGGATGATGAAAATATATGTATTTCAAGGCTGAATGTGGTTTTATTTGTTTTGAAAGCCTAGGCCTTCTCCTACAGCTAAGGGGGCACCCAAATGACTGTCAAGAAATGAGGGATGTGACTTGTAGATTTTAGACTTTAGCAGAGTTTGGCCTTCAGCAAAATGCAAACATACCCACAGCCAGGGGAGACACATCCCTTTCTACTGCTGGATTTCTCTTTCAGGTCGCTGTGCATCCTACCCTGGAGGGTGGCACAGGCACCTCTGCTCTCCTGTCAGGTGCAACCTTTCCTCCCATGTGCAACCGTTCTGTGGGCTGCTAGGGCAGCTTCAGGCACCGCTTTATTTCCAACTCTGCACTGCAAAGAGCAGGAGAAGCGCAGGAGCATCCCAGGCATGTTTTGCAGCAGTAGACAGATCTGTATCTGGAAACTACTTCCCACAGCAATTCAGCTCTGGCAGTTCTTGGAAAACTTCTGGACATAATTAGTTCCCACTGAAACTCCCTGCAGTTCACACCCAGTGACCAGTGGGTGCATTACAAGGCTGTCTATGGCAAACATCTTTTTTTCTCTTTTCTTTCACTTTGTGCTGTTTCTTCTCTTTTCATTCTTTCCATTTTCTTTTAGGAAAATAAGCAAGAACAAAATTGCATCTTTTTTTTCAAACAGACAAGACAGAAACAATTGCTCATCCGAACAGAGTTAGTGGGAAAAATGGGAAGCATCGTTCATTGTTCCTTTGATGTTACTGTAATAGCCATGCTGAGCATCAAAGGAGAATAAACTACATCCCCCATGCTTTCCTTCAGCTACAAGCAGCAAAAATAGGACTTATATTTTCTTGGAAAATACTTTTATGTTCATGAGAGCCTCTTCAAAAAAAAAAATTACATCTTCTCTGGTTTTGTCTTTAAATCTACTGTATGGTGTTTGCTTGTTTCCCTACAGAGCAGTAGTCATTCCATGCCAGCTGTTTAAGAGAAGAATGTCCTAGTGAAAGCAAACAATGGGCTGTCTAGTGGGAATTGCAAATCTTTGAAAAGGGTAATTGAAATCTGCTCAGACATTTTGAAGATTCTTTGCACAATATTCTAAGGCTGTTGGTGGCTTAGCTGTTGGCAGGGTGGTCCTCTCTGTAGAGCCCTCTTTTTTTGTATGAACAGAATAGCATTAATATGGAGGAGTGGGGGGAAGAAAGAAGAGAGGTTTGCAAGTCCAACTGATTATTTCAGAGCAGCTGAAGAGAGAAAGATTGCTGTAAATGTCTTTTAGTGAAGAATCAAAAAAAAAAAGTGAATTGTACAGGGCCTTTTCATTTATCAGGTGTTCTCTGGCTCCGGCTCCTCCACTCATACCTTTTAAGGGCTGCAGCAGATAAACTGTGCTGGATCGGGTTGTGTCTGCTGCAGATGTTCCAGCCCTCCTGGGCTATGTGGTGCTGTTTATTCTCACTCTGTGCCAGCTGGGCTTGTTGCTGCACAGAGCAGGGAGAGCTAAATGTGTGCCAGGCCTCAGGCAGCCTCTTCAGTAGCAAGGCTTCTGACCTCTGATATTAATAAAAAGCCAGCTCTCTGCTTGCAGGCTCTTCGCTGCATCAAAAGTGTGAATTTTCACCTCAGAAGGAAATTAGTTAGGAAGATCCATAGGTCTTTGTGCTTGAAAAATGGCCAGGCATAGAATTTGATATTTAAAAGTGGCTCCAAAATTAAGTTGTCTTTGGTACCCTGAGAAAACCCTCACAATACTTACTTTAGTAGCCCTAGGAGGTTGACAATAAGAGCGTTGTATCCAGTGTACAAATAGCCATTTAATATCCTCTATGAGGCAGATTAAGAAGAATTTCAAATACTGCCATCCATATCCAACAAACTGTCCAAAATAGATGTGGGGTGAATTAGTACAAACTGGAATAAGGAATGAATGAATACAAACTGTTTTGCAGATGTAACTAGGTTAATGATGCTCCATGCATTTAGAATCCCACCACAACCTTCTGAATTACAAATACCCTTAATTTATTGGCAGCCAAAGATATGATTCTTTTCCTTAGACAGTACGCCAGAGCACTTTAATCCTTCACTGGAATATGAAATGCAAGAACCAAACCCTTCATTTACTTCCAACTTCTGAAATTACAGGGAAACCAATAAAATTGTGCAGGGACTTAGGCTAGTGTAGAATTTGCCCCCCTGCTGCTTTACTCATCTCAGATGTAAATTCACTATGGCTGTGGAGTTATATTGGGGCTGAGTTTGTCCAAGGTATCTGAAAATACAAATGATGTTACCACATGTACTATACTGCCATTGTAACATTTCCCATCTGCTTCAGCCTCAGGAGAGAAACATTGAATCAGGCTGATCTCTTCCAAGGCAAACCACAGAAAGAGCATTGCATAAATCTGTTAGCCTTCTCACAGAGCTGAGGGGAAGGAGAGGGTTGTGTGCCTCTTGAAATTTTAATTATCTGCCAAAAATTGTTTTAATTACAAATTTAGATGATGCAAAACAAGTCATGCATTTTTCCCTCACACATTGTTTAGGTTTTATCACACCAGAAGCTTAAAGCATCATTAATTAAGTAGTTATAGTTCAGTGTTTTACATGAGGTGCTATGTAGACCAAACTTTAACAATTGTCAATTTCCACTTTTTCCCTTTCTCTTATCAGATCAAAAGTTGCATCTCTCTTTCATGATGCTTTGGATCTGTCAGAGTGCTTGTGAAGTCTGGGAAACCTGTGTACAACAACTTTTACAGTTTTTCTTTATTCTTCCCAGGACAGACCTACTGCAAGAAATGTTTCAAAGAACCCTCTAATGTTATAAACTCTTCTTGCTCGTAGCTAAAATCAGGAATGCAGAAGAATGTCTTTGAGCCACACCTTGGGGGTGATTTTTTTTCCAAGTCTGGCAAAATCTTGTGCTATGTTTTATTAAATTTTTCCACTTAATTGATCCTTACAGTGTTGAGCTTGAACTACTGCTTTTCTTTAGAAATATGTTAGGCCAGCTTCTTATGTATTATAATTGAAAGTGGTCAAGAGCTCAAAACTAACATTACCTTGACACTTGCATTCTGACTGTAGAAGTCTTCATTTACTGCCCAAGCATGCATATTTAAAAAAACTAATAAACCCATTAAATCATCAGAAATCATATTAGAACTTCAATTTATGTCTATTTCTGCTTAGTTAAGACACAAGTCGTTAGGCCAAGAATTTGGTCTCATTCACTCTAAAGACAAGAAACATACTAAAACCATATTACTGCAGAGTAGTATTAGAATTTATGCCATCACTAATACTAAGTAGCCACAAATGAAGTTCTTGCAGCCTGTTGCTTATTTTTAGTATGCCACCGAATGGCTCAAAAGGTGATGTACCCAAAACTACTGTAATATAAGAAGAGAGGGGATGGAAAAATTTCCTAGGCCTTTTACCAATAGTTGAAGAGTAGCTGAAGTATGATGCAATGGTCCCTTTAAAAGGCATTGGGTGCACTGAATTATGATGAAATGTCTTCTTATTTTGTGTCCTGCTCTAAAGCAAATGGTTGCCCTTAGTAAAAGATTTAATCTGTCAGTCACTGAAGAGCTTCAGTTAGCACCAGAATAACTAAAAGTTGACATTTTTTGGTCTGATTCAAAGCCCAGTGAAATCAAGGGAGGTTCTGATCAGGCAGTGATTACACTTAATCAGGGAGGGATTATCTGAATTCTGCATGTTATGGCAAAAAGCGGTCAATCTCTACTGAAAAGACAGAAGCATAAATATAATTGGGTCACAGAGAGTCTGTGTAGAGGGGACACTGGAGAGGAAATCCCAGAATAACATCTCAATACAAATGGTCTTTCAGGAATATCTTCCTCCCATGCAAAAAGCAATTTGGCCCATGGCGTTGTCAAGGAATGGCCAAGACAAAAGGGGTATAACTGTCTCTTGAATCCATCAGAATTTTTTCCTCAGAATGACTCTTATGAGTTCAGGAACAGACAGTGATTCTCTGGGCAGCTCCAAAACGGAGCAAGGTGACAGACATACAGCAGTGTGCTCTACCCTGCCCCTTGTATGACTCAGCTTGAGCTGACAGTTCTGCCAAAAAACAGCCCTCACCAACTAAAACAGCAAAGAAACTGCCTTGCACTGCGTTTGCTTATCACCAGTTTTGAAACAAGGGAGTTCTTTTGCCACGGTTCCTCATGCCAGACAGCAGCTGAAGCAGTGAGGCTGCTGTGTAACAACATCTCTGATGGGATATCTCTGGTCACTACTTCCTTGCAGCACTGCTGGGGCAGGGTGACCTTTGGAAGTTGTGTGAAGAACATCATTCCAGGGTGTCAGCACGTGTGCCCAAATAGAGAATCAGAATAAGCTACTTTAGACCATATTACCTTTTGAGAAAAGCAGCCCTCTGAAGATAAAGCAGAAAAATTAGAGTTTTTAAATCACACTTTGAAAGATTAGAAAAAAGCCAATAATCTGCAGGGAAAATAGAAGCATTTTGTGTTTTACTTGGTAACAAATATGCTTAGGATATGTTCTAATCCTGATATTTCTAAAATTTTTTAAAGGCTGCAGAAAGGTTGTGGCATTTGTAGCATATAAAAATGAATGAAGAGAACAAGGAATGATTTGTTTAAAATGCAAGCACTTGTTTGTACCAGTGCAGGCCTGTTTTTTTCTTATTTATTTTATAATCTGACATACAGACTGGGTGGGTCTCGAAGCAAGGACAGTTTGGCTGTGTGACACAGGGATCCTTTGCCTGAGGATCCAGACTCTTCTGTACATTGCCAGTGAAACAGCACGTGACTCCATCCTGCAACACCTCTGACAGACCAGTACAGTATTATGCTTAACCAGCCTTCTTTTAAGCAGCTTCCTCTTTCTTACTCTGCATCTGAGAAAAGGGGAAAACTGGGACTGGCACAGTGGCAGAACTGTTCAAATGCCAGTTTCCTGGCAGACAAGCATCCCTAGAAGTAAGAAAGCTTCAGTTTCATTCTGAAAGCACAGGGTGTAGCTGTCCTTTTTGGTGTGAAACTTGGAAAATCTGTGAATTACTCATTCATACTCCTTTCCAATTCCACCTGATAGCAGTTCTTCCTTCTACAGCTCACAGAGCACAAAAGGATTTTTAAGATTGACTCGCTCTGGTTTTTCATAGTCTGTATTTAAGTGTTTTATAAATGGAGGTTTCATTACCTCCAATCACGTGGACAAGCCTTACAAAATACTACATCAGTACTATTAAACCTGGAAATATCCTAATAGGTACCCAAATTGGCCATTATGTCCTCATGCACTGTGTGAAATAGATTCAATTAATTAGCTATTTAATTCCAGCTGAGAGAATGTCTGAAGGCCTTGTAGTTGAAAAAACCCCAACTTGTTAATCCATTTCTTTTCCTTTATTTCCACCTCTTTTCCTGGCTCTTGTGACCCAGACTGGATTCGAGCCCTTTCGAGTACTCAGCAGTGACCTGACATGCCAACAAACCAGGCCATCCCGGCTCCTCCAGCCAATTCATTCATTATGAGAGTCCGCTTGTTTCCATTACTAATGATGGGATGGAACGAGTGTGTTTGGGTTTCTTATAAACATCATCATAATACCAGACAGGGAGCCCAAACCATTTGCCTCGAGGTAGACATTGTGGCATTCTTTTCTGCTCAGGAAATGGAAAGCAGCATTGCTGCACATGCTGGGGTGGATTCCTGCACCTACTCCAGTAGGGGAGAATGATAGCATTTCCATTGAAAATAGACAGCACATCTCCTTTATACTTTGCCCTTTGGTTAAACAATGTATCAAACAGTTCTGGGGTATACAATTAACAGATGTATTTACTACAGAAAAAATGTAAAACAATTTTTGAACTACTCATCCTGTAAAGCAAATGACCAAAACTAGGTCGGAGTGAGGAAGCACAGGCTTTGTACAGTTAAAAAGTAACAGAAATGTTCTTCTTAGCTTCATCAGGCTTTGGGTTCTGTCAAAGTTAGAGGCAAGGCTTTCTTCATCTTGGAGCTTTAGCCTTTACCAGATTCACTTTAAATACAGCAGAAATTGTTTGTTTGACTCATTGTTTGTGATCAGATTCTCACAGACCAAAGCTCCTCGGTTTTGCTTCCCAGGCCATCATCAGGCAGCTGCTGGAGGAGCATGAGTCACCCCTGTGTGGACTATTGCCCTCTCTGAGGCAGAACCAGACAAGTTCAAGATGTTTTTTAATTTCTGACCCTTTAGTCACATCTCTGCAAATGGGATCTGTGAGTCTGCTCCTAATGCAATAGCTGGACATTGGCTTTGTCCAAAGTGGAAAAGCCTGTGGTTTTTGAGGATAGTGTTAGGAAATTTTTTCCTTTTGCCATATAATTGTGGTTAAGTCACGATCATAGTGCTTGCACAAATGCAAAGCCAAAACCAGCTACAAACCAGGTCAGATTCTCAGGTCGTAGCATGTGATAACAAATTCCCCTTCACTGGGATTGGGATTATGTCCCATATGACATCTGTCATCTTTCAGGCCATATGACAATGGCCACCTTTGTTTTCCCTTGTACACATTTGGGTTCTTCTATGTACCAAACTTATAGGTCCTTTGGAACTAAATTGTGATTTTCCTTTCAGCTTTCACTATTGGTCTGCTTATGGGCAGCTGCCAGGCTCCTTAGAATGGGAAATAGTTCAAAACCAGCATATGACAATTATTGTGTTGCGGGTTTTTATTTTATTCACTGCTTGGGCTGGCCCAGAGAAGTGCTACTCACAGCAAAACCTTTAACAACATGAGTGCTTAGTAAACAGCATAATTTCAAATTTATACAGGCTTTCAAATATTAAACTTTTTAACAGTGCACTGCAGAGACTGACAGGGCTTCCAAAAAGGCGTTGCAGTAAGTGCCGCAGAAGTGAAGTGCTGTATAGCTATCATATTTTAGGGCTTTGGGAGGAAGAATAAGATTTTGCATTGCTATAGACGAATGCTGTTGAGTTCTAATATTTTTTAAATCTTAGGCTGATGTGTATGTTTAGGAACCAATAAGAAAAGCTGCCTAAGGCAAGTATGTGACTATTATACCACAAGTCCAGAAGTAGACAAGTCAGCTTTTTTACAACCTCATTATTCCTATGTGTTACTCGCCAGTGCTTTAGCACAAATCAGCTTTCCAAAGGATTTTGGAGCTAACGGTTAATCTTTATGAGCAATGCAAAATGCATTATGTCATAACATGCTGACACACAGATCTACATCTGAGCACAGAGGGGGTGTCTTTAACACACTAAGTCTTCCCAGATGTAAGTTTCCTTTGGAAATCTTTTTAATACTTTCATTCTGCCAAAGGCCACAGCAATTTTCATTGCAGCTCTCCTAGCTTATTTCTTAATTCATTTAACAATATCCAGAAAGTTAGAAGCAAATATGAATGCCATTATATCCATATGTCTTCAAATTATTGTCGTCTTCCTGTTAAATGATGCCATCTACTGTAGCATAACTGAATGACAAGCTTGTAAAAATACAGACAACTCTTTTTTTATTTCCTTATTTATGTAAAATTATCAGTTGTTTTGACATATTTTAAATTTCCATGGTTTTAATTGATATTGTTGAATAATATCTGGCAGGTGAGTATTCTCAGTGTGAAAAATTGGGCACTGAGAAAAGACTCTGCTTCTGTCTTGGAAACATAATGTTTTCTAACCAGCAGTGCAAATCAGGGGAAAGATGGCCTTTCTCTGCTCCCTATTGGACTATCCTCTTCACTGTAAGGCAGCAGGATCACATCTCTGAAAATAACAAAACAACAAAACAAATCAATGAGAAAGAAGGAAGAATGATGAAAAAATTGACATATGAAAGTTCAAATCCTTGCATATGAATTTCCTAGTGAATAAGGACCTTGTTATCTTAAACACATAGTTTAAAAAATACATGATTTTGAAAGACTAAGAAAGTGATATCGGGAGCTGAAAATCAGAATACTACAATTAATCGAACACACGTTTTGTGTGCAGAAAAGGTGTGTATGCATTGCATCTCTTTGTATGTGTATGTAATTCATATAACTGTACATTACAAGTGCAAATAATAACAATATTAAGTTCTTTTATGTCCATATAATGGTATTTTTATTTAACAATTATGACTTGCCCTAGAGGAAAGTAATTTCTCCCCTTCCTTATTATGTTTGTAAATGAAAAGAGCATTTTAACGTGTGGAGCTGGGAAGTGCTGAAGCGGAGTGACAGCTGAGTAGTCCATTGCTCTGGGTGACGTGGACCTCTGCCCATCCGTGCTCTCCAGGGTGCATCCAACCACTCCTCTGAGATGGATTGCAAGCTCCAACCTCCCCAGCAGCTCTGCCGATGTGCTGCTTCCCACAACACACAGCTTTCGAGGGTTTCATGTGTGCAGTGAAGCCACTCTATGACTTGTTTTTTCTCTTGAGTCACTAGAGAGGCTATAAAGATTTCATTCATAATCCTTCACTTCTAGGTTTCGGGCTTCTTGTTTGTCAGGAAACATTTGTCATTAGCCTTGTCAAGACTGGGCAGCTTGTTTTTTCCCTAAGTGCCCACAGCAAGATCCTGATCTGTGAAAAGGAAGAAAATGTTTCTTGCAGAAACAGTCAGCATCTAACTAAGCAGAGAATCAGCTTATTTACCTGGGATCCACAGATATGGTTCTGTGGGGGGAGAACTGGGGGGCCAAGCAATGTTTTTAGAAACTACCTCTAGCTTGGCAAACTAAGGAAGGATGTCTAGATCTTCTTCAAAGGTACCCATTGTTAGGCAGTGTCCTTTGGAGCAGCATCCTCTGATGCTGTAACCCTGTGACATGTGAGTGTGGGGCAGAGGCTGTCCTGGAAATGAGCAGTTCTTCTCCATCTCTCTTGTGCAGAATATGGAGTTTCTAGTGGGGCCCAAAAGGAGTGGAAAAGGGAAAAGTGAGTTTCTAAGTGATAGAGAGCATCTGAGGGGAGTGAGTTTTCATATGCCATTGGAAGGTTTTCAATTTTAAGATTTTTTGTGTTGTCAAAGGAAGGTAAAATACTGGACCTCAGCTTGACATCAGGCAAAAAAAAAAAAAAAAATACTGGCTTGAAAATGTCTGTAAAGGGTTTTTGAAGCTTTGTTGTTTTGGTTGTTATAATAAAGATAGTGGTCAAAATCAACTCTTAGACATAAAGAGTGCCGGCCTTAATAAGTCAACATTTTCCTGTTTGCTTCTTTTGTAATTAAAGTGCCAAATAACTTAAGAAGGTGTGCACAGATATGGACAGCCTGTGATAGGACTGAAACTGGGAAAAGAAACCCTCCTGTCCCATGGAGCATTCTGGCCCAAGATCTGCACTCCAGGTCTCCCTCAGGGAGCCATGATTGTATTCCCCATTGCCCTTCCAGAGCTTGTAGGAGGTAATGAATTTCATGGGTGAAAAAGGGAAATGTCAGGTTAATAGGACCAAGGAAAAGCAGATGAATGAGAAAATGGGAAGGGAGCAGGGAGAAACTAAGCTCAGTTGAGTATTTGGCAGTAAAGAAGGGGAACTGCTCAGGTACAAAATAAAAGAAGATTCGTGGAAGATGAAAAGGGAAGTTACATGTTATGGAACAGTGAAATGCGGAAGAAGCATGACAAGAGAGGAAACACATCTAAGTGTGCACGTTGCCAAAGAACATTGGTGTGGAATGGGAACACACACCCCCAAATACCAAGAAGAAGAAGAAGAAGGAAGAAAAAGAGACCAGGGTGCTAATGCAGTGGTGGAAAAGAGAAAAAACAGATAAAAGATGCAGGGAGGGAAAAAAAGGGGGACTGCATAACCCATAGGAAGGAACTCCACTATAAATTTGGGCTCAGTCTCATACTAGATAATTGTGGCCATTACAGTTTGATGGTATTCAGAAATTTCTGCCTGGAGCCAGTGGCAGTTTTAATGACAGAGATTTGAATTACATCTTTTGTCATTTTATTTTTCTTTTTGAAAGGTGGTGTATAGTAGGTAAATTATTCTGGTATTAAAGTTTTAAGAATGATGTAGGCACAAAAATAGCTCTTTCTCCAGAATGTTGTTTTTATAAACGGAATTATTTTTAATTATGCATGAAAAAAAAATCTTATTATATTATTCATGACATTCACTGATACTTATGTTTGCAATCAAAGACCTCTAATAACATCTACAAAACTTAAAATGAGCTTGTAAAAGTCAAATTAGATGCTCTCGGTGTTATTTTATATTGGGTTCTTAAATGACCTAGCTTTCTGGATCATGTTTTTCTAAGAAAATATCAACCGAAAATTTAATATTTGAAGGCAGTTTTTGTCAGTCTTTCCATATTCATAGTCTATAACAAGTTTGATCAGTAAAACATCTGTTGGAAGGAATTCACAAAGCCATGAATATTACAGATGAACAATGTTTTTCCTGAAAATAAGACACTTGTAACATTCGAGCAGGCCAGCTGATACAATAATTGCAAACCATTTGGGCAATTAATGTGAACGTTCTTTCAGATCTGTCACATACGCTGGCTTTCAAAAAGCTCTTTGAAACCCCTTGGTGGCAGCTACTAATGCAAGATGCTGGTGACAGGGGTTGGTGCTGGACAGATGGCTTATTCCACATCCCTGTGCAAGTGCTCGTGTTGGCACATGGGGCCAGCAATACTCTGGTGTGAGAGCTTTGGCACGTTTACTCTTTAGCTGCAGCAGAGAATTCGATTGCTAATTAGACAATAACTCAGTCTGACACTAAAATTACTCAATACAGAACATTATCAGAGATTTAATTGGGCTTTGGCTCAGCTCCAGGAGGTTTCCATTGATGTCTGTTTATAGACTCAGAGCAGACTCTGCAATTAATGCAACAGATCCTCCCAGTGCCTGAAGAGGAGCATTTAGCCTTTTACTTCACAGGCATGAACCAGAAAACTAAACAAACTATCTGACAGTTTTCATGTTACTCATTTGTAATTTGGAAAACACATTTGAAATAATATCCAACACTATTTTGTCTCTCTTTCCAGACACGGGATGTACCCATCTTGGGCAGGCTTATGCTGACAGGGATGTTTGGAAACCAGAGCCATGCCAAATCTGCGTGTGCGACTCGGGATCTGTTCTCTGCGATGACATCATGTGTGATGATCAGGAGCTGGACTGCCCCAACCCAGAGATTCCTTTTGGAGAGTGCTGTCCAGTTTGTCCACAAACAACAACACCACCTCCAAGAGTAAGTTTATTCCCAGTGTTGTTTCTTTGGTGTTGCTGCCTTCTTGATATATGTCCACCTCAATTCATTTTGGCTTAGATGCTCTTAAACGCTTTACTTTTCAATGCCACTTTCTGAATATAGGCAAATATTTAGTATGGACAATGCAGCTGAAAAATATTAAGTCCTTCAGCTCATTTTTATGCAGACCATGGGCACCAAAAATAGTAGAAAGGGACAGAGGGCAGCAATTAGCCATTATATTTTTCATTTTATGGAAAAGCATAGGAATTATGCAAACACCTTATTTTTGACCGCATACTCAATCTATATCCGTGAAAATAACACCAACACAGAGTCAAAGAAAATTAGAGAACTTTCACAGCATACTGTGTCTGCATTTCTTATCAACTCAATTCTACATTGTGACTGAATGAATTTCCTTTTGTAGGCTTATTGCTGACTTAACGTCCTGTAAAGGAAAGGTGATTATACTGTACATACCTAATTTGTAATCAGCTTTTTATAGACACCAACATTATAAATCAGTTACAACAACTTTACCCCAGGAAAATCAAGAATGTTAGTGCATGCCAGGTCCCCTCCCTAAGTGCTTCAGTGAGTGAGACAGCTGTACTGAGCTTTCAGCTTGTCTGAACATTTCAACAGTGTTTAAGATCCATGAGACCCTGTTAAAGTACCTAGGTTTCCACAGACACGTTTAAAATCCTTATCTAGAAAATAAGAGAGTGAAAGAGATGTGTGGAAGAGAAAGATGCCTCTCTTTGATACAGGAGTTTGGTTGGGCCATTGGAAGTTGTTCTGGTAACCTTGGGTGGTGTATAGGGAAAGGCCACCTTGAAAGATCCAAGATAATTTCAGCTGAATATTCTTTGCTACTTCTAGCAGCTGAACACAAAAATTGAAAATCCAAGTAGTAACACGTAACTAAATTATTAATTGAAAAATAAACAAATTGCAGTAGTAGATCTGTGTTGGAACCCTGGATTCTGAGAGTTTTAATCTCTCAGAGCTGACAAGTACAGATCCGCAAAAATACACTGCATTTGACCTGAGGCCCTGGAAAAGGCTTCCAAATCTGTGTAATAACACTGAAAGTGTTAGTGTGTAATTAATATAAGTGTGTTATATCACTGGGTGAAGATATGGAATTACAGGTTTTTGGGCTATAGCAATATATATATACAGGTAACGAGATGGAGGATTTAGGGCAGCAGTTAGTGCTTCCTCTTTCTTCTTCTTCATAAGTTTGAGCAAGTTAGGGACTGGACAGAAAAATCCGCAATGCAGAGGCCAAGTTAATATATTATTGGGTTATAAGTAAAAATAAATTTGTTGGCACTGTATTATTGGATAATTTGACCTTCAAAAGGCTTTGGAAGAAGAAATCTGTGGCCATTTTTCACCTTGCTAACTTAGAAACACATTCTGTGTAGTTGTAACTTAGATAAGAAGTAATAAACATCCAAGTCTAAAAAAGTAACAGCGTCTCCTGCGTCTCTATCCAGGCTCTGAGTAAAAGAACAAAACAGAAGAAAGAAGAATTCAACAGATCTGAGAATTTAAAATTAGCTCATCACACTTCCCAAGCTGGACTGAGAAGGACACAAGAAAACTGTCACAGCATTCCACTGTGGACTTCCGTCCACATTGCACTCAGTGGCAAAGCTGTGCTGACTTCATTAGTGCCATGTTTTTGCCTGCAGGGGAGGTGTAATTCTATGGATGATCCAACCAAATGGAGATAGACTGACCAACAACCCTACAGCTTTAAAATATACTGAATAAGAATTAATGGAATTCATGTGATAAAACTACATTCACATGTTTAAGTGTTTTTCTCTTGTTTCTGTGAGCAATTTTTTTGTTTTGTTTTGATTCTCTTTCTTAATTTAATTACCTTTGCTTTTTTTTTCTAGACTCCTGGAGTAGTCAGCCGAGGCCCCAAAGGAGACCCTGTAAGTGCAACAATTTTTTGTCCCCAAGGAAATGAACAAACTCAAGACCCCATTCTTTTAGTGCTATGCAAGTCCCATTCAAGCTGCCAAGAAATCCTGCTCTCGTTGATGTCTATGTTGTCTGCAGTAGGACTGTACCATATAGTTATTTTGAAGTAGAACTTTAGTTTCAACAACACTCTCAAAAATTTAAACTGAAAGAACACGGAGTTTAGTCCAAACTGTATCACATTTGTTATGTTTTGTTATATTTCTTTAGAGAAGGAGAAAAAAATCTATTGGACTCCACTAGCAGTAATAATTTTAGATTCAGGAGCTGAACTGCTAAATATGTCTAATGTGTTTGATTATATATCAGTTGTAATAAGGCTCCAGCAACCAAGTGTTTCCATGTGGGAATTTTGTCTGTCTTCCTGAATGTTTCTTTGTGGCCTTATTTAGGAGAAGTTTCCCACTGCAGTCACGCAGACTTTGATAGGAATGGAAAGCTTTGTCCTGCAATGTCCTTGCAGCTGGAGGCCAGCGACAACGTCTGTATCTGCTTTGTTTGTGTCTTTGCAGGGTTCTCCTGGAGTTCCGGGAAGAAATGGTCCCCCTGGCCCACCAGGACAGCCAGGGAGCCCTGGAGCTCCTGGGCCCCCTGGAATCTGCCAGTCGTGTCCCAGTATAAGTGGAGGTGTAAGTCTTTGTTATGTTCAGCTTCTACCTTGGTGCTCATAACCCTGCAAAGCAATGCTGTAGGCACCTGTCCCTTGCACCTTCCCAGGTGGAAAACAGAGCTGGCTGGTAGCTGGGGTTTTGTCCATAAAATTTTTCTGGAATGCAATTAAATCTCTGTCTTACCTTATTTTTTAAAACTTTTGGGGCCGGTTTTGTCGAAGGACTTATGTAACTCAGAAATAATCTGATCAGAAGGAGTGCGATGGAGGATTTCTCCATAAGCTTAATGGTTAGGGAACTCTCCTACTTTCCTATATTTCATCAGTTCGTGGTTAATAGCAGAACATTCTGATGGGACTAGACTGAAGCACTGGTCCTCTGCTTTCAGGGAAGTGCCATGCAAGTACTATTTGTCACAATCCCTCTTTATTTCTGGCTCACTGAATATTGAATTCATTTCTGAAGATCTGGGCACACTCAGCAGGAGAGCTGATTGTAACTAAAGGTTATTAGCACCGAGCCCCAGGCAGTGCTTCGTTAAGAGGTGACATTGTCATCCATGCAGGCCACCAAGCTGAGCTTTACAAGATGGGACTTCTTTAGCACAAAGCTGATAAAAATTGTATGTTAAAACAATTGCTACTTTTGAATATAGGCCACTGAATGTAACTTCCATCTACACTTCCCACTCCCAGGTAAGCCAGGAACTGAGGAAAGATGTCTTGTTTTTCATTTAATTCTGAAAGGGATTGCCTCTGCAGGACTGAGCTGTGGATCAGTTACCCAGTCCCAGTGAGCACCACAGTGATATTGGTTTGGGGCTTGGAGATGCAAACGTGGGAGAGGATAACAGGCTGGATTAGTCTCCCATTCCAATGCTGTATCAAAGATGTGCTGCTGGATCCTGGCAGGAGGGCTGGTATCAGGAGCACAGGAGTCCAGCACCTGGTCAGTGCAGGAGCTGGATCCACAGTGGTTTGGGAGAGCAGGCAGAACACTGCATGTGTTCAACCCTTCCTGCTCAACCACCTGGGGGCCACTAATGCATCACTGCACTTATGCCACACCATTTGACTGAGTCTGCTCATGTGAAATGAGTCATTCATTAGGCACAGGTACAAGAAATCAGGAAAACAACAATAGTAATAATAAACAGTTCTGTTCTTTAGTGCAACAGAAAAATATTTCATCATCTTCCTTGAGTGACAGCTAAGTCCAACAGAAAAGAGACAGACAGAGAAAATGGGGAAAGAAGTTAAGGAGTCAAACAAGAGTAAAAGGGGAGAGAAAGATAATTTTGTGGTTCAGCTGAGGCCCAGCTGTCAAGAAGAAAAATGGATGTGCCCAGCTTAGGGAGCAAATGTCATCATGGCCTCAGAAGGGAGACACCGGCTGGGCTTCTCTTATGTAAATATACGGCAGCTATGTGTCAAGCTAGTACTACTCAGCAGATGCAAGTGAGTCATTTCCATGCATCTGCCATGCCAGTGTAAGAAAAGACTTACTTGATTTGTAGCAATCACATTTTTTTCTTCTTTTTTTCTTTTTTTTCTCTGTTTCTTTTACAGAGTTTTTCTCCACAGTATGACTCCTATGATGTGAAGGCTGGTGGAGCTGGTATCGGGTACCCACAACCCATTGTAAGATGATAAAGCCTTTTTTCTGTCCTTTCTTATTTTTAAAGAAAAAAATTTCTGCTCATAGATTATACCTTGGATGTGTATGTATCCTGATTTTAATCTAACAATACAAGTTTTCATTTAATTATTGCCTGCAAGTTGAATGTGATATAAGCCAGCAGTTTCCTCAGCAATACTATTCTAGAAAGTAGCTATAGATCATCTGGATTTTTTACTTTTTCACTTTCTTTTTTTCAGTTTCTTACCTTTCTTTTCCTAATCTCTGTCTGTGATTCACCTTCTTGCACTACCTAAACATTTTTTCCTTTCTGCCTGATGTACATTCCTCATTTATCTGCTTGATATTCTTCCACTAATTGCTTCCCTTCCTTCCAACAATTTTTACCTCTTCCACTGCCTTTAATCTTCCTTTACCCACTCAGTATCACTCGTCTTTACTCAGTATGATACTCCATACTTGCTAACTTTTCCACAAGTCAAACTTGCCTAATAACAATTGAGTAAATTCTTCATATAAACTTTATTCATTCCAAAGCTCAAAATATTTTCACTTTTTCTTTTTACAATTACCATTTTTTTACCCACAGCTGTTCAGTCTGTGTACTAAGGATGCTGTATCTGCCTGCTAGACCTGGTCCAAACTTTTCAGTTTTTTAAGTGAGAAAAAGCCTCAAAGAGTTATACCCGAGCTATGCTTCATGTATAAAATAAATCTGAATGTTGCACCTCATGATTTTCCTTTCAGGCACTGGGATTTAGAGATATTCACATGAAATGTTCTTGATTCAAGCAATCTGCTATATAGAGGATGTGGTGAATTGCTGTTACTGGAAATTTGCTGTGCTTCGTTAAGCATAATCATTATTTTCAGCCCAATTCTGTATTACATGGTTTGGGTATCACATGTTGTAGCATATCAAGGCAGTTCCAAGAAAATATGTTATTTCTCAGGGTTCCATCAGATCATCTTGTGGAATAAGGTTTACTAATCACAACAGCTGTTCTTCCTGAAATATAGTCATTATTTTCTCCCCTTTATTCTAATCTGTTTTATTTCTACCTCCTTCATTTGCTAATATGATCATCCATGCACTGGTCTTCTTCAACTATCCATTTTTGTCTTTTTTTATTCATTTATTCATATTAACTCCTCACAGTTTTAACCCACAGCTGTCACACCATCTGCATTCTGCTACAGGGTGTCTTCATAGGGGATGTGTTGAACCAGGCAGGTAACTGACACCTTCAGTTAACAACTATGGCTACTCCTCTCTATTTTGGCTTTTTCCGTGGAAGTGATTAATGATTTCTTGTGCTCTGACTCCTAGACTTGGGTTAAAAACCCCCACCAAACTACTTTACTGGGCACCCTAGAATATCTTCAGGGTTGTCTGTATACGTTCAGGTCATAAGGTCTTTTATATTTCATCATGCTATACATGACCACAAAGTACCAGCAGTTACAGGCAGATGGGACTGAAATCACTAGAGCTAAATAGTGTTTATAATTAGCATTACATATACTAATTTCCTTATTATTTTATACATATGTCAAATTTCAACTTAAATACTCCTAATGACTAAATATCCAAATGAATTAATTTGCAAGATTAACAAAACAAAAAAATACAGCACCAACATTTGTCCTTGTGTGGTTACCAAGCCTGGTATTTTCTCAGTCACACATCGCTCCACTGCTCTCTTCCCATGGCTTTATATCACTTGTAGACTGATTTTTTGCTTTACATCACAGTTTCTCTTCCCTTGCCCATGTAACCTCCACATATTGTCTTTGTCTCTTTCCACCAGTGCACATTCTCTAACTGAAGGATGCTCATCTGTTCACAGTCTGGAGATGCTGGCAGCAAGCACACCTCTAACTATCAGTTTATCTCCTCAGTGTGTAACTTGAAAAAAATTGTGTCTCATTTGTTTATATCTGTATGTCTAATTGATTGATTGCTATTGATGAGTTGATGGCTTTAATTCTGGTTGAATCTGTAGTTACCTTATACTAAATGAGTTCTAGCAATTAACAGGGACTGCTCATTGTATTCGCACATCGACAGCAACCACATTTCCCAAACCCTAACAGCTCTGCCTCTTGCTGTGCTTCTTGTCCTAGAAAATAGCAAACAGTAAAATGGCTAACTTTTTTTGGACAAAAGACAACAGTGAAGTAATATTATTTATTTTTGTAGTATAGTAGTGCACTGTCCTAAATACGCCAGTAGAGTACGGCAATGCTGTTAATCTGGTGTTATGACAGGTTCATGTAACACCTGTAATACGTGACCTGTTCTGACACTATAGGACAATTTCCCTGAAACACACTATGTGCAATACTAACGATGGAATATTCTGCCAGTACTGCAACACACAGTGATCCTCATGTCATTCATGTATGTGATTCTTTTGGCTGTATGAAACACAGATTTTAATTTAACAAAAGCTTTTTTTAAAGAATCCCGTATAGCTGAAGTAGACCACTGTGCTAACTTTTAAATATTTTCTGTTTTGCAGTATCAAATGCTTTTCTGGTTGTTGCTACAGGAAGTAGAAATATTGAGGTTTTGGTTAGTCCAGACCTCATTTCTTTCTTATGGCTAAGTACTGTTAAAATTCAGAAAAGAGTTCACTGGTGAAAATGATTGCCTTACTGACAACAGCAGAAGTCTCTTCTTAATTCAGTATATCTCTAAGTCATGAGAAATCTCTAGTGTTGGGCTGATTAAACTCAGTTATACAGCGGAGATGCTGATGCTCATTTACTCTGTTTAACAAATTCAGATCCAGTTTCTATTCTTCCTCTTCAGGCAGCAGAAGAGCTGAGCTAAGCATTCCTCTGGGGTCTAGAGAAGGGGAATAGTGACTCAAAAGGAAAAGTTGCAGCTCTGAAAATACCTTGGGAGTATGTTAGCCAGGCCTGCAAGGAGCAACCCAGTGAAGCCTTTTCTGAAGGGACAACTAGATAATGTACTCCTTCAGCACCGTGTGTATATTCTGCTGCTTCCTTTTTACTGCAGCAAGTTCAGGTCACCAAGGATTTTTCTCTGTTCTAATTATGTAGAAGTTTATTTCACAGTTATTGATGACTATTGCACCTATATTAAGCTTTATAGCTATATTACATTAATATAACTTTTTTTTTAATCTACGCTATAGAGTGGCTTTCCAGGACCCCCTGGCCCCAGTGGCCCCCCTGGCCCACCTGGTCATGCAGGTCCCCCTGTAAGTAGCAGTAATCTTCCTGTAACCATCTTGCTATTCTTTTATATGAGATCCTTCTCTTCTCTGTCATTAATATTAAGTATGTTTTCAACTGATAAATCTGGATACTATGCTAAAGAATTTTACACACAAATGTCGTCTTGGGCTGTACCATCAGCAAGACTCAAGAGCTGAGGGCAATATCCTGTGCTGGCTTAAAACCTTGTGTATCCCTTGTGATCTCTGCAAGTTCATGGGGTGTCAGCTAACACTATTTTAAGACATGCCACTGCCTGCCATCCTGTTAACATTCCCAAATGTTTATCCATACAAAAATTCAATAGGAGGTAAAGGAAAGTGGGAGATAAACATTCAGTGAACATGCAAAGGGTCTGAGTTTTTCAATGTCCATCTCCTTTTAGAGGAGCAGTGTAACTGTGTTTTCACGGAGGCCCGTTCTACTCTGTTCTGGTAATTTCACCTTCAGTCATTTTTTGACTGATCTGACCACAATTTTCCTTACAATTATGAGATTATAAAATATAACAGCACTATGAAGTGATGTATGTAGTTGTTCACATCTTAACTGAGGTTTTTGGTGCATTTTAGGGCTCTGCTGGATACCAAGGATCCCCTGGAGAACCAGGACAACCTGGCCCTCCTGTACGTACCTATTCAGTATCACTGTGTATGCTAAAGGCAGGATCTTAAAAGCATGAATCTGTGCCACCACTGGAGTGGTTGGAAATTTTGCAGATCATCCTAATTGTTTACTATGATGTATGTCAGATGTACAAGTATTTTATGATGCCTAATGCAATTTTAATTGGAAAGAATATTTGTTATTATTGTAGTTAATATTAATTATTTTTCTACAGGGACCTCCAGGCCCTGTTGGAATGGTAGGCCCAGTTGGTCCACCAGGAAAAGATGTAAGTTCACTATTAATTATCCAGTTACTAATAAACAGGAAGAAAAAAAGTTCATTAAATTGCAAGACAACAGAGCACATTGATATTATTGTATTTGAGAATTTTTAACAAATCTCTGTTTCTCCATTTGATAACATGACTTTAAGAAAGTAAATTTGGCTTACATTAGGTCTAATTGTCCATTCCATTAAAGGTTCAATTTTAGCAGGCAATTTGATTGACACCAAAAAAACCCAAAAAACAAAACCAACATAAGCATGAAACATGCTATTTATTTGGTGCAAAATAAATTAGCAGTTATAAAGAAAATCAGACAGCAGTGGTGTTTTTCTGATCCCTTTAAATCTTACTATGGGACTTACAGCCATTAGCACCATTGTCTGTGTCACAGCTGGGAGTCCTGGACAGGTGTAGTACCAGGCAAGGCAAACATCTACAGCTTGTGTCCATTTTGAGTGTTTTACTAAGAAAAATAAGTTTTCTGGGATCATCTCTTGCTAAAGGTTGTCTTGAAAGAACGTAGAAATTAACCAGAGTCTTGTTAAAAAGCTGAGTTTGTAAATTCTGGCAGCTGTTTTCCAGAAGGCAGTCACAGAGTGAACTGTCACCCTGACAGGATTTCCCCACTGCCTTTGGTGGGAGTTTCACCTGCTTCCTCCAACTCACCTTGATCTACCACAACTCGTGCTTCGCCAGTAAGTGAAGCAATAGCAAAACACTGGAAAAAAAATTATTTTCTTTCAATAGGGAGAACCAGGAAGACCAGGCAGGAATGGAGATCGTGGAATCCCTGGATTACCGGTATGGAAAAGCCCCCAATAACAAAGGTCTTCTTACCAAAGGTTTCGTTTTCCCATTTCATGTTAGTCAAGTGAACATGACACACAGTGAATATTGGCTTGTGCCCTTCATACAATAAGTACATGATTTTTTAATCTTTCTATATTTATGTTCCTAGGGTCACAAGGGACACCCTGGAATGCCTGGGATGCCTGGGATGAAAGGTCAACGAGTGAGTATTGAGTAGATTGAGTATAGCTGAGTCTGTAACTCTCCTTGAATTATGGTTTTGCACAGTTGTGATCTCTCAGTCATCATTTCCAAGACTGAATCATAGAATTAAAGTTAATTTCTGCACAATGGAATCTAAACTTCTATAACATAGACTTACGTTTTTTCTGGTTACCTCAATTGTAGAGCTCCATCCTAATGCCAAAAAGGGTTCCAACAGCTAATAGCACTCATTATTGAAAATATGCCCCTTTTGGGAGCTTAATATTTTGCCAAGAGGAATGAAGTTTTCCAGAATGCAGGAGGAATACAATTCACAGATATGGTTTTACTTTCCCACAGGGTTTTGATGGAAAAGATGGTGCCAAAGGTGACAGTGGTGCTCCTGGTCCAAAGGTAAAAGTCTAGAGTGTCATCTTTCTAGTTAGGTAGAGGAATGACCCCCATTATTTGTTGTATAGCTGTGCTTTGTATCTTAAACTGTTACGAAAATACAGTAAGCATTCAAGAAACCCATTTAATATCTCCATGAAAAAATAAGAATCATTCCAAAAGAGTTAGATGTTCTGAACCACTTCATGTCCCAATTTTCCAGCCATAATAAACATGAGACACCAAAATGAAAGGATATGTCTCGGTTATCTGACTTTCTTGCATAATATTTTAAGAGCTGAGTCTTTCTGATTTTTATTTCCTGTTTAATTTTTGATTTGACACTTGTTTAGACTTCTCAAAATTCAGTTCATGCTGAGGACACCCAGCACCACTAGAAAGGAACAACAAATTGGGCTTTTTTCTCTCTCTTCCCCTTGAATAAACCCAAAAATGTTCTCACCAAAGTTCATTTTGTTTTATTTCCATAACAGGGTGAAACTGGTCTTCCTGGAATGAATGGAGCACCAGGCCAGCCGGTAAATCTTGTAGTGTTTAAATACTAACTGTGTTGTTCCTCATCTTTTAACTTTAATTACTCCACCATATGCAGTGAACAATAGTGAGTTATACAAATAAGAGCAATATCTCTTTGCTCAGCCTGCCTATTTTAGAAGCCATTTAACAGATTCATTTTTATATGTTTTCTAGGGACCAAGAGGTCCAGCTGGAGAAAGAGGAAGACCTGGAAATCCCGGTGGCCCCGTGAGTAATCGCAGATGTTGTTCTTATCCAGAGACAGCATATATTCAGATTCAATATGTTGAGATTTCCCTACTTTCTTAAAGCAGTTGTAATGCAAAGGAGTAAAAACTATATAGCATCTGTAAAAATCTCACATGAAAACTTTTCAGTCCCCAATAAAGATGTAACACTTCTAACCCACAATATGTTCACCATCTTATTTCCTGTTTCGCTTTAATAGATTACACATTGAGGAAGAGTTCAGTGTTTTGGCACAAGCTCAGGTTTGGCCAAGAGAAGCAGGGAAGAGGAGTGATAGCAGAGTGGCAGGAGAAGGCAGAGAGAGGGAAAAAATGCAATCTCAGAAGTAACTTGCAGGAAAAAGATAAAATTCCCTCTTTGACTGAGGTTAGGGGGTACGTCCCTTGCTCTGAAGGAATTCTTAGTTCATAGCATTCAACACAACCAACAAAGCAGTTTGATAGCCAGCACCTTGTTTGTGCAGACACTGCATAACCTGAGCAGAGGATCTAGTCTAATATGGCTACAAGACAGGCAACAGGGTCTAAATCATCAGTATTTATCAGGTTTTTGGAGTGAAATTTAGTCTTTTATGTGAATCAGAAGTAACTGTTACTTTGAAATATTCATCTATTGCAATCTTACTTATTCACACAGACAATGCTTTGTAGCTGTTATTTCCTTAAGAAATGTAATAAGAATGTATTTTTACATCTTCCTGTCTCAGTGCAAGTCATGTAAAGTGTTGGATATTCCTTCACAAAATATTTAGTTAATTATTACTTTAGAATTTCTCAGTTAAGAAATCCTTGGGTCTTTTTCAACTAAGTGGGGATGTACAGACACAAGAATATGGTCTCTGGGTGATGGACTTGAAAGGATGTGGGTTCTGTGTCCGAGGCAGTGCTCTGTACCCAACACCTCTCTTCTTTCTGTAGGGTGCACACGGCAAAGACGGATCCCCAGGAGCAGCAGGCCCACCTGTAAGACAACTTTGACTTTTTGTGTTGCTTTAGCTTAATTACTTCTAGCTGATGTTCTGCAATGCCAGAAAACCTGAAATTGGGTTGCACTTGTTCAAGGATGAGCATTTTATTTAATTATATTTCATAACTGTGTTGGTTAAGGTACTTAAAGGACATGGTGTAATAGGAGAGACTTAACACTCTAAATGAAGAAATGCAAAAATCCAAACCCAGATAACTCTCAGGGAACATATAGATGGATGGAAGTGCTGTACGCCATGAAGATCTAATTTTGAGTGATCTTTTCAAATATATTATTTAGCTGTCTGGAGTGGGCAAGCATTTGTCTCTCCCATCTGCCTAGAAACCTCAGCATGTCCACTTGTGTGTGTAACAGCTGTATTGGCTTTCTTTTCTCCTTCTTTTTTTATAATTAGAACAAATTTTGAACCTTTTTTTATAACTTAATCTCCTTAATGATAGATTTCATGTTCTTAAATTTAAAACACAGAAATTCAACTGAACATGTAGAAGTCAGGGTAACTAAGATGTAGGTGTGATATTTTAGGACTAGCCTGATTTCATCTTTTACAGCATGATTTATATTTGCTATTTTGCCAGGTGTTTCCTTACTCAGAGAAAAATCCCATAATCAGACTCTCTTTTTTAACTTAAGATTAATTCCATATGGCTTTTACTTTTTGCATTAATAATATTTCTTTCACTTTTAAGGGTCCCCCAGGTCCCCCTGGAACTGCAGGATTTCCAGGCTCTCCAGGTTTTAAGGTATTCAACTAAAGATCCATAACTACATGGGATTTGGTCCTTTCTCTAGTTACACAGCTCATGTCACTGTACATCATTATTTAATGAGCGCTCCTTTCCCTGGCTTGCCATTACACTGTTTGCAAGCCTACAGCAGATGTGCTGCCACATGCAGCACCAAAAAAACCCCAATCCTCATCATCTTCATGAATGCTCCTAACAAAACACCACTAAGTGGTGGATACTCCGTGCTCTGTGTTGTGCTCTGTGTGGGAGGCACTGGGGTGAACATCCCACAGCTTCAGGAGCTCTGCACCATGCACTGCCTGGAGCACCCGTGTCTCGTGTGCCTCAGCACCAGGCACTGCTCATCTGGCTCTCACACCCAGGTGATGATGCTGGAAGCCTTCTTCCCACATCACACAAAGATACCTCAGTAGAAGAAGAAACCATTAGTTTAATGCTGATTGCCCTGGAGATGATTAGAACACCTTCATTTTCTCCTTTTACTGTGTTTTCCATAGGGTGAAGCTGGTCCTCCTGGTCCTGCTGGTTCTAGTGGTAGTCCTGGAGAGAGAGGAGAACCTGGTCCTCAGGGTAATGCTGGGCCACCCGGGCCTCAGGTATATCAATAACACATGGGACCTGAGAGGTGCCGTGTCACCTGCTCTTCACAGAGCCCTGGGTGTCCTTTGTTCTGGTCCTGGGGTAGCAGCATTGGTTACTCATGCATTTATTTTCCCAGGGCCCTCCTGGAAGAGCTGGAAGCCCTGGCAACAAGGGTGAAATGGTGAGTACTTTTCATATCACTGCCATTGCTGCACTGTGTTGGTGAGGGTCACTGTTTGGACTGGGTAGAGTCTGTCAATGCCTTTCTCTCTTCATCTCTGTCCATTGTTCTCTCTCTGCAGGGACCTTCTGGTATTCCCGGTGCTCCTGGTCTGCCAGGAGGCCGTGGTCTTCCTGGTCCTCCAGGTGCAAGTGGAAACCCTGGGGCAAAAGGCAGTCCGGTGAGTTACTAATGGTATTTACACCAGTTGTACAAACCAATATGGTGGAAGTAAGCCTGATACCATTAAAAAAAAAAAAACATTGATCTTCTCCTATTCACTTGAAATGGTCTAGTAAGTTATTTTATAATGAAAATAGGCAATTATTTTTAGAAATATATAATGTATTTCTTCTACATATTTAGGTGTTGCAATATATAAAGATTATATATAAATATGATAATAATATCTATTTGCTTTCCTAAATTATCTATCAATTCAGATACAACAAAGATACAGCTTGTGTAAATTGGCTACATCAGACAAAATCTGTTGTTTTATAATCCTAGTTTTACCTGTTTAAATTCCCAAGGGCTGAGTCCACAGTCCACTACACCCCATGAGTTGTACCCACTCTTATACTGACACTTACCCCAGCAGGCCCTTTTCTTACAGCCTAACACATGTAGGTCTTTGTCCAAGAAAATATTCAGGAACTTTAAACAAAAGACTCAGTGACGTCTGAAATACCTCAGGAGCAGACATAAAATTTTACTCAATGGTGTTTGAGATTGTATCACTTCTTTTCTTTACTGGATTTTTAAGGAGTCCCATGACTTCCACTTCCAGGTTCAGCCAGTGCATGCTACTTTCTTTGCAGAATGTTAAATAATAAAACCGAGTCAGTAATTTGAAACATCATGTCTACTCCCTAGTATTTCAGTACATCTAGTAGCTCCAGAATGATACCCAGTTGCAACCCATAATTTTAATGGGATTTTCTCCATTTTTAGGGAGACCCTGGCAAGGATGGTGCAAAAGGAGATCCAGGCCCAAAAGGCGAGCGTGTAAGTGATTTCAAAATGTGTCCAGAGACTTTTTTCAAGGAAGTCTGAGCCCTGAATCATTGCACATACAAAAGCTGTTTGGTTTTTTTGGAGACTTCTAATTAACTGATGGGCTTGGTTTCTGTTGTTGCCAGGGTGAAAACGGCACCCCAGGTGCTCCTGGGCCTCCTGGTGAGGAAGGGAAGAGAGGTGCAAATGGTGAACCCGGGCAGAATGGAGTACCTGGTACCCCTGGAGAAAGGGTGAGCTGTGGTACACAACCTTTTGAGCTGAGACAGAGAAAGCAAATTCTGAAGTTCAGAACACTTCCAGGAGAAATTTGGCTCCATATCTCATCTCAGCAAATTCTAGATGTGAAACTGGGTTACAAAACTGGGGAGAAATCTTATCTAGTTTCTCCTCTGAATTGCAGCTCTTGGATCTATCTCAGTTGGAAATAAATTAATTTCTCTCAGTTTTTGGCATAGAAGAAGCAGTGAACTTATATAACTGGTAGTTTTATCAAAAGATTTTTGCTGAGAAGCCATCATAAACTCTGAGAACTACAAGAGGGAATAAATAATAAAAAATTCAAAATTACTTCTCAGTTAATAGAAATAAACAATCAAATTTCTGCTCTGGAAAGTGAAATTAATGTAAATTCTTCTACATTCAAGATATGTCTTTATGTCAACATCTCTAATGTTAATACATCTTAAATATCAATAACAGCAATATTGTCAAGATGTCTTCTATGTCACAATATCTTTACTGCAAACAGGTTTTTTGGTATGTTAAATAATTTTCCAAAAATTTAATAATTCTCACAGAGAAATCCATGAACTGTTTTATTCAACAAAATAAATAGCAACATCCTTACAAATTTTAGATTTCTGTTCCCATCAGAAGTACAGGAAATTGTGCCAATGTATTTATAAGTCCTAACTTAAGAATTGATTGCAATATTTGCTGAATCTGTGAGGAAACCAAAGATGCACAATGACCTGATTAATCATGCTAAACATATAAATGGGGCTGCAAAATGAAATATATAATTCAAATTTCTTGTAAGAAATTAAGATAGTAGTAAATATAAATATTAAAAAATACAATAGACCTCTTCTTAGTATTGATTTGGAGGAAAATAATTATTTAATACTGAATGTGATGTTTTATGTTTTTATATTACTTTAGAAAATTCATGAATAATGATTCAGGGCCAGCTAAAAATAACGGAGGACAGGCTATCATTTCAGCAGGACCATTATAACCAAAGAGAAAATGTAGTCCTTCTTACTACCATGAAATGCCACTTCCATCTTCTTTTTTTCCCATTAATGTTCATACTGATATGTCTAATGATTGAGAAGAAAAACCCAGTTGCCATTACCTGTGTTATATTGCCTACAATCCACAGTTTGTTCTTTTATCTGGCAGGGCTCCCCTGGTTTCCGTGGCTTACCGGGTAGCAATGGACTTCCAGGTGAAAAGGTATAAACCTTCCTCCAAAAAAGTCCTCCAAACTTTTGAAGAATCCATGTGAATTTGGATGGACAGTTTGAGATTCAGTACGGCGCTGATTCCCTTGCTGTGAATCTCCACATCTCTTCCCAGGGTCCTGCAGGTGAGCGTGGCAGCCCAGGTCCCCCTGGCCCCAGCGGACCCGCAGGAGAGCGTGGACAAGACGGAGGCCCAGGTCTTCCTGGAATGAGAGTAAGACAGGACATCTCCAAGAAAATGTTATAAACTCTGTTAGAGATGACTGAGCTGATACGGTAGAGGAGTCCAACTAGAAATCCTTTCCATGAATTCCTTAAGTAGTCATAGCATCCATTCATGGTGGGACTGTGGAGAGACGCGGGGCACTCCCAAGACACTGCCACAACGGAGTGGGCAGGCTTTGGGGAGGCTCCCAGAGCATGGCAGGTCCTGCCATGAGAAATGCTTTTAATGTGAATTAGCATTGGATGATTTTCTGATTAGCTCTTTACATTTCAGCAAATTCTAGCATTAGGTATTTAGGGGGGGTTATTTAAATATATTTCTATTTCAATTATTATTTAAATAGTCTTAAATATTTAAATAATTAAATTAGACATTGATTTAAGTATTAATATACCTAAGTATTATATTTTTGGCTTATTTGCAATTAAAGCAAATAAGCTGTTGGTCAGTTTTTCACAGTACATATCAGTAAGATTTCAGAGATGGCTTATTGTGTAACACCGACAGAATGTAGCAACATCTAAGTGTACATGGAACAACATTCTGGGAGCTGTAGTAAGAATTAGTAACTCCTAATAACAAATATATTGACATTCCAAAACCTAACTGTAGGCTTCTGGGAACTAAACAAGACTTTATTGGCAATGAAAATGAATTATTTAAAACACAACAAAA
Source organism: Platysteira castanea (assembly GCA_013397175.1). Lineage (NCBI taxonomy): Eukaryota > Metazoa > Chordata > Aves > Passeriformes > Platysteira > Platysteira castanea. The sequence goes on along the minus strand of VYXC01012506.1, from coordinate 916,354 downwards.
AGAATATTTAGAAAATTAAACAAGTTAATGAAAAAGTGTTACACATTGTGTTGCTTTCCGGTAGAGGTACGTAGTCAGAATTGTTTCATTCCTTGTTTTTTCCATCTAAAATTAGTTTTCTGACCACATAATGAAAGAACAAAATTTCTGTGCTACTTGATTAATGTCTGGTGTCTTGTTTATATACAATTCTCAGAAAAAGCAATAAACTCATAATGACAGAATTTGTTTGCTTTTGCCAATTTTCCCCCTTCATGGGATGAGGGAAATGGGAAGACTTTTAATCTTTTTTAAAGAGGATGAAATCAAGGAAGTAGTTTTTATATATTTATATTTATGAATTAAAATTTAATAATAGACTTTTTAAACTGAAGTATAACACTCTTTTTTTTCTTCAATTGCAGGGCTTGCCCGGAATTCCAGGAAGCCCTGGCAGTGATGGGAAACCTGGCCCTCCTGTATGTACCTTGTGCAAATATTTTATCCTAGTCCTCCTACTGACCCAACCCTACCCTTATCCCACAGTATCCACATGACAGGTTGTTATCACAGCCAGATTAATCATCCCCTTTCTGTTTGCCTGAACTACCAGAGCACGTTTTATGCTGTACCACTGTAATAGCAGCCTGCAAACCCTGTCACTCCACACTGTGTAAATACAGAGTGTATGGGACACAAGTTGAAATACAAAACACAGAATGAGTTTCGAACAGTCTCCCCCTCACTCACTGTTAAATGAGTCATAGCTATTGCTTTATTTCACCTCACAGGTGCCATGTCCTCCTTTCTTTTTTGTTTATCCCAGGGCAGTCAGGGTGAATCTGGACGCTCTGGCCCCCCTGGCCCTCCAGGCCCACGTGGCCAGCCAGGTGTGATGGGTTTCCCTGGTCCTAAGGGCAATGAGGTGAGTGGGATTTCTCCTCTTCCGTGCTGATCCTTGATGAGTCAAATGTTAAACTAAATTGCTCCATAGTGGGGCTATCTCATGCTGCTGCTTTAGACTATTGTCCACTGACCAGAAACAAGTATTTCAAATGTAATCTTTCTTTTTTGTAAGGGTGCACCAGGCAAGAATGGAGAAAGAGGCCCTGGTGGACCACCTGGAACACCTGTAAGTTTTGCTAATATTTTGTTTAATAATGACACAATATTAATAATAACTTGATAAGTCTTACAAAAACGATATCACTCACTAACCATAGCTTAATTTTGTCTTTGAATAGGGTCCTGCTGGGAAGAATGGTGATGTTGGCCTTCCAGGTCCTCCAGGACCTACTGTAAGTGTGGTGGGCCCATGCAAGGCAATGATCAGGGGGTCTGACACGTACAGATAAACACTGGGAATTTAAGGGCAGGAAAATATTTTTAATGATGCAAAGAAATCTCCTTTTATGAAGACAAGTAAAAGAGCTCTTCTTTGCCACTATTTAATGAATGAATATTCAAAACTTTGATGGGAGAAACTTGACTCAGGTATACCTGGTGTAGATTGAAATGAAAAGTCAATTTAGAGCTCTTGGTCTTTTCAAACAGAAGTGTATTGTTGCTCCCGTTAACGTTTAAGGCATTTCAATTTCCTATCAAGTTAAAATATGTCTGCTGAATCACATCTAAGAGCTGGAGTGAAAAGAGCAAATACCACAACACCAAAATATGTTATTTTTTGAGACTGTGCAACGCCATCATCAGGTCACGATAAGGAAGCATAGATTAGGGGTGGTGTTTGTATGCTGGAGGTGTTTGTATGCCGAAGTGTCGCCAGGCAAGTTCATGGATTTTCTTCCTCATTTGTTTGACTCTAGGGTGCTTCTGGGGAGAGAGGAGAACCAGGACCAGCAGGCCCACCTGGCCTCCAGGTGCCATGTGTTTACTGTTTTTTGATTCTTTCTAACAAACTAACACACACAAAATTAAAAAAAAAATAATAAAGGCATCTGAACTTTTACACTGGAGTGCATCATCATATTTTGAATATAATAGAATATGACAGATCAACTGCTTAACAGAATTTACTGCATCATAGATCATTGCAAACCAGGGGGTTAGCTGAGATTGTGTCACCTAAACTCCTTAGCTATCAAATTAGTATCTCCTTCTTTCTGAAGGGTTGGAATGATTCAGCCACACATCTTTGTGTCAAAACCAAAAATTTGAAGATGGAAAAGGCACAATTTATCTGTGTAACATGGATAACACTGTACCTTCATGTAGGGGCTGCCTGGTGGACCAGGACCAGCTGGAGAGAACGGAAAGCCTGGAGAACCAGTAAGTAGTCATTTGTCTTTTTTTAAGTAACAAAAAATTAAGAAGTTCTTCCTATATTATATTTTCAAATTCAGACAGCTCTCAGCTCTCTTTAGAGCAGCAAAGTCTGATTTTGGGAATAATAGGGTAGAGAAACAGGATGCCAACCACAATGCAGATTTACTAAGTTCACGGATAACTTACATTTATTTTCTCATCACCAGGGGCCAAAAGGTGATATTGGAGGACCCGGATTCCCAGGCCCTAAGGTAAATAACAAAGCAACTTTTTTGTAATGACATAAACGAATTAACAAAGTTTGAGCCTGAAAACAAAGAATAACACATTTTTTATCACAGGGTGAAAATGGTATCCCAGGAGAACGTGGTGCACAAGGTCCCCCAGGACCTCCTGGAACAAGAGGTGGACCAGGTCCTGCTGGCACAGAAGGTGCCAAGGTACCCACAGACTTTCTTCCTTTTCTGCTGTTCTGCTACCATTTGGGTTAATTTTCTTTTTTCTAATTATTTTTTCTTACTCTTTAGGGTCCTCCTGGCCCACCTGGTCCCCCTGGAGGCACAGGACTGCCTGGCTTACAGGGAATGCCAGGAGAAAGAGGAGCTTCTGGAAGCCCTGGACCAAAAGGGGAGAGGGTAACACACACACACACTTTTGATTTTATGCTAATTTATTGTTAGCTTCCCACAGGTCACTGGGCTTGTCCGCATCTTCACTTCAGCCTGATTTCAGAGGTGCAGATTTTGTAGCAATACTGTTGAATTAGCAACGGGATGTGGGTCCTACCTGTTGGAAAATATGGGATTCTTCCCTCAGTTTCATACATGCTAGATAGATTGCTGCACTGGGTCTCTTGGGGGATGGGTACATCAAAACAGTTCTACTGAATCTAATTAATGATGAGAATAGTTTATACCATGGGCAGACAATCTGGCACAGATTTCATTTTTAATCAATTTGGGTTTTTTGCCGTCAAAGTATGTATTATCTGATGCTGAATATTGGGCAGAATATCATTCCCAGTTTCAGTAAGGAAATCTGGCTATTGAGAGACCCTCAGTATGAGATCCTTCCCCCATTTAGGCTCAGGCTTCCTTTTTGCTCATGCTTTTTATGTCTTAAACTTCCTAGGGAGAACCTGGTGGCAAAGGTGCTGATGGCCTTCCTGGTGCAAGAGGAGAGAGAGTGAGTATTTAAACATCCAACAGTTTATCCATTAGCTTTACACAGCCTGCACTTAGAACATAAGTAACCTCACAGTGGATAAATACTATCTAGGACAGGTAGAGTTGTAATCTCACAGTGTTTCATTCCAGCCGTGCAAAACTGGGTTTTTAAACTAAATTGGACCTAACACTAGTTTGTGGGATTGTCACTCCTTGGGTAAATAAATTGGATTTTTTTGCAGAAAGATTGCAGTTGACTGGGACAGTGTTTTAGAGGAAAAGCAATCACACGAAAGTAGAGAAAATCTACCTGACTGGTGTTATAATGAATCACAAAAAGACATTGCTAGTAAATATTCTCATACAGCATATTCCTACAGGTTACTACATATATTTATACAACCATATAGCAAATGCACATAAAATAGACCCTTGAAATACGTACATCTATCAAATCAGTACCTGCAGGCAGCAGATGCATCAAAGTAATGAGGGATGAAAAATATACAAATGCAGCTTGGTTGAGTTGGAGGAAATTTATAAAATTTATTTCAGACCATAAGGTCCACATAAAATTTTCAAGAAAGAAGTAAGTCAGGGAGCTAGTCAGGAGATGCTGAATATATGCTGAAGAAATGTGAATCAATTATCTATCTGAAAATTAGGGCAACAGGTCACTTTTACTGTATACCATTGAAAGAGACCTATTAACTTCAGGTGCTTTTGGGTTAGGTTTGGATGGTGAGGGAAAAAAAAAAGAATCACTCAGCTGGAGATATCTCACACTGCAAAATGGAGTGGTTCAGAGCATCACTCCAAAACATGGTGTGCAAATGTACTTTGGCACTGTAGGCTTGCTTCATTAAAATATCTTTGGCAATCTGTTTACGCTGAAACATGAATGCTCTCGATCAAAACAGAGGCGTTAACATTGTCATATTTTGATGCAAAATATGCCATTTTTTAATTTTGCAATTTTTTAGGGCAATGTAGGTCCCATTGGTCCTCCCGGTCCTGCCGGCCCACCTGGAGATAAGGTAAAGCATGCTCATCATGGTGTTTGTACTGTGAAGAGCCCCGGGGGGGGGCTGTCTCATGGGAAGCACACAAACACCCAGTGACCGTCCTCGTTCCTTGCAGGGAGAGACTGGCCCAGCAGGCGCCCCTGGTCCAATGGGTTCCCGTGGAGGTCCTGTAAGTGACAGAACTTTTCTTCCCATAGAACTTCACCATGGCTCCTCTTGCCTATAGACATCAGTGCTGCATCAACCCTATCAGGAATACGTGGCTTGGGTTGTACATGAACTAAGCACATTCAGCTCCTGTTGATTCTTGGGATTTATAAGTGCTAAAGTCTTCAGAAAATCAGGGCTTTTGACACTGCAAAGGGGTCAGAGGGCTGCGGTGACAGGGCAGGGCAGGAGTGTGAGTGCTAGTCACGTCCATCTTGATTTAAAGTTAAGTAAACTTTTAAAAATACTCTTTCTTGTATTTATTTTTTTTTTACATTGAACACCTTGGGATCTCAGCTGGATCTAGGAAACACCATGGATTGTGCTCAGGGTTTATATGGGTGTAGCTGAGTTAAGTTTATCATATTCTAGATAATTAACAGATAATTCCTGAACAGTTGTGTTTAGCACTTGGGAGCAACAGGTGTTTTGGATCAGAGGTTGGGGGTTTTTCCCTCCAAAGGCTGGAGACAAAGAGAGTTCAGCACCATCAATAGGAGTATTCGCTAACTTTTAAAGTGAAGTTTATTTTTCTAACATCTTCCACTGCTGACATGTGGTTTTCCACAGGGTGAACGAGGAGAACAAGGTCTTCCTGGACCTGCTGGCTTCCCTGGAGCCCCAGTAAGTGTCTACACTACTCTTTTTGTACTCAGGCACACGTAGGGCAACATGGCTTTATCCTTCCCCTCCCGCACTGGTAGGCCAGTAGAGTTCAACTGCATTCACATTTAATATTTAAATTCCCTTCAGAAGAGTCCCTGGATAGCATTTCTCATCCTTTTATCACCTGCTTTTTAGAGTGGTAATATAAAAATACAATTTTCCTACAGGGTCAAAATGGGGAACCTGGTGGGAAAGGAGAACGAGGCCCCCCTGGTCTAAGAGGAGAGGCTGGACCCCCCGGAGCAGCAGGCCCCCAGGGCGGCCCTGGAGCCCCAGTAAGTGTTTGCTGTTCCTTGTGGCTACAGAGAGGTTTCTCCAGCCTTCCCTCAGCCTCAGGGTGCTGGGCCCAAGTGCAAGGAGATCAACTGCCTTGACTTATTGACACTTATTGACACTTCCTATAATTTTAATCTTTATCAAATAATTTGCTTTATCTACTTCCTTCCATGTAGGGTCCACCTGGTCCCCAAGGAATAAAAGGAGACCGTGGCTCTCCTGGTGGCCCTGTGAGTATCTCTTCGATTTAGTCACTGCTAAATGCCTCTATTTATTACAACATGTGATGTAAATGAAAAACAAGAACTTCAATGACTTTGCTATTGGCAGTTCAAGAATAATTAAAGTGTTCTAGAAGGAGTAATTAAAGTTGAAGTGTTTAGTAATCTGGATTACGTTGATTATAATATAAGTAAGGTGCCAAAATAGCTTTTGGAACAACAACCCAAAGCTCCAAAATAGCTTATCTCAACAGTTAATATATTTACTTGCCATCTTTGCTGTTAGCTCAAGTTTGTCCATTAGCTCAAGTTTGAGAAGAATATGTGATCTCTCCTGGCAAAAAAAAATTTTAAAAAGAAAAATTGTGACATTTTGTTCAGTTGCAGGACATTTAATTCAGGTTTCAAACAAAACATGACTATAATTTAAACTCAGCAGTATTTAAAAATAAATTTTTTGCTGTGTTTCCAGTATCCAGAAAATGACAACTAAAACTATTGGTCTTCTCTAGGGTGCTGCTGGTTTTCCTGGTGCTCGTGGTCTGCCTGGTCCCCCTGGTAACAATGTAAGCTGGTTTATCCTCCTTTTCTTTTATTCTTACTTAGTGGTTACATTTAGACCTATATTGAGATATTAAAATTATACATTAATATATTTAATTAAATAAATTAAATATATTAATTAAATGTACATTAATATATTAGAACATATTATGCAAAAACACTCTGAATATGATGCTTGTACTTCAGGAAAAAATGGCAAAAATGAATTTACTCTCCTTATTCTATGGAATAGAAAGTAGGATTTTAATTAGGGTACCATTAAAGTCAATGCTATTCTTTCCATTCATTGGCTCAGCTAAGATTGTTATGAAAGACATTTCATTCTGCACATGTCCAAGACACCATATTAAAAGCNGTTTAGTAATCTGGATTACGTTGATTATAATATAAGTAAGGTGCCAAAATAGCTTTTGGAACAACAACCCAAAGCTCCAAAATAGCTTATCTCAACAGTTAATATATTTACTTGCCATCTTTGCTGTTAGCTCAAGTTTGTCCATTAGCTCAAGTTTGAGAAGAATATGTGATCTCTCCTGGCAAAAAAAAATTTTAAAAAGAAAAATTGTGACATTTTGTTCAGTTGCAGGACATTTAATTCAGGTTTCAAACAAAACATGACTATAATTTAAACTCAGCAGTGTTTAAAAATAAATTTGTTGCTGTGTTTCCAGTATCCAGAAAATGACAACTAAAACTATTGGTCTTCTCTAGGGTGCTGCTGGTTTTCCTGGTGCTCGTGGTCTGCCTGGTCCCCCTGGTAACAATGTAAGCTGGTTTATCCTCCTTTTCTTTTATTCTTACTTAGTGGTTACATTTAGACCTATATTGAGATATTAAAATTATACATTAATATATTTAATTAAATAAATTAAATATATTAATTAAATGTACATTAATATATTAGAACATATTATGCAAAAACACTCTGAATATGATGCTTGTACTTCAGGAAAAAATGGCAAAAATGAATTTACTCTCCTTATTCTATGGAATAGAAAGTAGGATTTTAATTAGGGTACCATTAAAGTCAATGCTATTCTTTCCATTCATTGGCTCAGCTAAGATTGTTATGAAAGACATTTCATTCTGCACATGTCCAAGACACCATATTAAAAGCATGTGGCAGGAGTGATGCAAGAAAGCAGAAGGGCCTGCTACTATTTCCAGTTTCTGTGGTAGAGCCGTGGGTAAGGAATGTGTACCCTGTATTGGATGCATTACAGGCACTGGGCATCCAAAATGTGCAGGTGTATGTCCAGACAGCCAGGATAAAAAATACCAGTTGTGAAAGTGATACATGAAAGGATTCTCTTACAACACCAGATCAGATGTGGGTGCACAGGGGCTGGACCCCAAATCAGGCAATGACTCGGGTCTGGAGAGCCCCGATGAGACCAGTGCCAGTACATGTGTGCAGCTCACGCTTTCCTTTTTAAAACTCTTTTTAGGGTAGTCCAGGTCCCCCTGGTAACGCAGGACCTGCAGGCAAGGATGGGCCTCCCGGACCCCCTGGTAGTTCTGGTGCTCCTGGAGGTCCAGGACCTGCTGGAATCAGAGGTGAGCCTGGCCCACCAGGAGAAAAAGGGTCCCCAGGAGCACGAGGAGAAAGGGTAAGTGCCCCTTCGGCCAGGGACTGTTCCACCAGGAGACAGGGATTATGTCTGTCCAGAACAAGCAGCCACCTATGTTAAAGATGCTCCCACTGACTGAAGTGACCTTTTCTCAAACAGGGGGCACCGGGTGAGCCAGGTCCTCAAGGAATCGTTGGCGGCCGGGGGAACACGGGTCTGCCAGGCCTGCGTGGCCCCAGTGGCCCGCCCGGGATGGCAGGGGCCAAGGTGAGAGCCCTTCCCTGCAGCTACAGCCTCAACTCTAACACAATCCTAACTCAGCTGCTAACAATAGCCTAGAGATGCAAAAAGTGCTAAAAATAGCTTAGAGACACACAAAGTAATGAATGTGTTGGGGGTGTTGGAGGGTTTAACGCTTTTTAGTCCAGAGATGAGAGAATTTACAGTTATTTGTGTTTACATCCATAAGATCAGGCTTTAATATGTCTGATATCCAGCTCCTGTGGGATGTAAGGTTGTCTTTCAGATTATATTATAGATATTATATATCTAGGAGTATATTACCCACTGCACACACTTTGAAGGGTCATGAGGAGGAGGCTGTGACCTCTCCTGGGTACAAGATCTGAGTCATAGTCTCACCTACCACTAGCTGTTTACCTTTGCTTAATTTTTAAGATGTTACTTTCTTAAATATTAGGACCCAAACAGAAAAATACTTTCGCTTCCCTTCAGAAAAGGTGGAGTGAGGCTTGGTTTATATTTTATCACTAATACAGACCAGCATTTTCTGGTTAACTGCTTTGGCCATTGTTTTTGGGCACACGAGAAGAGACATACCCCATTTATTATTTCTTAGTTGACAGTCAATGGGGAACATTCAATGACCTTGCATGACTATTACCAGCAATGAAAAGAAACCAGTTTGGTCAAGATTTTGTCTCTTATTTTGTGTATTCACAACCAGCAAAGCCACACTGACCCATCACTTCATTAGGTCTCCTTCAAATCTCTACGTAGTTAATAACATGCAAAGTACACTGCTATTTCCTAAGAACATTACCTGCAATGGAATCCCTTCCCTTTTTGTTCAGGGTGAAGATGGTAAACCAGGCACCAACGGCATCCCGGGAGAACGCGGTGCTCCGGGTCCCCAAGGTCCTGTTGGACAAAGAGGCTTACCTGGAGAGCCTGGCAGAGATGTGAGTGGATGGGATTTCCCTGCTAGCTTGTGAGTTACAAACGGGAGACTCCACGAGCAAATATGCTTTAAGGCTGACAAAGCCTCTCTCAAGAGCCTGATGCACGGGGGTCTGAGGACATTGTGCCCTCCTCTAAGGAGGTCTAGCCTCCTGTCCCTGCCTTCCCCTTCACTGCCCAGGGACCTAATCCGTCCCGCTTGGAACTGAACAGGACGTTGTACTGTCTGTATGCCTACAAAATAATGCCGGTTTTACAGGTCTTTTAGGAGCCACTCCACCTCTAGGAACTCTTTCTTCTTGAAAACTCTTTCTTTGATGAGCACTGTTGAAGCTTACTGGGAAACAAGCTGTCTCCTGGTCATGCAGTTTATCAACAAACTGTACCACTGTTTTGCAGGGTAACCCTGGCTCTGATGGCTTGCCTGGACGTGACGGATCCCCAGGAGGCAAAGTAAGAAATCACCAATATCTTTAGACTGCCAGATAAATGAGACATGAACTACTTGGCAATGTATGTAGTTCTGTGATTTGTAATTTGTTTCTTGAACCTCCTGTGCTCCTCTGAACATACTCCTTGTATTGAGTTCTATAAAACATGACATTTATCTGCAGGGTGACCGTGGTGAAAGTGGCTCTCCTGGCCCCCCAGGACCCCCTGGCCACCCTGGACCTGCAGGTAGTGCTGGTTCACCTGGAAAAGCTGGTGAAAGAGGATTTCAGGTAAGACCAAAACAAAAGGGTTCCTGCTTACTTGCATACCCTTCCTACGCAAAATCCATTTCATGCAGTAATAACGAAGTAGTTTTGAAGAGTCATAAATTTGTTCCTGTCAGAGTTGCTTGAAACCAAGGACCTCTTCTATAAAATTATCCAGGGGAAAGACATCTCAGTTTATGTTCTGACAACTGTATAGAAATTAAGCTCAAAATTCACGTACTCCGCAGGAGTAGGATGAAACTCATGTAGGATGCCAAAAAAGCACATCATCCCACCAGGCCCTGTCCTAATTTCCATCCCATCTGGTGCTCATACAGCACAAGCAATGTGTTATTTATTTAAACTAAGGGAGTAACTTTGGAAGGCCTCAAGTTATCTCTCACGAGTGCTGACCCCAGCACAGCTTGAGCACAGCCCCTCACAGAGGGAAGAAGGGCTGCAGTGCCTGTGTACAGATCAGTGCCTACAGGCAGCTGAGAAAGGCTGGCATTGGTACTAAAACAGCCTGGCCAGGATTCTTGCTGGTTATAGCGTGTGTGGAGCTTCCCCTTGTTTCCCAACACCTGCTGGCTGTGAGCACACAGCTTATCTGGAAATAAAGAGGTGGGCTCAGCTGCTCCAAGTGATCTATACCTTCTCATTCTTACCATGTCACAGGGTCCACCTGGCCCTCCTGGCTCTACTGGTCCTGCTGGTGCTCGTGGTCCTGCAGTAAGTCATATTTAAAGTATCTGTGATGTCATCCATTCACTATTTCCTATTATATGGGCATTGCTCTTATCTCCTTCTATCTTCCTTTTATTGCAAATCTACTCTTATAGGGCCCTCAAGGTCCTCGTGGTGATAAAGGTGAACCTGGTGAACGAGGCAGCGCTGGCATAAAGGGTCACAGAGGGTTTCCTGGTACCCCCGGTCTCCCTGGTCCTCCTGTGAGTATTTTGCATTGGATTGGGAATTACAGCTGATCTTAGTTTCTGTGTTTAAGCCCCAGGTACCTAACTAACCTTAGCTAATTTGATGGGAATCTATGTAAATTTGATTGTCAAATGTTTCAAGATCCAGATTCCCTGAATCAACCTGACATAAGCATTATGAAAGCACTGGAAGAAGCTGCTTGAAAGTCAAGATGGGTTTACTATAACCCTTTCAATAAAAACTTCTTATATATTCATTTATAGAGGATATTCCTGATTTAATTAGGAAAGAGAGAAGTAGGGGTTGAAATGTCTATGCCTATTAGAAATCTCTTCTAGACAGACAACTAAAGGTACTCAGAGTCCAAATACCTCTCTTGAGTCATGTATCTTTTATAGAAAGTAATACTGGGGCAAAATGGGCAGGAAACTGTGAACTACTGAATTGTAAACATGTATTACTGTTTGAACATAGCTAAGAGAATTGAAGGGCAAGAATAGACAGGCATGCCATAGATATTTATGACCAGTACAAGTTTAAGAAGGGATTTATACTGAAAAAAACCTACGAATACTCTGAATGAGAATCAAGAAACCAAAGCTTATTCAATTAGCATACCAAAGATGGCACCAATACCAACCTATTAAACAACAAAATAGAACCTGGAGTCTAATAAATAACATGAGAAAAAAAATTGATAAATTCTCATTTGATGATCAATAACTTTTAAACAAATGGCTTTGTAGTGCACAGACAGAGCAAATTTGTAAATGTGTTTGAAATCATGAGTGCTTGTCAAATTATTTAAATAACATTACTGGTAATATTATTAAAAGTGCAGCATTTTGGCTACAGCTACGTATTCTTATAAGAGTTCATCCAAAGCTCATTGGTGTCAGTTGGCTTTCTTGCATTTTGGATGACACACCTCTAATACGTTTTCATATAGAGAACATTTGAATATTTTTTTCTGGTTAAAGAATGGCCACCATTCTCTCATAGCTGACATAGCCTTTTCATAAGGATGTGTTTTGTGTAATCTTAAAGAGGTTTTCAGTGTCTTAATCTAAGGCACATCCAGCTAGTTGCAAGATAGTACCGGGAGGGGTATGACTGACTTTTCCTTTTTTCATAGGGTCCCCTGGGTCCACAAGGTGCAATTGGAGGTCCAGGAGCTTCAGGTGCAAGGGTAAGAAAAATTCCTTACTCAGCCTAAATGCAAGGAAAATTCAGACTGTTTAGTTAAGATAGAGATAGATACAGACATAAATTTTAATTGGCCATCTTAACAGACAGCAGCTGAAGAAAGAAAAAACACCTGATAAATCATACTGGAATATTTGAAATACCGCACAAAATATCTGAATTATCTGATAAACTATTTTGACCATATTATTTGTATTCATCATTGTTCTAGGGTCCCCCAGGACCAGCTGGGCCACCTGGAAAAGATGGTACCAGTGGCTACCCAGGTCCAATTGGTCCTCCCGGCCCCCGCGGTACCAGAGGCGAAAGCGGCCCTGCCGTAAGTAAATGGTGCAACTCACACAAGCAAATCTTAGAGGAGTATTCATGAAACATAGGATGCTCCACTCTTTAAATATCTCCCTCGGAAATTCTCTATTTCATGGATAAGGTTTGTGACAGGAGGTATCTAGTTACCAAGGCTAAATCCAAAACCATGCAGCTCGCTCATAGTTTAGTGTAACTATTGGTGGCCCGGGTGTTGTGTTGGTCTCAGATGATCATTGACTTTTCTGCATACACCGGGATCCCCTCCTCGCTGCAGAGCACAGACGCCCTTTGGGTCTGGGAAGTCACAGAATGTGTTTCCAAGACTGCTCTGGAGAGGCCAGAGCTGCAAAGGTGTCACCATCAGAGTCACCTCCTAAAGCCAAGAAATGGTCACTCTCTGGATTTCAGTGGAAAGGGTTCCTTCTCAAAGCCCAGACATAAAGACAGTCAAACTTGACAAAAGTAGAGAAAAAACCCCCCAGTTTTAAGAAAATAAAGGCCTGGAAAATCTAACAGTTGTTTATACATCTGTTTAATTAATGAATAAGTAAACCAAATGTTTGTGTAAGAATTCTCATTTTTTTTAAGACACACGGACTTTTAGTTTTAACCTGTTTGCTATTTTTTTAGGGTCCACCAGGGCAGCCTGGTCTTCCTGGTCCTTCTGGTCCTCCTGGCCCATGTTGTGGTGGTGGCGTAGCTGCCCTGGGTGCCGGTGAGAAAGGTCCAGTTGGCTACGGACAATATGAATATCGAGATGATCCCAAAGAAAATGATATCAATCTGGGTGACATCATATCTTCAATGAAATCAATTAACAACCAGATTGAAAACATCATTAGTCCTGATGGGTCCCGGAAGAATCCAGCTCGTAACTGCCGAGACCTGAAATTCTGCCACCCCGAGCTCAAGAGCGGTATGTTTAGATTTTATTTTCGCCAGTGGTAGCAGGTCTTGGGGACTGTTTTGGTTTTTTGGTTTTTCTAGCTTGAGTATTTAAATGCAGGTATCTTCCGTAAAGATTTTACTTTTTTTCAAGCAAATGTCATGAAAAATATGATAAATGTAAAAATAATTTTAAACATTAATTAACTATGCATTTACACAGAGTATATATTTGACTTCAACTCTGCTCATTGTGTCCTCAGAAGTGAACATATGTTTATATAATTTTGGGGGGAAAAAAATTTACAAGTTCTATATTTATTCCAAATTGCAGTCCCCTTACAGTATTCACATGAACTCAGGATCTTTTTATACCATCTTATTTTCTGTGGCATCTCTTCTGTCAAAATTAATACATTTCCTGATTTGGCTCAGAAATCTGGCATAGAAATAAGCTTTACCATCATGCAGCCAGGTTCTTCTCCCAATACATTAAGCCCCTTAACATTTTTCCTTACCTCTAGGAGAGTACTGGGTTGATCCCAACCAAGGCTGCAAGATGGATGCTATTAAAGTCTACTGCAATATGGAAACTGGTGAGACCTGCCTCAATGCTAACCCCAGGACTGTGCCAAGGAAAAACTGGTGGACTAGTGCAAACAGTGGAAAGAAACACATTTGGTTTGGAGAATCTATGGATGGAGGCTTCCAGGTGAGAAATGAGCGCAGTTAACAGCCCAAACTGTACATCACAACATGCTAAAAAACAATTCTGAAATTAACTGAATGAGACAATTAGTATGTGAAAAAATCATGATGTGGACTGTCCCTAGACATGATTAAACAAACACTCTTGCCTGTGTTGGTACCCTGCAGTTCAGCTATGGAGATCCTGATCTTCCAGAGGATGTCTCCGAAGTTCAGCTGGCCTTCCTGCGCATCCTCTCCAGCCGTGCCTCCCAGAACATCACCTACCACTGCAAGAACAGCATTGCCTACATGGACCACGACAGTGGGAATGTTAAAAAAGCTCTGAAACTGATGAGCTCTACAGAAAGTGAGATCAAGGCTGAAGGAAACAGCAAATTCACATATGCTGTTCTGGAAGATGGCTGCACTGTAAGTAAACAGGAATTTAGTGCTGTAGTTAATAAATAATTCCCTCTAGAGGACCAGACCCATAACAAAGGAAGAGAGCTTTGCATGGCCTGGGTAAGGAAAAGACACAGCTGCAGCTAGAAGGGGGAACCTAGATCCTGTACACCATTCTTGTAGCAACTGTAGGAAGTGAGGTGCACTTCCATTTAAATCTGTGCTTCACAGGTCTCTCCTTGCTTTAGAGTCAGCGTCAGGGAAGTCACAGTCACCAAGTTTTGATCCATCCCATGTCAGCTCTAAAACTAGTCATACCAAGACTAGCTGGTTGAAGCCGTGGGCTCTTAGGGGAAGAGGCAAACAGTCATTTTGCAGATCCAGCATTGCTTCCCTGTGCCTTGTCAGTGCAGCAGAAACTACTGGAGAGGAGCAGGAACACCCCTGAGCATGCTGGTCTGACAGCACCTGCAGCCTTTTCAGTAACATGGAAAACACTAACGCTGTGCACAATTTCTCCCTCCTGGGGTCATCTCCACAGAGACTGCAACCAGTTTTCAACAGGTTGAGAGGGCTCGTTATTACAGATACCGGAAATCTGATAAACTGTGGGATGACTTCCACATAGCCCAGCACTCATGTCTCTAACACATTTTTGTTTTCTGTTTAACTTCACAGAAACACACTGGTGAATGGGGTAAAACAGTTTTTGAATACAGGACACGCAAGACGATGAGGTTGCCGGTGGTTGATATTGCACCATTAGATATTGGTGGTCCTGATCAGGAATTTGGCGTGGACATTGGCCCAGTTTGCTTCTTATAAATCAAAGATCCTGCTTTTTCTGAATCCCCAGCAAACAGATTCACACTCCAACCGTGCTCCTTTGTTTCAGCCTTGTCAGCTAGTACAGGTGCCCATCTGTATCCCAGTTATTTATTAACAAAATTTCTGGGGGAAAAATCAATTTGATTTCAAGGGTTATTTTTTTTTCGCTATTACACAAAATACAGTAAAAATGCCTTTTTTTTTGCTCTATTTTTTTTACCAAATTCCATCTTCGAAACATGTCTCCGTGGTGCTATAATAAAACTTCAACACTTAATAAAACAACACTGTGTTCTATTAGTTGAATGTTAGCCAATTTACAAAGCACTGATTGCTCCCAGTACCAAAGTTTACCCTTCTTTCCAAGATGCAGTCCATAAAGCTAGAAAGACCTCCCTGTTTCAACTACCTCAACATGGACAGAAACTGGGATGTGTCTGATGAGTCAAACCAAAAATCAATCCAATCAAAACGCATTGGACCCAGTGGTCAGTTCCGTGGATTTGTTTGGTACAAAATTGCCTATTTCTGTACTGATTAGCTGTGAAAGGTACAGTGTATCTTAAGAGTTTAATACCTTAATGTCAGTAGTCAC
Organism: Platysteira castanea; assembly: GCA_013397175.1. Taxonomy (NCBI): domain Eukaryota; kingdom Metazoa; phylum Chordata; class Aves; order Passeriformes; genus Platysteira; species Platysteira castanea. The sequence continues at coordinate 900,647 of VYXC01012506.1, read as the reverse complement.
CATAATTTTATTGTTGGATTGTATTCTGTTGTCAAAGGTGCTTCTCTACTTTCCTGTCATTGCTGGTCAAGACCACTAAAATTAGGGAAGTGTAAAAGACTAATATGATGGTGCTAATGTATTTTTCACTCCTAACTCTGCAAGTCAGGGTTATTGACTTGCTCAAAAAACCAAAAAGGTAAAAGATTTAAAGCAATTGTAAATGTCTCCTGTCAAAGATTGTCATTGGCATGTCATAGTTGAGAATTTTCTCCCTTCACTCTGTAAAAGTCAATAAAGATGCAAAATTGTGAATTTCTTCCATCACATTAACACATTTATAGTGTTGAAGGTTAACCATCTTTGTAAGCTTTTATATGGTTGTTGGTCTATTCCTTACAGAGACACATAATAAAATATCTTAATAAAATTTCTTGTTGTTTCATAAAACTGACTTCTTTTTTAATTTTACTATTTGTACGTTTGTTCAAACAAATTACCAAGGCAGGACACAACTCTGGTACCACTCTAACTGCTTTTTCAAAGATGAGTTCCTTTCTTTGAAGGAAGCCCTGGTAATCCTAAGGGATGCGGTTCATGGTGTACTGGTATGAAATTTTCTTTCTTGCTTTTTCTACTCCTCTCCATCCCGTGGCTCACTTTTGCAAGGATGGTGAGCAAGGATTCAGATCTGACAGCAACATCCAGAACAGGGCCCATGCACCAAGGCAGGTCAGATTGGAGGAAATACAAGATCTTAACCTTCCCTCCTCCAAGAAACCTGCCTCAGTCTGAATAACCAGGCAGTCACAGGCCGCCAGCCTTTCTGGGGCAGCTTAAATAAACGGCTGAAGGCTCCCACAGGGCAGGCCACAAGCACCAGCAGTTTGACAAAGCCGACAGTTTGAACATCTTGGCATTTTTTATGGCCATTGGAGCTGTACAACTAAGTCATCTCCAGATCTTAGCAAAAATTTAAGGAGCAACAGTAACCACAGCGATATTTAAGGAGCAACAGTAGTTGGCAGTGCCTGAGCTCGAGGCCAGAAGAAGGAAATAAACAGCACCAAGGTGCCCAGGCCAGGAATCCTCTCCCACAGTTAAATGCTGATAGACCCCACTCAGCCTTTCCCATGGAGCAAGGTCCAGAGCCTGCCCCATTATGGCCCAGCCACACAACTGCTCCACAGCCCAGGATCATTAAAGACAGTCTACAACAAGGTCAGATAACAAAAACTAGGGATTAAAAAAAAAATCAGATTCTTAAAGGTTCTTATTGACAATATGGATTATGCATCCTCAGAGAATACCTTCTGATTAGCCCAAGCAGGGAAAATTAACAAAGAAATGCTGGTTTTTAAGTAATCTCTCCAGATCTGAGGTCGAGCCAAGACACTGCCCTGCTTTGGCACTGCAAATTTGGACATCCACAGAAGGAAAATAATGAGGCTCTGGGGAGACCGTAACAGCACAAATGCAGTATCAACACATGCAGGACTGTAGTGAATGCAACATATAAGAATAGTGCAAACAATTAATTAAAGATACTGGCTCTTGCAGGAAACCTCCTCATTTGATGGTGAAAATAAACTACTGTTCATGGAAAATGAGAATTACATGTATATAATAATATTAATCTGACATAAATTACATGGCGGGAAGGCTTTTGATTGGAGTTTTATAAAAGCACCTGGTAAGAATTCTAGCTGAAGGAAAAATGCATTGGAAACACCTGTTCTTAATCCTATGGCAGAATAAAATAGCTTTTGCAATCTCTAGTGCTACTGGGGCCACGTGAGTGGCTGGGAACAATTACTCAGCCTTAAAACTCAAGCTTTGGGGGCTATTTTCTAAAGCACACACAGTCATCAAGTCTTTCATCACTAATTTCTATTAATGCAACATGATTACTGGAATATTTGTAGAAAACACAGAGAAATAACCACGACCACCGTAAAATATTTACTTAATCCAAAAACCTTCATTTTTTTCAGAGGGTCATTAAGCCACCATAGCCCTCATATACTTGTACTTTTATATCATCACACTACTCTTTAGAGAAACCAAGAAAAAAGCAACAATAGCAACCACAAAATGCAAAAAAATCCCAACAAAATCAAAAAACGCCACTCAAAAAGAAGCCCAAACAAACAACAACAAAAAAATCCAAGCTACCAAAAAAACCCCCCAAACATGCAAACAAACTAAAACCCACCACAAAAATTTGCCTGAATCATACCAAGAGCTCGAAATATCACTGATTTAGGTTTCAATATTGCCTTGAAACTTCACCTTTCAAATCACTTACAGGTGAAGGTGCAGCTCATTTGCAGGAGACCAGAGCTTTTTATTCTGGTGAAGATAGATTCTCTGGCATGGAGACTATTTCAACCCCTCAATTTCCATTAAAAAGGTGTAGAAAGATGTTGAAAACACAACAGAAATGTAGCAAACCCTTCTCCAACAGAACGACCTTGCTATCTAATTGTAAACAAATTATAAACACCTGTGACTCACTCACTCACCCACCCAGCCTCCTCCTCTTTGGCTTGTGGAAAAAGCAGATTTCTTTTACTGTTCCTAAAGATATTGTCCAGTGCCTCACAGGAATGAGCAATGGCTCCACAAGAAAGCTGGCTCGAGGTGTTCCCTTTGTGCCTGCAAGTGCTCCCTCGGGGCAGGTTTAACACAGGTGATTCTCTGCTGTGATTCTTCACAGTCTACATCTTTCTCTCATCTTTATTTCGTACATTAAGAAGCATTACCTCTGATCTTAACACAGGCTGAATTTCTGAATAGCGTGACAGCAGGTAAAATAGGCAGGCTAAAACCCGTTTAAATTTTCTGCTACTCAGGCAGCAATTCTGCCCAAACAGGCTCCTTGTGGATATTCTGAACTCTGCAGCATCTGACTGAAATCACACCATTCAACAAAGTCTTTAAACTCCTAGCAAGCAAACTGTGATTCATTGGACACAATAATCCAAAATTATATACTTTTTTCTAACACAAACACAGTTTGGGCAACTACATCTATGGACTCCCAATTTTTCTGGCATTTCTATTTCAGCCATTGAACTGCTGATTTACTGTTACCTTTTGTCATGATTTTTTAAACTATAATACCATCATTGTACAACACTACCATTTTTACTTTGTTTTTTCTATGGTATTTGCATACTTGCAGGGAATCTTTTTTCCTTCATTAGTATTTCTACATTTTCACTTAGTTTAACTTTTTCTTTTGCCACTGATTTACTCTCTGTCTTCCTGGAACCCTCTCTCAGCAAGACCAACTGCCTTGTGACTATTAAACCTTCAGTACAGCCTCAACTTCCTCAGAAAGTAATTAAAATATCTATAGATTATTAGTCTAATAGCTACTATGCTCAGTCTCAGGTAGCTACAGAGGAGCAAAGAAACCTAGGCGCCCTCACCCTACAGTAATTTAAAAAAATTGTAAGTTTTTTTCTCTTAATCCAACTTTTAGACTTTTTACTTGCCTCCACAGAGGGAAAAAATCCATAAAAGTGTAAGCTTTCCTTCACATTTAGTCTAAAACTGAGATGCATAAATCCAAAACTGTGGCTTGAACAAAACCTCTCACCCAGAAATGGCTGAAGCCATGAATTCCCTGTTTGCCTTCCTTACATTTTAAACATCCAGAAGTGCTCAGTATAAACTGGTCTAGATGGAAACACCAACACGTGCTTGCAAGCTCTAAGGTAAGCTGATTTTAGGTACATGTTCAAGTGCATATTGCTTTGGCATTTAAGTTTAAAGCTGTCTTGGAGAAAAAGAAGAAAATACAGTTGAAAGAGAGGCCTGAAAAACAAGGAAAGAAGTTGCCCACACAGCAATAAGATTGATACAAGAAATCTCTTATTCTGATCTACAGCTTCTCATTGGTCACTTGTGACATCAGCTGATACCCATACACTTCACAGCGCCACATTCCCATGGCTCTCTGAGACAAGAAGAAACAAGAGAAAAAAGCTCTTCAAGCAGTTTCCCAGAGCATATCAATGACTTGGAAAGATCAGTTATTTAGTTTTTAATATTACCTTGGAGCTTTACCTTTCCAGTTAACTGCAAGTTGTCATCTCAGGCTGGAGCTCTTTTATAGGACACCAGAGCCCTTCTTCTGGTGCACGTGGACTTCCTGACTATTGTCTGGCACAGGGACTACTGCAACATTCCATTTCCACAGTCTTTACAAAAATTATGTTTTAAAAACCCTAGAACATGACAATAACTCAGCCAACCCCTGTCTAGGAGAAAAACTTTGCTACCTGCTTAGGCCTTAATTGCAAACAAACTGTAGACACCTGTAACTCGGTGGGTTACACCCCCAGCTCCCTCTGGGGGACAGGCAAGGCTGATCCATGGCCACCATGGCTGGCAGCAGCTTTAAATACCCGCCAACCTCTCTCCCAGAAGTAAGCTGGCAGCTAAAGCTAGGCCAGGGTAAAGCAGCACTTAGAGAGGGGTCAGGATGGTTTCTGGATTTCAGCAGCTGCTAGGAATTTCTTCTGGAAGCTGGCCAGTTGTCAGCAACCTCCCCTCCTAAAACAAAACAACTTTTAAATAAGCATTGGGTGTAATTTGCAACCCTCATTTTGTTGTGGTGTCAGCTAAAATGTATTTAGAGCCTCCATTTAGAGGCAGTAACTTGGAGGAAGAGCTGACTGCAAGATTTTTGAATTAATAAGAAAGAAAGTTCTTCCCAGCACATGCTTTGCTATGATATGGCTGTCCCAACATCTTCACTAGGAAAATCTGAAGTCCAGTGCACCTTGTCAAGTGCATGTCATTCATACAGGCTGGAAAAGGTGTTCTTTTGGAGGACTGGTTATTATTTATGGCAATAAGACAGCGTTATCATAGTCACTAAATTAGAATATGTTTCTTAATACAGATTTCACACTCCTTTCAACCAAGACCACAAGCCTGATGGTTCAGTGAAAAATTATGTGCATTTCTTTGCACCAGAAAAGAAGCTGGGTCTGGCAGACTCCAGTATTTAACCCAAGTGCCTCTCTTCTGGAAATGTGAATTACGAGATACATAATGTTGCAAAAATCTTAAGCTACAGTAGTGTATGAAATTTTTTTATCAGCAGCTAACATTTTAATTCAACATGTGCTAGTAATCAGATGTCCTCAATTACATCTTGTTATGATGTTAAAGAAAATCTGCAGACACCTCTGTTTAAAGAACTAGAATAGAAAGATATTTTTCAGGTTTCAGGATTTGGGAGATGAGGAGATGTGTCCTCTATTTTTGCCTACCTGTTTACTGGGAGGAAGCAAAAAGGAGCTCACACTGCACTGAGGGATTGCTGGTCCAGGATGGATGAAGTCCACCAGAGCAAAATCCTGGTGGGTCTTGCCTTCCCAACTATTCATCCTGTAATAGCTTCACTCTAGAGTGTCTCTTAAAAGACTGACTGGAACCCACACTGCTGCCTCCCCATCACAGCAGCCCCTCTTGCTTGAGATGTCTCCTTCTGAGAAAACCACTCATCATCTTTTTTTAATTCTTTTATTTTTAATCCTTAAGTTGTATCTGGCAAATCTATGCTTATCAAAACTTTCTCTCCTTTCAGTATACCCATTAGCCATGGACATCTCTGGATTCAAGTTTTAAGTTTTGTTGTTGAGTCCACATCCACTGAGAAGGTGACTCCTGGAGGCACTGGAGGCTTTCTGTGAGTTTTTGTGAATATTCCTATTGTAAATTGCATTTCAGCTTCACTATATTTGTTATAACGTACCTGGAAAAATCTGCTCATTCCTCTTTTCAGCTTGGGTGCATCTATAAAGCAGGGATCAAAATTCCTAGCAGGAAACAGCTGGTAAGTGTCAGCTGCAGCAGAGTTAATTTTCTTCCCGGTACTGTGTTTAGATTTGGGATGAAAATCTTGTTGCTAACAGACTGATGCTGTTGCTGAGCAGTGCTTACATTAAATCAAGGCCTTGTCTGCTTCTTACATTGCCCTGCCAGTGAGGAGGCTGGGGGAGCACAAGGAGCTGGGAGGTGACACAGCCAGGACAGCTGATCTCAGCTGACCCGAGGGACATTCCAGACCATGTGGAGTCACGCTCAGCACATAAATCTGTGGTGGAAGCTGGCCAAGGACCACTGCTCAGGAACTGGCTGGGTACAGGTCACCGGGTGGTGAGCAACTGCATTCTACATAATTGTTTTGTGTATTTGAATTCTTTTGTTATTATCGTTATTTTCCCTTTCTTTTCTGTCAACCAATTAATCTTGTATTTTTTACCCCTCAATTCTCTTCCCTGCCCCACTGAGGGGGGTGAGGAGTAGGCAAGTGTCCATCTGGTGTTTAGGGGCTGGGTTAAACCCCAGCAGTATGGTAGAAGGAAATGCTCTTGACTTTCTCTGATTTTTGTGTAGAGTCACCCAGCTCGTTCCTCAGAGGGCAGAGGCTCCTGAATTACAGTGATGGCTCCTGAAGTCACTACAGTCTGCTGTCATCGTCATGCTTCTTTGTGGCAGGGCAGATCATACCATACCAAACACGCAAAAGTATTTCACTGCATTTCTAGAACTGTAATAATGTTCTTTTGTTATACTTGGTCGGGTTTGTATCAGATTTTTCACTCAATTGACTGAGGCCAAAAAGCAGTTCTGTGATGTGCTTTGGCACATGTGAACTTCCTTGGTTGTTTTTTCACTTTTCTCTGCACAAACATTCCCAAGTAAGGCTGCAGCCTTTCCTGGAGGATGGACAGTAATATCTCAGTCAAGGAACTAATTTTGCAACAGAAACATTTGACAGTGCACTACTCTCTGATATTGAGAATATAACAGATCATAACAATTTATCACATTATTAAAAGAAAACTTAAGCCAGAGCTTATCGAAAAATGGCTTCTTACTCTACCAGCAAGGAAATGAGAATGTGCACAAAATTGACATGGCAGTGGGAATTAAAAATGGACTGTTCAGCATCCTGCTCTAATTAGTGTTGCCTGATATCTTTGTACTTTTCCAGGCCTTCTCCCAGCAAAGGACACAACATGTAATGGCAGTAGCACAGCAGACAGATCAGCAATCGAGCTCTCCGGCGTCGTGTAACTTCTCCGTTTTAATATTTGCACCACTCTGCTCAGCTTCTCCTGAGCTCTGCACAGGCCCGTGGCTCTGATGTGCTCTTTCTCCTTTGTGTTGTAGAAGAAGCATAAAGTGTTTTTTTCTCTTTTACTGTTCCTGAAGATATTGTCCCATAATCGCCTCACAGGAATGAGCAGCAAATTCACAATAAAACTTGTCTACGGGTCCACAGTTTCTGAAGCATTTCTATCTCAGCTACTGAACTGCTGATTTAGTTTTACCTTTTGTCATGATTTTTTAACCATAATGCCATCATTGTCTAATGCTATAATTTTTACCTTGCTTTCTCTATGACATTTGCATACTTGCAGGGAAACTTTTTTCCTTCATTAGGGTTTCTACATTTCCATTTAGTTTTGCTTTTCCTTTTGCAATTGTTTTACTCTTTCTGGAATCCTCTCTCAGCAAGAAAAACTGCCCAGTGAGTATTAGAAGTTCATTATAGCCTGCATTTCCTGAAAAAGTAATTAAAATATACAGAGATTATGAGAGTGTTTACCAGCTCAATTACTACACTCAATCTCAGGCAGCTATAGGAGATAAAAGAAAGCCATAGGGGCTCTTATTCTACAATAATAAGAAAAATAATGCTTTTTGCCCTTAAACTGGTTTTAGACTCTTTACTTGCCTTTACAGAGAAGAAAAATCTTCCATTTTCTTGCTGTTCTATGGGCTGTGCTGTTTCTAGCTGGAATGCCATAATATTTTCTTTCATATATTTCTGTATTGCTTTGTATGTTCTTCTACTGCCTGTAGTAGTGCTAGTTCTCTACAGAACCTTTTTAGTGATAAAAACGTAGAGCTGGTTATTTGTCATAGCTACAAGGAAGCTGACAGAAGGCAAGGAAGGAGTTTGGGAATTTAATTTCTAGATGAGCTTTTAATGAATGGTTGTCACACAAACACTGCACTACTGGTTTTGAGAAACCAACAGAAAGTGTCAATGCTGGAAGTCCTGGGGTTGTTTCTCACTGAAGACAGGTCAGTTATAGAAAACAGAAACGACTCTCTCAAATTTCATTTAAATGCAGTGTCTGGTACTATATTATTGTAATCACTTTATATTATTTTAATCACTCTTAATCACCTTTTTTTACTATTTTTGGAGCTATTTGCCAGTAAGACAGAACTTTACTAAATGTTATAGCTGACATTTACTTAATGCTACTTTATAAATTGCAAATTATTAGCTCTTTCATTCTAGGTTCCTGCAATTAAAGCTGTATTTACATGGGGCTATGCCATTTTGCCTGGATAAGAAAATGCCTCCCCCTCCCTTTTTTTTTTCCTTCCTAAAATGATTCTACAATACTTTAAGGAATGCATGAGCAGGGAAAGAGGTGCAATATCTGTATGTGCTTTAAACATAGTCAAGAGAAGAGAAAAGCATGTCCAAGCACTTGCATTACTAACTCCTCAGTTAACTACAGCTTGCACTTCAAAGCAGACTTTCCTTCAGTGATTCTCCAGCCCTGGTTTTTACAGAATATGACCTTAGATGGTTCTCTAGTTACAGGTCTGTCTCAGTGCTCAGGGCACCTGACTGAAGAAATACTGCACACTTCATATGGAGATAGAGATGCAAAGAGAGACTTGAAAAGTAGTTTTCATAATCAAATACGCTTCTCCTTCAACAACCTTACAAAATATTTACACCAAACATGGATTATAATGCTCTATTGATTAAAATCAGAGATTAAACTAAATTCCAAACATAACCTATACTCCAAATGTTATTTATTTTGTGTATCTGGAAAAATGTGCTGTAGGGATTTGAGCAGAGCCACCTTTGCTTGAACACACTGTAGCAAGCCACTACACTTCAGCTTATTCAGTGAAATTAATGTTATCTAAAACTTCTCCAGGATGCAGTATGATAAGTTAACTCCTGAGTCACATATTTATAGAAATTATTTCATGCTAGTAAGAAAGAAATCATAGAGTTGCTGCATGGTCAGTAAAAGCAAACAGATAACTGAGTGTGAACCTGTCAACCTCCCAGTCCTTCCCTCCCCTGCAGGGACACGCATCTGGACAGCCTAGAAAACTGCAAAGCTCCTGCCCCTTCAGAAGGGGGAAAGGAAGGGAAAGTCTTGCCTGCTTTGCTATAAATGCAACTTTATAGCTTGTCCAGAAACTGTTTTCTATCAGTGCTAACTCACATTGCCACTAGGAATTGGCCAAATCACACGTCATTCTTGCATAAAATTTCTCTCTGGAGTCTCAAACAATATTATTATTTAAGCAGCTTTTCTAGGCCTGCTGATTTTCTTCATACAACTGACACCTACCTGTAAAAACTGACAGAGAAGGCACTACACAAATACTCCTATATTCCTGTCTTCAAAATATTTCAGAATGCCTTGCGAATTATTTATGTAAAGAGCAACCAAACACCAATTAAATACTTCTATTTTTAATTTCCTGGGAATGAACTGATACGGAATGAACACACTGGAAGGAGTTTTACAAAAAGGAAACCACTTACATAGCAAGAAGCATGTATTTAATTAAAGGCTTTGCAAAGATACATGAATAAAGCTATGTGCATGACTTTCTTTAGGGAGAGCCCCAGCTGTTTATTTTTCTTTTTAAGGAACAAATAAAAAACCGTGGAGAGCACAGATGCAGTAAAGAAACAAAAAACCTAAGTAAGTTTGTACCCACATACTTTACAAAATAAAGCATGCTGGAGGTACAAAACATTCTATATACTGAATGACCAACAAATAAATGCACTGTAACATTGTTCTCTCAAACGCTGTAAGCCTAACAGCTAAGCTCTGAGCATGACATTGACAGTAGGCATCTTTATTTCATCAGCCTTCTAGAGAGTCATTAGCACCATCACTTTGTTGCTTTTTTTTTTTTTTTGCCCTGCCTATCTCCTATCTTGAAATAACAACAGAAGCATAGCACCTTTTAATATCTAAAATAAAAACAGGAATATTAATTGCATCCCAACTTCCAGAGATGAGGTAGCTCATGCTAAGAAATGATGGAACTTTCCTGCCTTGACAACTCAAGGCCAGTAAGTCAAATTCCTGGTGATGCACATCTGGATGTCAGCTAAAACCAATGAATTTCTAAACTTTCTTTATTAACAATTGGTCTGGTATACATGTGAATGGTCTGCAACGTACAGAAATTGGCACCATATATAAGACATCTGTATAATTTCATACGTAATGGCTTCTTAGATGGGCAAATATTGGAAAATCAACAAGTATTGGGTTTAAGATGTAGTTTGAAGATTAAGGATAATTTAATGGAATTACACAGATACATTGTGAGAAGTGAAATCTAGCCTTAAAATTTAAGATATGGGACACCCCTACTGAAAACTCATATTTACCCCAGTAATGCTTTCACTTCATAAATTAACCATGGCTATGGATCACTCTTCTGAGCAGACTTAACATAGAAAAGTGCAAGAAAAACAATGCCAAATTAAGATGGTCTTGTCTGAAGATATTTTCTTCTACAAAACACACAGATTTCTGTGAATGGCTATTGTACTGGCAACCACAGGAACACAAACTGGGGCAGAAGGAGTAGGTATGATTGAAATATAGCCAACAGTTCACGAAAGTGCTCTACTTTTCTGTTATTCAGTACACATCAAAGCAAAAGACATAATCATTAGAGCTTTACATAGTTCCACATGAAAACTATCTATTTTGAATACCTGGAAATGTCAAAATAATATGAAACAAAACCGAGGAAAAGGATTCATATTACTTTTAGAAGGTGGTCATCAATCCTCTTTAAATTGTACTAAAAAGTTGGTTTCAATCATTGAAAACGGAAGGTTTGTAAGTAAAATAAATATTCAAAAGGAGGCCGGGCATTTAGAAAGAGCTGTATGTACAATGCTGATCCAATATCAGCCATTACTTCAAGAGTCTCAGGATTAACTTCAATCAGTCTAAGTTCACGTTTAATTGCTGCTGTTGCTGGGTAGTGTGTTCTATTCCCCCCTCGCTCTTACACAAAGCAAACTGGCCCAATTTCAATTCCAAACTCCTGGTCGGTGCTGCCAATGTCCACCGGTGCGATATCGATGATAGGTAAGCGTGCCACGTTCTGGGTTCTGTACTCAAAAACAGTCTTGCCCACATTCCCATTACGTTTCTGGAGAGAAAAAATAAATAAATAAATAAAATTAGGCTTTAGGCCACAGCTCATGTCAAAACCAGCCCAAAGTGCAGCTGGTGAGTGAGCTGTCTGATTGCTCAGAAGGGTCTCACTGTACCTTTGCTGTATAATGCCCTGAGCACCACTGTCTGCCCTGCACCTGGCTTATTTTAAAATGTATCTAAATATAGTAATGAGCAGATGTATCAGACGGACACATCAGGGCTGATTTTTCTCTATGCTATGAAATTCTTCTCTATGTGTTAATAATATGTTCCTGCACACATAACTGGGGGCTTACTCTAAAGCACAGAGAGTACTTAACTTATTTCAGGTACAAGACTAGATTTAGGAATATTTGCTGGTGTGTTGGACTTGGCTGAAACTGCTTTTGAACATGAAAAATCTACTACTTGCTGGTTTCTGTGCCCACCACAAATTTTTGGGGAACATCTTCCTTTCCAGCTCAGTCATAGTACCAGTGAGTTTCCTCCACAGCACTGCTGCAATAATCTTGCCCATCTGGCAGACAGAAGTTTGTGGTTATCTCACCAGTTTGTGTGATTCCACACAGAGGTAAACAAGTACTGGGAAATGCAAAAGGGCAAGATATGGATTCAGTAGGCTCACTAAGAAGGAATTTGCAAACAGCCTCTAAATAGTGCAGACTTCTATTATGTGAAGCTAGGATTATAGTAAAGCCCCTGATTGATCAGTTACATCTAGAATTCATTATAAAATCCCGCAGCATTTTAATTACTTCCTTGTATGTGTTTTCTTTCTAATTCAAGAGAGAAGTGAAAAGGGACAGAAGTCCTTTTCCTGCACAGCAAATGGCCAAAGCCCCAGACTTACAGAACAGCTGTCGTGCAGCACAGTGTATCTGAACCGGCTGTTGCCCTCTGCCTTGATCTCCAGGTCATTGGCCCCTTTCAGAATCACAGCTTTTTTCAGGTTCTTCATCTGGTCATCCATGTACCCAACACTGTTTTTACAGAGGTAGGTGATATTCTGGGAAGCTTCCTTGGACAGGAGGCGCAGGAATGTCATCTGAGTGACAGCTGTATCCCCGTACACAAACTGTGGAGATAAGAAATAGGTCAGCTTAGAGTACACTGGAATTCATTAAGAGTTCGTGAATTTTAGAAACATCTGCCATTATTGTCATCTTTCAGACATGACTAGTAGGAGCTCTATTACATAAAATCTAAGGATGGTTTCTTTTGTAATTTGCTGCCCCAGAGGACAAAGAAATGTAAACATTCTGCAATAAAGGGAGAATTTTGACCATAACTTTCTGCAACTGAACAACTTAAAGGAAGTTGGGCCTGCACACATATGACAAGCTTTGGAATGAATTCTGCCTCACTTCCAAAAGGAATTCTTACATCTGAAATAGTGCATTAGAGCAACTTTAAAGCAAGTGAAAAACATCAAGCACAGAAAACCAGTTTACAGTACCTGTTATATTGCAACTTTAGGACCTTGTATTCTGTAGGCTTTGCGTTGTATTTAGAAGCAGCACAAACAGCGAAAGTTTGACTATATACAAATAACTATACATTTGTATACAGGCTTTATCAACTAATCAATTTGCACAGAAGTTTGACAAATGTTCTACAAAGTGCCACTGTTTCTGTAAAAAACAAGTAATTTTTCTACCAGTAACAGAAATTCTAAAATTCCTGAGATTTTATTTTCCCCCCTATCTGTGCAGGTTTCATTTTATTCATGTTTTATGAATCCTTGCAACATAAAAAAACCCAGTCAAGACTGACTAAAACTTTATACATTTCACTGAAATCAGTGAAGAGAAAATCTTATTCACTGGCAGTGTCACAATGTATAAAGTGTGGTACCTCTGTTTAGTAATCTTCAACACATCTAATATTTAGAATCCATAAGGAGTGCATTTGACTATTACATAGCTCATATTATTTGTTACTAAATCTGACAGTGATTCAAAAATAATGAAATATTCTTTTATAATATTCCTGAAAATAATTTGTTCCTCCAAAGAGTATCTGCCTTACAAACCCCACTGTGGAGCTCTGCAGGCAGCTAAACATCAACTGGGATATGTTGGGTCATGGCAAGACTTCCTGAATTTAGTAACAAGTGAAAGCATCTCAAAAAAGCAATCAATATCACATCCATTCTCGGCTGTTACAGTTCTCAACTGTTTTCAGTAATTCAGTTGATAACAGCATTATTTTTTACACATCAAATAGTTAATTTAAAGAGAATAATGCTCTATAAAATAACACTTGAAGATATTCTCTGTGCTTTTGATAAACTAGGAATAAAAATGGCAAAAACTAGTTAATTGATTATATACTTCGCATAGGCTAAACTTCTGTTATTTGTCAGGATCATTAAGCCTAATTTTAGAAGTTACCATGGAGGAAAAGCCCAGCAGAAAGGTGAGTGGAATTTTTGCTGCCTAGAGACTGATGGATTCATCATTGATCAACTTGACACATATAACAATAATACTTTCTTTCAAAATCAAATTTATGAAGAAAGTTTTGTCATTTCTAACAGTCTAGAGTTTTCTGAAAGGAAGAGAAGAACTCTAAACAGCAGGGAAGAAGTACGCTTGTTTAAGGATGAGATAGAGATTTAGTAGGAGATGGACAGAGAAGCTGATGTTTTTGGGATCAAGAGAAATAAATCTATTCCGGTAGTGGTCTGCTTTAGCCAATCCTGCATTAGATGCACTTGCATTGTTTTCCCCAGCTATTTCCTACCTTTATTATGTGGTACCAACAATCAGTTGAATGTATGCCAGTCCAACAACAAGTATAATGTTCTGGCTGTAGCAGAATCTGCTCAGAGCAGCAGATGAAGTTATAAACTACATGGCAACAAGCTTCACAGAAGCCAATTCTTAGCAGTGACTGTATTTATTTACCTGTGATCCCCTGTTCATATCAAGGCCATACCAAACAGGCTTTAAGTCAGAGGACCTGCTGGCCCACCATGTTTTGCGGGGCACACTAGATGGGTTGGCAGAAATGCAGGTCTCCCCAGTTTCCATGTTGCAGTACACTTTTATAGCATCTTCAACACATCCTTGGTTAGGATCAATCCAATATTCACCTACAAAGAACATAAGAAGAGATTCCATTACATTATAAAGATTTTTGAAACAATTTGGAAGATATAAGCAGAAATAAGTTGCAGCAGTGCAGAACAGGCCAGTGACCAAGCCCCTGCTGGACACACGGCAGCCTCCCACAGCACAGAGCAGAGGGTGTGAACACGCACCGCTCCTCTTGGAGGGGTGGCACAGCTTCAGGTCATCACAGGTCCGTGCTGGGTGCTTCTTGGAGCCATCTGGGCTGCGCATGGTCTCGATCTGGCTGCTCAGGGACTTCAGCGTGGCGTGGACACCTGGGTCTGTTTTATTGTGGTCATCAGGGGCTGCTTCATCTTCGGTAAACTCTGGTAGTGGATCTGCCATAGCATCGTCATAGTGTCCCATGATGTCACCAATGGCAGCAGTGAGGTGGCCTGGAGGCCCTGGAGGGCCAGGAGGACCAGGCTCACCTGGTGGGCCCTAAGGTTCAAAACAAAAAGGCAACAGAGGTCCAGGAGAGTAAATGCTATGCCAAATGACAGCAAAGCCTGACACCAAAAAAAACACCCCCAAAACTTCAGGACCAGTCACCCTAAAACACAGAGAGTAATTCAGATATAAACAATTCACCTTTCAAAGAACAGGGGTAAGATATTAGAATTGCATGTGAGGTATTCTCTCTGCTTCATGTCCTCTCTGATTGCCTTAATGCCTTGCTCAACTTTTTCTTATTCCTGATTTTAGACTTTACAGCTGGAAAAAGTCACCAAGGAATGCCCTCATTGCCTCTATTAAAGCATCTGTCCCTCCTTGTGCAGATCCCTGCCTAATAACTTTATTTCTTGAAATTCCTGCTTCCCCTGAGTTGCCTCAGGCTCATTTCCCTGGATGGAAAATTTGGCACTAGAAACATCTTTATATTTTTCCAGCACAGTGCTGAGCTCTCTGGCCACAGAACTCGGGTCTTTCTGTGGGACAAAATCTACACCATTCTTACTTTGGAAGAGCAGGTGTTTTCCTGACGAAGTAAATTCTCCCAAATGGCAGGTTGTGAGGTGTGTCTGTCACAGTGAACCATGACACGTGAGAAGGTATCTGTTAATAACCATGTCTCACCCTGCCGAAAAAATACTGGCAGCACAAGTATGCTACATCTCTGTAGCATACCTTCATGGGAAGTTTGATGCTCTGGTGCATCAGGGGGTGGATCAGAATTGGCCTTTCCTTTGAGAGTCAGAACTTCAGAACTCATAACTAGCACTCCAAATACTTACTACAGAGCACACATCCAAACTAACACACACTGTGTCTGACAAGTGAAATCTCAACTTTTATTTCTTGCTTTTTGGTTCCAACTCATAGCTGCATGCAAGCCCCCATGGAAAGCAAAACTAAATATATTGGAATGTGGTATTTCTTGTATGGTTTCATTACACAGATGCGGTATCTAGAGATATATTACGTTCTTATGCTCTGCCACAGACTTTTCATACAGCTCTTGGTGTCTGAGCAGAAGTAGAGATACTGATAATTAGGAGAAATTCAAATGAAATAGGGAGAATATTAGCACACGATAAACACAGGAAACAACATGTCTTACAGACAGAAACAGCAAAAACTGCATTCCTTGTTTTGCTTATTATTTTGTTCTACCTCTTCCACAAAATAAACAATATCAATTTTTTAATTCTCCACACGATCACCCAGATCACTCTATTCTCAAATTCCTCTGATTTTTTTTCTTATCTTCTTTCAAATAGTGTAACTACCCCTTTTTGACCGGATATTTTGATTTGGTACACGTGGAATATGCCTGGGGCATTCAGCAGAGGTTTAAGACTATTTCCAAACTGGTCAAACCCGTTTTCATCAGTAGTGAATCAGCTCATGGTTGGTGTCTGTAAATCTCAGCCCGGGGTGAAGGTCAGCAGGGCTCAGTGTAGAGTTTGGGCTGTTTATTTGGACTGAAGGACCCCCCTAACACACAGCACGAGGAGGGTGCTGGCAGTCAGGCCTGGGCTGTGCTCACTCAGTGCCACCTCCGTGGGGCTGCCAGCTTTGAGCTACTGCTGGCCTGTTCTTTGGCCTGAGGGTTTAGGACCCCACTCGCCAAACAGCCCTGCTGAACCAGATCCAGCAGGATGCAGTGAGCCAACTGCAGAAGTGGATCCAGCTTGGCCTAAGGAGAGCACAAGTGGGTGAGGCTGGGATCATCCCAGGTTCAGAAGACGAAAATGAGTAAGAAATGAACCCTTTCCATACAGTTACCCTGGATGTTTGTTGGAGAAGCTATCACATTTTGTCATTTCCCTTGAACGCATAGATGTTCAAGAAAATAATGTTATGGACTATAAAAAAACCCTCATTATTTGGAGATAGCCTTTCCCCTCCATATTCCCATCAATTTACCTCAGGTCCAGCTTCTCCCACAGTCCCTCTAACACCAGGAGGCCCAATTGGCCCAAGTGGACCAGGACTTCCATCTTTTCCAGAAGGACCAACTGGACCTGGAGGACCCTAGAAAATACAGGAGACAGAAGGAATACATTTTAGCATTTCATAGTAATGTTTTATAAAACAGCCTGATATAAGCAGTATCTTGTCAGGAAGCAATCTGATTAGTTGTGCCTATTACCAAACTTTGAGAAATCATCTTTTTTCTTATCATGTTAAAGCAATAAAGCAGTTTCAAAGCTGCTCTTCTCGAGTGAATCCCCTCAGACAATATACTTGGCTCAGCTGTATATTTTTTTCTGTAACCATTTAAGTGGGACCAGTTCCAGATTCCAGGTGCTGTGCTGGCTGGAGTAGCTCCTGTACACCCACAGAAACAGGCTCAGAGGTAGAAGCTGCCCTGGGATGTCCCCAAGGGACAGTATTTCTCCTTTACTTTTGAGTGAATGACAAACATGGGGGTATGAGAGGCAGAGTAGCAATTAGCAGGGCTGCCACACCTCTGGCTTTGCATCAGCTGCAGCAAAAGTGTCTGTAAAGAGACTGCAGCCCTGTAGTCATCCTGAGCTGACATTTTTATCCACCTATAAACTACACTCATGACAAAGCTTTACTGTATTAAACAAAGTGATGTCTCAGCAAAAGATATTAGAGTAACTACCATATGATACCAAAGTCAATGAAAGTCATTGAAATAAAAGTGATGCAGGAGTAGACATCTGAGCATGGAAAGAAAAAATCAGGCAAGAAGAACCTTAAAAGTCATACTCACTCGAGGACCAAATGGGCCTGGAATGCCAGGACTGCCCTGTTCACCAATGGGACCCTAAACAGAAGAAATTATCATATGATTGTGCCATTTACAGCATATTACTTTAATTTTAAGGCATTAGTGTGTGATATACACAATTTGGTATGAATAGGATTAAAATATACATAAACACTGAGTGGTACCTTTCCCTTCATCCCTTAGTAACTTAATAGAATTTACTGGTGTTTGGCTGTATATAATAAAGCTGTTTCTCTAGAAAAGCCTTGGTTTTGAGGTATTTATAATCAGAGTGGCTTACAAGAGAGTAAACAACAGTGCTATCACAAAGTGAAAAGATAATTTGGGTGTCAGGGTCTTTTTGTTGCTGCTGTTCCTGCATGTTGAAACTTCCAGTGTTTGCACAGGACCAGTGAATAAATGTAAAAAAAAAAAAGCAAGTTTTCCATGATATTTCTATTCAACTGACAATGAAATCACAGAATTCTTGAAAGTATTAGCAAGAGATGCTCTCTCAGTCCTTTTGGGATTTTGCACTGGATTCCTTGACTCTTATGAATTCAAACACTGCCAAAGCATTTCACACTCTAAATTGCTTATCTGAAACTACCAGCTTTTGTTATTAATCTTGTGCTGACATACACTGTCAGGGATTGGTCTTGCAAAGGGAACAAGAATAGAACACACATCTTGCAACAACAGCTTTACCTCATCATGCAACAATATTGTAAAACTGCATTAAAAATATTAGCAAGTACAGACACTAGGCCACTCAAGCCTTGTGGGGAAAAATAACTAGTTTGTCTTTTTTTTTTTCCATTTTAAGTAACTATGTTCCTGATAGACTATTTCACTACCAAGCAAATAAAATTATAGTAAAAGCAGAACAACTTACAGGAGGGCCGGGAAGGCCTTGAAGTCCAGTGAAACCCCTGTGTCCTTTCTGGCCCCTATCACCTCGATCTCCATTGTCACCTTTGTCACCACGGGGTCCTTGGGGACCCTGTAAATATCAATGATGAAATGTAAAATTCTGACATGGGAAAAAAAAATCCCAATCTCAAAATCCCCTCATTTGCTTTTAGACACCGTACTCAGACCTCCTTCCCTTTTAAAGCTGGAAAGAAGATGAAGTCAGGGCAGCTCTAAGAATCTTAATTTTTTACCAAAGAATAAGTCAATCATTACAGAAAACTGTGTTGTACTTATATACAGTTGCAGCAAACTTAGTCTACTAAACTACATAACATAGTAAAAAACCCCCAAACCTGTAGTAATGATAATAAATAATTTACATAACCATTTTAAAAAATAATTAGCTATTTCTTTGCCTTACTGTATATGGCAAATGATTTTTGCTGATGAGATTGAAATATTATGGATCTCTCACAGACTCAGTATGATAAAGCATATTTTCAGTATGAAATCATCCATGCTGCATCTTTACTTCTCACAGCTTCTTTCACCTTTATTATGAATAAAGTACAACTGAAGTTACATTCCCTAACTACAGACAACAACTTTTAAGGGGCTCCTTCCGGAGATTTACCCCTAGGTGGTCCTAAACCAGGACACAACAACATCCAGGCAGCACAAACACCTTGCTCCTATTACTGTCATAATTTCAATTTTATTTGTTTTGATTAATTGCAAACTTCTTACACTAATTTAAGAATCACTGGAAAATGTGGCTGCTGTTTTCAATTCTATATTTCTCAGCCCAAATTGCATGCTAAATTTCTCAATGCCAGATTCCAAATAGTTTATCAATGGCATCATTATCACTAACTACTCAACAAACTTTGCAGTCTCTCAAATGACATCTGCTTAGAGACAGGACAACACTGTTTTGAATTTCCCGAGTTTGCAACTAATTTTCTGTTCCAAGCTTGGATTGTAAAAGACTTATGTAACATAAAAAAGAAGAATTTTGTTTATTTTCCTTTTTGGACTGAAGTCGGAAGTTCATGAGTTGAATTAAGGCCTGTTAATTGTAATGGGTGATTTTGTTGTATTTCTGCCATTTTTATCTAAAAATATCCCTTTTTGTTCAGCATGCATTTCTTTACCCCTTATTTAGACTCCAGCTATTTGCCAACTCAGGTCCTACCATTATCCAGACAGCAACATGCTCCAAATAAAGTGACTTTCAAAGCATTACTGGAGTATCCAAATACAAATATCCAACTTCACACAGCTTTGCAGCTCAGAACTACCTGCACCCACTTGCAGTCAGAACACAAACTGAAGCCCTGCTTGGCATTCTAATTTGGGCTGAACTCCTCACACACTTTCCTCTAAAAGGTATCTTAGACAAAACCAAAGTGGCCATGGGCAACTTACAGGCAAACCTCGTTTTCCTGCACGTCCTGGGGGACCCATCGGACCTCGAGAACCCTACAAAGATTGCATACAGAAAGGATGTGAAGCAGTGCACAAAAACCATAGACAATTGTTTTTGATTAAAAAAAATATTTTTTAAAAAAGCCTCACTTACCGTTTCACCTCTTTGACCTGCATCTCCTGGAGGGCCAACAGGACCTGGAGTTCCTGGACCACCTGGAGAACCTGGTAAACCTGCAGGGCCAGGTTCTCCACGATCACCCTGCAAAGCAGAATTTCAACTGTTTATCTAAAGAGGACTGGTCTAGACCAAAGCAACAAAACCGTAGCACTGCGAGTCTATTTTTGAGCAATTGCAACCTACAAAGATATTCCTACTGCAAGAACTCAAGTCTGAGTTTGTGGAGGCGGATGTTCTTAGCCTCTTAGCCAGGCATGCTCAGCTCTGAGAGGTACTATACTCAAAGCTGTGATACACTTTCAGAACAAGCTCTCCATCCAGGTGAACTGAATGAAAAGAAATCTACAGTAATTCAATAATATATCGGGGATCCCCAGAAGCAAATTAAGAAAAGAATATATTCTTACACGTTCTCCAACAGCTCCGTCTCGTCCAGGAGTACCATCATTACCAGCAGGTCCCTGGAATTACGGGTAAAATAAAGCTATTGGTTAAGTCTGTAGTCTTGCACTTCTAGAAGAACAACTAGAAAGTTGTTCCCCACCTCTAACTTCAAGCTGAGAAGAACAACCACCAGTCTTTTCTTGCATGCTACAATGCTGTAATACTTACTTCTGGACCAGCTTCACCTACAGGCCCAGTGGCACCTGACTGGCCAATAGGTCCTGGGGGACCTTTGTCACCAGGTGGCCCTGTGGGACCCTGCTTTCCTGGAGTGCCCTAAAAAAGATGAGAAATATCATACCAAAATTTTAATCATAAAACAAAGAAAGCACAAAACCCCTGCTGCCTGCCAAACTATTCATTAATCCAGACTGAAATACCATCTACATCTGTAAATGAAAAAACTCCGATATTTAAAGAGAAAGTTCTTACAGAATTTGCATATGTAATTAATATACTTTGTATTTTTAAAAAGTTACTGATAAATCAATAAGTCTGATGTCATTATCTGCAACAGGTAAGGTGTTTAAGATTTCAGAAAAATAAAATGCAGTTTGAAATAATTAACATGATTTTTCTCTGTCTCAACACCAACAAATCTTGTTAGCCTGGAATAGTGTCTGGCCAGCTTTAGCTGTAAAGTGACTTAAGGGATCCAATGGTAACGACAGATCCTCCATACCAACCCTTTTACTAATGGTCTATTTAATTATTTGATCTCCTGGGTCATTACGCTAGCCAATAAATATCTCTAAAGCCTACCTGAAAGCAAAGAGAGCTCAAATGGCCATCTGGAAGTCTGTAGTTCACAATTTATGGAACAGTGCTTACAGAGTATCTACTCACATTCAAGTAACCTTTGGGTACCTAAATGAACAGTCCAGGGTTGTTTTTTTCAGGGATCAAGTTTTAGGTCAAATAGGAACATTTCAGACAGAAGCCTTAATGCCATTACTCACTTACTTTTAATTCAGATTCAGACTTTCCTTTATGGCAGAAACAAACCTTCTACCTCGTGCATTTCCATGAGATTTAGTTCTTTACTATTCTATCTCTATTCACTCCTGCAACTGAAGTTTTCCAGACTTCTGCTCTTGCTAAGGGGCACTACACCACGAATCCCACACAGAGAATGCCCAGGCTGGTGGCCCACGGCCTGGTTGTTACTTACTGCAGGACCTGGCAGCCCAGGCATGCCTCTTTCCCCTCGCTGTCCTGGCATACCAACAATTCCTCTCTGACCAGTAGTTCCTGCTGGACCAGGGGGGCCATCCGGGCCCTGAAATCCACAGAGGAGAGAGCAATGTCACTGTCACGTCAGCAGCAGTAACAGTGAGACCAAGCCTGGAGCCGGTGCAGGGACAAGCAGTAACATCAAGGGACGTACTGGCTGCCCGTCGTCCCCTGGGTCACCCTTGTCTCCAGGGCCACCAGGAGGCCCAGTTGGCCCTCGATCTCCCACACGGCCATGAGAACCAGGATCACCACGAAGACCTGGGGGACCTTCTTTTCCTGGTTCACCAATAGGCCCAGCAGGCCCTGGGGCTCCCTAAAAAAAAATGAAAAGACATTGTTACATTGGATCCTTTTCTGATCAGGACAATAAAATTCTAAGGACTGTGTTTTTGATAAACTATAAATATACATACTCTGAAAAAGGCCAAAAAATGTGAATGAGCTAAAAGCTATTATCTCTTTTATGATCAAATAAATGAAATGAACTAAACAGCTCATCAAATTATGTCCAAGCTCCACCCATGCCCCCCCAGTTTTCAATCCAAACTGACTCCTTTAAAAGACACTTTTTCTTGTTTCTCTCTTTTTTGGTTTTTTTTTTACCTCAAGTGTACAACCACTGCTAAAAAACTCACCCCTGCCCATTTTTTATAGTATCATCAAGCTAAAGTCTATATCCAAACTTTTCATTCCCATGGTACAAATTAGTGTTTTAACAGACCTTTGTTCATTTCTCAAATACTTTTAAAAGACTTGACATGCATGTTAAGTTTTCCAGAAACTTCACATTTGATAACCTTACAATGACTGCAAGTTGTTTTTCGCATCCTAACATTAAAAGGCACATGAAACATGACACAGTTCTCTGTGTGGAGCTCAACCTTCAACTTGATCCACAGGTAATTTAGTTCTTTTTATAGTGCTTCTGAAAATTTTTGAACAGATGACATTTTGTGTTTGTGGGTTTGTTTTGAATGAATTTTAATGGAACTTACGAGTAACTCCATCAATGAGAGAGCCCAGTAGAGGCTCTTTCTTTTCCAAAAACTGTCCTAACTTCAGTCACCACTAAAGGGACAAAAAAGTAAAATATAGAGGAAAATATAAGTTTTGGGTTCTGGTTCCTGTAAGCAATCAAGTCATTGGAGCAATCTGAGCAGCAATTTGGAAGGCTACTCAACCCAATGGAAAGCCTTGGACCAACATCAGGCATTGGACCAAGCTAAAGACTAATGAGCTTTATTTAATGATGCAAACAATCAGTCAGAGAAGTCAGTGTTGACAAGTTGTTCTCTTCAATAGATCAGGCCATAAACACTGCTTCACCTTCCCTGCTTTATTTAGTCTTCAGATTCTTGATGACCATTTTCTAAAACACATCTATTAGAAAAATGGTAATTGACTTACAGTAGGTCCTGGAGGCCCAACTCTTCCAGCAGATCCTGGGAATCCAGTAGCACCCTTAAAAAAACACCCCTTTTTAATGCCATCTTTAGCAAGAGGAATTCAGCACTAGTTATCTCAAATGTTCTCAGCTTAATAAGTGAGCAAATGTTACATTTACAGACCAAAGAAACAAGCTGAGATAAGGAATAACATACACATTACATAAAATTTCAGTATTAGATTATCTGTAGTCAGGTCACAACACACAAAATCTACTTACAGGTGGACCCTGAGTTCCTCTACCACCTTTCAGGCCAGGAACACCCGGAGGACCCTAAAAGGAAAGGAGAACGAGAGTGGTGTTAGTGAACACCCAGAACTTTTTAAGTAAGAAAGATCAGCCTGTGTCACTGGTTCTGTGATGATGTTATTCACACTTACTGGTGGACCATGAGACCCAGCAAGACCCTGGGGACCTGGAGATCCAGCATCTCCCTTCTGTCCAGGTTCTCCAGGTTCACCTTTCACACCAGGCTGACCATCAGGGCCCTACAAGAAATCATAGGTAGAAGAAACTTCAGGTCAGACAATACCAAATCTTTCTTAACAAAGTAATTCTGTAGAGAATTTTTTAAAGGGAAAAAAAAAAATACAAGGGGTACAAATCAGTCCAGAAAACACTTCATTTGTCTATCGATTCAGCATGGTCTTTAGAAGATCATACATGAGGTTTTCTGACCATTTTGTGAAGACAGTATCTCCATTTAAAATATTTTACTTATCTACCTCATATTTTTATTCTCTTTAGATTTTCTATTTTCCTCAGCAGCTACAAAACAAACACTGTCTTTTTTAGACTTTTTTCCCACCAAGGGAAGCAGGTGCATGACTCTTTGTGAAAGGGATCCTGAAACAGGGTATTTAGGCTGTGGGAAAGTTTAGGGTATTCCATTCCATCTGGTCCATCACCTCATTCCAGCCTTCAGTACTCATGGCTCAATCTTTGCTACCTTCAGTAGATAGTTTTTAACTTCCCTCATTTTAATCTCAAAGGAGCAACCTAACATATTAATGAAAATATGAAATCTGGTCAGCAATTACATAATCTTAACAAGAAAACCACTTTTCAACTGTCTAGGGCGCTTACTGACCCTTTTCTTCACTTGATATACTGATGGGAAAAAGAAACAGCTATTTCTGCAGCAAAAATGTGACTCCCAATCCAGAACACTGCAATATGATTCATAATGAAGGAAATGAATTGTGTCAAAGCATGAGAAAAGGAAACTCATTAGTGTTCCAAAACACATACCGGGGGGCCAGCAAAACCAACAGCGCCAGTTGGGCCATTTTCTCCTCGGGAGCCCTGGTCAGAAAAATTGAAATAACTGTATTTAGCAGCCATCCTTCTATAGACAGTATCATTTACAGTTCAATATATAAGAAAGGATGTTAACTGTTTAATGTCATAAGTGTCATTATACTTTTGCTCTATTAATCAGAATCAAATGATCTTTTAATCATAAAATAAAGGATATTAGCTATGGTGTTAACATCTGCCATGTGTTCAACACTATATTGAGCTTTCAGAATTCAGAGATGGAAGGCACAGAAAAGCACTAAAACAGCACTAGGAGAAATTCTGGTCACAACCCACCCCTTCCAGGGATAGCCAAAGAGCACACTCTGCATCCAACCTACCATTCCAATCACACTGGGGAAAAAACCAGTAGTTCAAAGATGTACTCTTCTATAAGGTCTGAATAGGCTTCGACTGAGCTTTCCCCACAACATTTGCTTGGAAAAGAAGTAGCTGAAGGCTGCCAACTCCAGCACTCCCTAAAAGGGTGGAAGCTGCTCCAAATTATACTGGAAATAAGAGTGTTCTGATTTATGACAGGGACGTAATCAATTTCAAGCAGTATGAAGGATCTAGAAGGGCTGAGCCTCTAATTCCCTAATTGAAGTCAACCCTTAAAATACTTAAAATCACTGATAGATGGAAGATGACAAAAGTTACATAAGTGGATGAACTAAGGATTACCTTTGTGCTTTGCCCATTAAATATTTGTATCTGTACAGTGGTATCTTCTAGGGGCAAGCTTTTAAAAACATTGACACAATTAAAAGTGGTGGCATAGCTTCAGGAGTGAGGTAAATGAGGGTAACTATAAAGTTTGCCCTAAAACAAGTATAGGTCACAGGAAGAAAATCTGGTAATAGTTTTGCAAGTGCACAGCAACAAGTCAGAACTTCACATTTGGCTACAGAGAAAGAAAAAGGGGAAAATATATCAGCAAATAAGAAAAATGCCTGGAGTTTGGATCAGTGTTAGGTATTGCTAACTTATACCAGACAAAAACAAAGCATGTTTACTCACAGGGTTTCCACGAGAGCCAGGAGGACCAACTAGACCTCGAGGACCTGGTTCACCCTTAAATAAAATTGAAGGTTTTTATTTCCACAGTAACTTATTTTTTGAGTCATTAAAATGCTAAAGAAATCTCATAATATTAAGAAACTTCAGTAGGGAATGGAATAAAAATCTGTTTACCTTTTCACCAGTGGGACCTGCTGGACCCATTGGGCCTATTGGACCAGGGAGACCCTTTTGAACAAATTAAGATGAAAAGAAGTTAGAAAAGTGATGCTCCAAAAAAGGTAGTTTAAAATTTCTCATATATTACCATTTCCGTATGCTTTTTCATTCCTTTGAATTCTTCTACTTTATCTCTGGAAATGTCTTTTGTCTTCTTTACCTAAAATTGACTTGCATTTCCTCTCCCAATGACCCAACTCCCCAGAAAAGATCTGCTTTCCTTCATTCTCTCTTTCTTCTCTAACTTCATCATCTGCTTTATGCAGTATTCATGAATAAGGCCAATGATACAAAAAAAACAAAAGAAAATAGCCCCAGCTTTATTTTGCTCTCTCAAAAAGAAATCAAGTCCTTTTTCCCCACTTGCACAGAGATCTGTTTGTTAGTATTCAACTTTTTAAATTAAAGCATCCATCACTAGTTCTGAAGATTCATTTAGATCTTGCAAACTCCTCAAAAATGTCCTTTCCCTCCTCATGAGGCAGTTAGGCAAATAGGTGGCACGTTCTCCACCCAAACCCATCAACTCCACATAATGAACCTTCAGCTCCCCATTACTTCACCTGTTCATTAACTACTGTAAGCCCTACACTTCCCTTACAATGACTAAGAACCGCTCTGTATCTCTGGATAATGTTTGATTTATACAACCAATTCCAGCTCACAGATTATAATTTCATTAGTGCTTCCATACAGTAAGGTTTCTCAAAAACAGTTTTCCTCTTTAACTATAAATTCAGTCCAGACAGGATCCTCATATTTTGACTGTACCTCAGATTTCCAAATGCTTAGCAGCCAGTACTCCAACTGGTTTGCACAACCCAAGAATCTCAGATATATTCTCAGTTCACGTAAAAAGTAACTCAAATAACATCTGGGAAGGAAAAATGATCAGTGCACACAAAGAAAACCCAGTGCAATTGGGATTATTGCACAGTTGGTCTGTGCAGCAGAGTGCACGCAACGCATCTCGAACACGTCTTGAGCAGACTTAAGACCTTATTTATGCAACGGAGATTCAAACCTTTCCACAAGTGCCAGCAACTTACTGCTCATATGAAGCTTAGTACATCTACAGGAATTTTCACCTGTGAAATTTAGGACAGGTTGCGGGCAACTTGATGCAGACAATAAGGAGGCATCTGCCTTAGTCTACAACTCAGAGTTGGAAGGTCTGCTTTTTGCCCATTCATTTTTTTTCTTTTTTTTTTTTTTTACTATAGTCAACTTAGACGAATCCCAAATCAACTGTGAATCCTTTCCATTGAGCTCTTAACTCGCATTACTCATGATATAAAATAGGGGCTTGGAACACAGACACTCCAAGACGTTGTGCACAGCAGTCTTGAACAAGTTGAAAATGTGGAGGGTGAGGTAATGACTATAAACCCACGATATACCATGATAACACTGCACAATGTTTAACACCACAAGCTGAGTCTCCTAGCACAGTAAACAAACCAGTGTGTGAAGAGTGGGTCTAAAGAGAGAGCCAGATTTACTTACTCTTGCCCCATCGTTGCCAGCTGTACCTTCAGCACCTTTCTCACCAACACCGCCCTACGGAAAATACCCAGAAAGTCCCAGTTATGGCACTGAATGATGAGCAGGTCATACCCTGGAACAACTGCAGTGTTGAGGGACAGGTGATTCTACTCAGGAGGACAGAAATAAACAGACTTACTCTATCACCCTTAGGGCCAGGTGTTCCAGCAATCCCTCTCTCTCCAGGCATACCCTGAAGGCCCGGTGGGCCTGGATCCCCAGGTGTCCCACTAGGGCCTGGACTTCCCTGGAACAGAGAAAGAACAAGTTGTTGCCTATTCGTCTGAGAAGCATCTTTGTCTCTAGGCTGCAGAATATCCTGTGCCTGTGTTGAAGTCTCCAGGGTACAGTTTTAAGTAATAATTTCATCCGAAATTTGGACTTTATTCACATCCAAATACTTTTCTTTTCCCATTGCGTTACTCAGGAAGTTCAGCTGTAATACTGTAGTTCTCCCAAATACATTAGTATTTAATCAGTGCATACTGGAGAGGAAAATAGACAAAAAAAGAGCATCTTTCTGTCTTGATCTTGATGTCACATAGGTTTAGTATAGAAAGTAGGTAAAGGAAGAAGCTGCTAGGGGCAGAGATGCTCATGTCTATTACAGGTCTCACATAACTAGAGGCACTCCCTACCTGGCATGACTTTCCTGGCCTAATCACATCAGTAGCAGGTACATGCATGCAGGCATGAAGCTTTCAGCATTCTCCTTTAACTGCTTAGCCCTGCCAAGTGTCTTTGTGTAAACTGGCATGGCTCTTGAAACATTGCTAGATGGTTTTCTGCAATTCAGAATTTTCTGCAGTTCAGAAATGGCTTTGCCCAGTTCTACTGTGAATGCTCAACATTTAAGTATGTTGCAAGTTATTAATATTGTTATAATTAGAATAACTTGTGTGTCCTTCCTTAAACAAAGGAGATACCTTTCATATTTACAATTAAAAATCTCTCTTACACTCATGCAAATGAGCAGAATTATACATCACATCACTGCAGCAATGCAAATCTCCACTCAGTTTACCTTTGGGCCATCAGGACCATGGCCTCCGGCCATACCCTTTTCACCCTGGAGTCCTGATGCACCTGGTTCTCCCCTTTCCCCTGGATTGCCACGTTCTCCCTACAAAACAGAAGATTATTATTTATCTACAAGGCAGGGTAGGGTTCTGGTAGACACAATCCTAAATACACCATATGTGCAGCAGAGCCTGTGAACAAATTCTAGAACTGATCAAATAAAAGCTTTATGCTTTTACTGTCATAGGTGAGGGACATATGCTGCTCAGCAAACTAAAATCTCTCATTTCACAGCATAAACCAAATCATTTAGCAGCTAGTACTCAAGACCACTTCAGGAGCTACAAAATAATTAAAGGCGGTAGATTTTACAGAAACTATCTTAAAACATATCCATATTTACAAACATTTTGTTGGTGGGGGATGACTTTAGCTGTTAAAGTCCATATTATATATCTACTTCCAACCTCAGAGAACTGTTATGAATATTTAAACTCTGAAAGAAAACACTTACCCTGGGGCCCAATGGACCAACAGCTCCAGGATCTCCAGGCACACCCTAAGCAGAACAGAACTCAACATTAGAATGAAATCATTTTTCATAACTTTATAGTTATGGAAATTAGAGACAAACATTTTTATTTCCAAAGTACTGTGGATGTTGATGGCCAGTACTAAATACTGTCTGGTAATGACAAGAGGTGATAGTCCATCTCAGTCCAAGAACACAGATTATTGTAATTATTTCATGCCAAAGCAGTTCTTGGACAGCTTGCAGACTACATCAGTAAGTTTTTTGAAACAGAGAGGAAAATTCAATTAGAAAGAGAAGAAAATGTAAAACTATTTTATAAAGTGTATTCTTTTTAATGTTATGTTACACATAAATTACCTGATCACCTGGCTTTCCTCCCTCACCTGGAGGACCTGGTGGCCCAGGCAAGCCCTGTAAAAAGTAAATAAAATGGTCACTAGCATGATAGAAAGTTATGTAAAACTAGATTTAACTAGGACACCAAGATTATGAATGTAGCAGTACACTCAGTACAAGAGCACACCCTCAGAGATCCCCAAGGAAAACAGTTATATTAATATTGCACCAAAGTATTTCTCCCTCTCTGAATGAGATGGCAGTCCTTCCTTAATATTTGCAGGACATCTCAGCCCTAGAAATAAAGTTCTCTATAAAAAGGCATTGTTTTAATTAAGGCTTCATTATCAAGACAATTATTTTGCTCTTTATTTGGAACTTTTTGGAAAAATCTTCAAATTAAAAGTGAATAACATCAAAGGTTTTTTCAAGGGTTACAGACCTGGTATGTAAGCCTTTGCCAGTTCAGTTTAGTGCACAGCTGATACGGAAGTATCATTAATTATTCTGAACATCCTTGCCTCAGTTCTGAAGTTATGTTCTATACATCACTTGATTTTCTCCAACTGAAGTTGATAAAGACATGGCTGTTTGTTTTTTTAATTAAAAAAAATAAAAATGAATGCACATACCTGAAACCCTGTAGGACCTGGAGGGCCTTGCTCTCCTCTTTCTCCTGCCAGGCCCTACACAAAAGGAAGCAATAAGTAAACAGAAGAGAAATATAGGCAGGGTCCACAATTATTTTTTTTTCTCTGAATATGCATATTTTCAATTAAGTATTTGTTTATTATACATTTTTACTCATCCCAGGACAAGATGGCCTATCTAGAAGATGTAATAAGATGTATATTATTTCTTTAAAATCCTTCCCCTAAAGGTTCTCTGGTAACAGGAAAATACTCAGTTCCATTAAAACCAAGAAAGCCAGGAAAACAAACGATGAGAATATTTTACTCCTTGCACTATTTTTTGTGATGTTTAGTAAAAGGAATTAGACTAGTATTATATATATTTTGAATAAAAAGCTAGCAATTTTTCTAGGACGATTTTTTCTTTAAATGTTCTGGGATTTTTTTGCTTGGAATCAACAACTGGCATGAAGGTTGATTAAGAACAGAAGCCGAAAAGCAGTGAATAGATGGAGTGCCAGGCAGGCAGGCAGGCAGAGAGGTAACAGCTGACTTACTGGTGGGCCAACAGGACCGGAAGGGCCAACTTCACCATCTTTACCAGGGGCTCCCTACATTGAAATGACAGAGGAAGAAATCTTGTATAGTGAACACACGTAACAGAAAAGCACCATTTTCTGTAACCACTGCAAGTAACAGCCACACTCACTCTCTGTCCTGGGACACCTGCATTGCCTGCTTCTCCGGGTTTTCCAGGATCACCCTAAATTGCAGAAGTAAAAATGACCAGGTTTAGATATTTTTTCATCCATTGAAATATACAGAAATGGTTAAACAGGGATTGCCATACTCACACTACTACCCTTTGGCCCAGGAAGGCCCATGCTGCCTGGCTGACCTCTTATTCCTATGGAACCTGCAGGACCTGGACGTCCATCTTCACCAGGAGCACCCTGCAGAGATAAAGGATTTTCCCCATTAAATTCTAAATATATTTATTCATATGAACTTATTAACCCCTAGAAAATGCTTGTATATATAAAGAAAATAACATTAACCCAGTTTGGTGCTTCACTTTTAGTCAAAATGTCTTTAGAGCAGACATAGCAATAGCCATACAGCTGGATGTAACCAAATGCTATGCAATTATTAGAACAGAATCATGTACAAATGCTTTATTGTGTCCTTAAAGTTACAACTAGAAAAATATTCAGTTCAAACACTTAACAATGATGCAGCAGCTGCTAAACAACAGACACTGCTACACAAACAAAACTAAACAAACATTACTGGTACTAATTTTGAAGTTAGGAATGTAAAGTGAATTATCAAAAGAGAAGATAAGCCTTAATAGATCAAGAATACTCATGTTAGTAACAGCAACTTCAGTGAGGTGGGACCTTTGAATTACTGTGATATTAACCGACAAGACTAATTTTTATGTCACTTACCAAGGGGCCAAGTTTTCCTTCAGGGCCTTGAACACCTGGATTTCCTGTCAAACCCTAAAAGCAGGAATAGTATTGGTGTTAGGGTTAGGTCTATAGTTCTACAGCAATAAAGAAATATAAATAAATCCCAAAGAAATGCTCAGTTACTACCACAGAACAAAATTCTCTATATCAAAGGTCTTCATCCTTATCTTCACTTTACAGCTTCATCCCTCACTGTCTTTGATCTTCTTTCTCCCCATTCATCCTTTTCCTGCTTTTACACCTCTTGAGCTTCTCACAGGCTCATCTTTATTTCTGCCAACATGACCCAATGATCTATATCACATTTAACTGCTCCCTTTATCCCCTTTTCTGATATTTCGAATTCTCCTCCAGTAATTTTCCTGAAAAAAATCTCCAGGTGATATGCACCACTCAACCTTGTATGTTATCAGTCACCAATGGCCTTCAATCCATGTTATCCATGGCAACCGTGCTTTACAAACACATTTCCTTCAGTTGCATTAGCTGTTCTCAATCAGGGCTATTTCTCCTTTTTCTAAGACAAAATCTGTGCTTCCCAGCAGGGAATAAAGACAGCTGTTTTAGCTTTTAGCCCCACTGAAACCACTCCGCCCTTGTGTAACAGCAACTACATTCCCAAACATTCACTGCTGCCTTTTGAAAATGAAAGGTACCATGATTTATAGAGTTCTGCTATTAGTCCCTTACCCTTGCACCTGGAAGGCCAGGTTCACCAGGGCGTCCAGGATCTCCCTGACCTCCTTTAGGGCCAGAAGATCCTGCTGGACCACGCTCGCCTTGGGCTCCCTAGAAAGACACCAGTTGAGCTACGAGTTAACAGGTACAACAGTGACAGCAGGAGAAGGTTAAATAAAAACAGTATCTTCTATTAAGGACCTATTTTTGCAAACAAAGTTACAAATAATTAATACTTTTATTATTATTAGTTTTCTATTTATTATCTTGTCTCCCCAGATTATCACTTAAAAGTTGTCTCTTCCTTACAGCAAGTTTACAGAAGCATTTTAGAATCCCTGTATTTTTACCATGTTAGGAATTTACAGAAGTACTAGACAAATGCCTATGTGAGTCACTTCCCTGGAAGTGTTAGAGCAGTTAGGAAAGCCAGATAAACCCATCTGTTTTTAAGGGGCAAGTCTAGAAAATCACACCACACACAAGGAACGGGCAATCTTTCACAGAGCGACCTCCTACAGAGCAATACAGGAGGAGAACAGGTCAAACCCTTATCTGTGCACATTTCAAAACAATGGTAGCATTAAGGCAGGGACAAGCAAGCAAAGCTGAACATCATGCACTGAAAGTGACTTTTCCCAAAAAACTGGAAGTGACTTTTCCCAAAAAATATTTTCTCTAAGCATTCAGACCCTCTTTTGGCATTTGTAAATTGGATCTGCCTATTTTCTCAGAAGCAGACATTTTTAACGGAACACTTTCTTGTTATGTGTCTGGATGTATGAAAATTTAACAAACTACACAATAAAAGATGGATACTTTAAATTAATTTAATTTACCTTTGGTCCAGGCAAGCCGTCAGAACCTGGAAAACCACGGTTACCAGGAGCACCCTAGGAAAAGCAGGAGATATGAGACAATTACCTTAATTTTTACATAGCTTATTACAAATAAAGGACCAGATTTATGGTTTGAGGGTTTAGCTAATTTCCTTACAATTTTCTTACTTCAGTACTTAAATTGGCAGGGGGAGGGGATTATGACTTAAGAGTGGTAAAAATATCAGTGTCCCACTAATGCGTGCTGGACAGCTCCTTCTCTGTGAGCAGCCCCATTGAAAGCAAGATGAGCAGTGGCAGAGGTGAAGGAAAAAGTCTGCAGATGAGCTTGTCCTACCTCCATCGTTTCTCCTACCATACTATCCTGTGCACTGAATCTCCACATAAAAGTATCCAGTGTAAAATAATAACACACAGTATTAACTACTGCTAGGAAAATAAGGTTTGACTACACCCACAATGAAGCTTTAATATCCATGAGTAGGTCAAAGGGTTTCTCAGCTTAGCAGTTCGTGTCTTAATACATATTATTCCTCCAGGTTGCTTACCCTCTCTCCAACAGGACCTGGTGGACCTACTGACCCTGGATCACCCCGAGGACCTCTTTTCCCTTCTTCACCTATGGGGCCAATGGGACCCTGGGGACCTTGTGGGCCCTAGAGAAAATAAAATGTAATTTAAAAAAACATAGTTAAGCTCACCATTTCTCAGGCATATTAAAACAGGCTGTCTTCTGAACACTATAAACTATTTTTCCAAATAAAGGAGAAAAAAACAGTTGGGTTTTGGATCAGTTAAAAAGTAACAGTTTTTCAGCATCTGCTTTTCTCTTTTACAATGTTTATAATCTAATAAATTGTAATTCTGCAGTTGGGCTGTACACTGCTTCTTATAATCACCCACAATAATTTTTATTTGGTCAAGCTGCAAAGGAGTCAAAATTCAGTGAGACTCTAATAAAAATTTTCAAACAAGAAGACAGTGGTAAAGAAACTACTACTTCACCTCTACACTTTTGTCAGTTATTACATGATCACTTAACTGATGAGAAAGAAAGACTGGTTGACAAACCAACTCAAACTCTGCAGAGTCAGTTTTCTCCCAAAAGTTACATGGTTATAAGCCTCTGTGTTTCCTCTTCATCTTTAAAAGCACATGGAGACTTACAGGTTCACCTTTGGGTCCTGCTTCTCCCTTGAAACCTGGGACACCAGGGTCTCCCTGAAAACAAACACATGAATAGCACCAGTAAAGTTAAAAGTCCACATAAAGCACTTCATCATTTTGTAGTATGCCATGAAACAGAGAAACATTTCCTAGTTTAGTCACTAATTGTAGGTAATATACTAGAGTGCTTCTAATGGTTTGTCTTTACCCTTATTACGCTTGTTTACTATTATGTTATCAAGACAAAAACTTAAATACATCTCTTTTCCCAGGTTTATAAAGACACACTTCTTTAAGAAAGAAGTAATGGTATTTTGGACATACAGAAGATTCACAGGATTTGAGTCTTAGCATTCTCCCTGGCATGCTACTGCTGTATTTAAAGGAAGCCCACTGCTAATCACTGCTTTTCCATGGAGTGACACATGTGCCAGACATTGCAATTCCCAAAGACACAAAGGCCCCATTACCGGCTGGCCTCGAATCCCGGGGGGGCCGGTACTGCCCTGTGGTCCTGGGGAACCAGGGGGGCCTGATAAACCAGGGGGGCCTCCAGTGCCTGGAGATCCCTACAAACACAAACAACAAGCAGAGTTAGGAAACACCAGCAAAATAAGGAAATAAAGGAAATTAACTTACACAGTTTCTTCAACAGGAAATATGATTACTTACAGTAGGGCCCTTTGCACCGGGGGAACCATCTGTCCCTTCAGCACCCTGAAGATAAGGTACCAATCATTAAAAATCATTTTATGACCAGGGCATCAACTATAAAAGCAGAAGATAGTTATTTTATCCACTTTACAGGACCAGAAAATAAAGGCTATTAAATAAACGCAGCAACACATGCAAATGCTAAAAAGGGCAATAAAGCAGGCAAGTCAATGTGATTTTTAATGTTGAAGATCTAATGTTTAAGCTTAAGTTTTAAAGTACTTTGAGGATTGAGACCGTATCAAGCTGTGTAACTGTCAGTTTTCCAACTTGTAATAAAATAACAAATAGTTATTATCAATACAATTAGCACAAAACAAAGGAACAAGACCTTTTTTCCTTGGGAAGAAAGGTAATTTGAGTAAAGCTCATTGTCAGGTGGGGCGCTAAAAACCCCTCTAAACAGGTGAACATGCACAAAGCTGAGCACGGAGGAATTCAATTCAAGGTACTTACAGGAAGACCTTGTGACCCAGCTGGTCCCTGAGGACCCGTTTCACCTCTTTGTCCTTGGGGACCTTCAGGACCACGAG
Source organism: Platysteira castanea (assembly GCA_013397175.1). Lineage (NCBI taxonomy): Eukaryota > Metazoa > Chordata > Aves > Passeriformes > Platysteira > Platysteira castanea. The sequence goes on along the minus strand of VYXC01012506.1, from coordinate 865,423 downwards.
GTCCTGTTGGACCTGCTTCACCCTAAGATTCCACATGAGAAAATAACTGGAGATTATTTTGGTCTAAAAAGCAGCACTATAAAGTAACTCAGGGGGAAAACTGAGCTTACAACAGAAAAACAATTAATGTTTGAAATAGTTTATTACCCTGAAAATACGATTTTGCTTACCTAATTTTGCTTTTATTGCTTTTAGGTGAATGCAAACATTAAAAGTACAGATGGGATTTTTTCTTAATGTATACAAGACAAGGAAACTCTCTGCAGAAAAGCAGCACTATCCAGGAGTCCAAATCAGATCCAGAACAGACCTGTCTTTTTAAAATCTCACTATGTGTAATTACTATCTAATTTTACAAGTTTTTTTACCTTCGTTAACAGCAAGGCTCAAGACTTAGATATGATAACACATCTGGTATTGGTTGGTTCGGGGGTTTTTTTGCACAGTACAGATGAACTCACTGTTACAGCAATCTATAAAATATCAAATCTCTGTAAGATTAGATTGGATGATAAAAAATTCTTCCCAGCATCTTCTTTGAATTTTAATTTTATATAGGAAGTATGCCTTTTGGAACTGATGGCTGTTAATATCACATCTTCATACTAAGTATCACATCTTCATTGTATAATCTGCCGAGCTTTTACGAGTTCAAAGCAACTATTCCGATTTTACATCATCAGATGGTCAAACTTGAAGGTAGCTTCTTCTTTTCAAAAGCTAGAACTGATTCATCATGTGACAGCTTTTTCAAACATTTCCTTAGATAAAACCATGCTGAACCATACTAAAACATTTTATGACATGCACTACAAGGGCTATCATTTAACTGTACACTCATCTTGTCCAGACTGTACTTTTTCTGAGAAAGGTTGGAGCAGATGATTCTAGAGGTCCCCTTCCAACCTGCTATTCTCTAACTCTATGATTAAGTTGATACTGTTATTAAGACTCATTTCCAAACAGCTTCATGAATGTTGCCAGCTTCACAACAACACCAAACATCTGCTGAACTTGGCTACCTGACCAATTGAGAGTTTCTTCTTGTATAACATTTTCTTATCATGTATTAGGAGTGTAAAGGAACAAAGAGGAGCAGCTGGGTGCAGGGCATGTAGAAGTATAAGGAAGCTGTATAAGTTGTCTTTTCTATCTTTGAAGACATTGTCTCAAAGCTAAGAAGAAAAAAAAACCTGAGCACTTTTTTGAAAAGCAAGAGAGGGAAGTGCCATAAAGACAGTGCTGAAGGCAGTGAAAGTTTTTCATTTCACAGCCTAATCACACCAAGCCACAGAAGGTAGTAATTGTAATGTGCTCTGTTGTGATGAACTGTAGCACAACTCTGTTGGGGTTCAGCCATTTCCCTTACCAGTCCAGGTCACCTCAAAAAGTGTTCTTGGCCAAAACTAGAAGTTTCAGCACTGGAAGGTCCTGCCTCCATATTGTCTTAGACTTGTCCTCACAATCTCACTTTTAACGATGTATCTTGCAAGTCTCTGAATATACTGGACAAGATTCCTGAAGCACAGCATGACAGTCATCTTATAATCACCCCTTGACATGAGCGAAAGAGAATGCAAAGTATCTTAACAGTAGTGAATTGCAATTGCTTCCTTTGGCTTTGGGTTTTATCTTCTGCCTGAAGGTCTTGACTAAGACTGATTTCACAGCAGCTCCTGGGGATCTGTACGCACATCAGTCTGAGCTCTGTGTAGCCTAGTCCACACTTTTAGTTGTGTGTTGTTAGACATTCTAAAAAGATACTTTCATTTTATTTTTTACCTTTACACCAGGAATACCAGGAAAACCTGGAGAACCAGTTATGCCAAGTGGGCCCTACAAAAGACAGACACACAAAGCTGTAATTCAGTGGTTTAGATCACACAGATTAGTATCTCATCACTGGGTAAATGTGGGTCTAGGATTACATGTATTTTTGGTAATAAAACATTTGTTTATAACAAAACCAAAATAACTGTAAATATCGGGTTTTTAAGTGACACATATACATTTTCTGGAATTGTGGTGCAGCTCTTTAATAATGTTTGCTGACTTCAGCAAATCTACACCTCTCGATTCAGCTATTAATGCCCAAATTGCAACATACACAATTCACAGTTAACAATTATGGAATTAAGATTCTTAAATTCACAGGCAAATTCATTTGCAAGCTGTAAAACACAGATCTTGTATCAAAACTTCAGGGCTATAGAGACAAAGATTCTTCCATTTCCATAATACCTCTTGTGCTGAACAAGACATTCAACAGAAGAACTTTTTACTGTATTCCAAAGTCTCTGGATGGCGGCACACAGTGGTTATTAATACTCACTGCAACACTGTTCCCAGATAATTCCTCTTTATCTTTTCCTGATTTTCTGTCTTTTTGTAAAATATGATTCATTCTGAGAAAAAATGTTCTATGTAATAAAGCTCTCCTGACAAACTTAATCAGAACAGTCTGTCCCACTGAGCATTAATTACAGACAACACTTCTGCTGTGACCCTGCACTGGATTTCTACAGAACTGATGTAACAACTCACTAAGTATATTTTTGAAAACCTATGTCCCAGTTTATTGGATCACAAATAATGTCTGCCAAATCTCTCTCTTGCTGCAGGAAGAGTTCCAGGATTATGGTGCAGCACTGCAGTGACCCAAACAACAACACATTTCATTAAGACCTTCTCCAATGAGAAACATGTGCATTAAGGACGAGTATCTCCCTTGTGACACTACGTGGGATTTTCCAAAAATATTAGCCAACCACTTATCATGTCCAGTGAAGCTGAGCTCACATTTTATGCCAAAGAAAAATTACAAGCTTCACGTAAAACCTCATAGCTTGCAACCCAGCTTTTTTGAACTTCATAATTTGTTTGAAATACTCAAAAAAAGTCTTTTCCTTGTTTTATAGTTTCTTCTAACAACTTACCTTTCTGTAAGCTTTTAGGTACTCATTTTTTGAGCTTCTATCATAGTTAATCATTTCCTAATGTATTTTTTAATAAAACAGTCTGTTCATTAAGATGACACAAGTAAATGAATTTTTCTTAGAACTTAGTCACAAGTAGATAAAAAGTATGCACAGAAGGAAATTCTAACTGCAGACAGGTGTGGTTTAGGGTTTTGAGGTGGGTTTTTTGGTGCAGTGCTTTTAGGGTGTTTGTTTGTTGAGTTTTGTGTTCGGTTTGTTGGTTTTTTCTAAGATGAACATCACAAAATGGTAAAGGCTGACTACATCAATGGATAGAAGCTGTCACCCATATCCTACAAGTAATGCTTTCAAAAAAAAGCAAACATAAATACCACATTTTCACAGTGGAAGCTGGCCTTGCACAAATAGTACAAAACCATCACTAGTTTTCACATGCAAATGCAACACAAAATTAACTGTGTGGGAATAATCCCCGACTCATGTGAATTCTCAGAAATGTATTTTGCAAATGCAGTGTGAGATTGGACTGTAGGACCAAGACCAACATCCTTTGCTATGCTGACACTGAGTGGAAAGAGCCACGTCTCCCTCTGCAGCCCTGTTGCCGGGGTGGGAGAACTTCAACAGCTGTGCAGGCCAGGCGTTCTCAACTTGGCAGACATTCAGACACAGGCCTCTGGTCCTTCAGTTCAAAGAGTGACTGTCCCTAATTAAAAGGCTCTTTTGCACATTTGCTAATGGAACAATTGCAGGGAGCAAGTTGTGCTATCAGTGAGTGCCTTTCCTCTTGCTGGCAATGGGTACAGCCTCATTTGCCAGCTTTGCACTGAAGGCAGATAACGCGCCATTGTAAACCGCTTTAGAGTGCAGTGCGTGCACTTGAGACACTTTCCTCCCCACCATATGGGCTCCGTACAAGCAGCAGAGCATCACCTCCCCAGGAGATGCTACGGCCTACTCCTCTGCAAATTAAAACCTTTAGATGAAGTAAACCACAGAGGACAATTTTGCAGAGGACAGCACTAAAACTAAAATGAGTAGAACTAGGGATCATTCTCAGATAATGAATTCCAGATGCACTTAACTGATACCAGCAACTGCTAACATTTTCCTTTTTGTCAGTAGTGTCAGAAGGCAAGTGGAAATATGAAGTGAAAAAGTAGGTGATTGAGAACCAATCACTTACCATTGGGCCTGGCTTCCCAGGCATACCATGCTGGCCACGTCCACCCTAGACAGGAAAACAGAAAACAGAGAATATTTGTAAGACCTATACCTATTTTTTAAATTATTTATTGTCAGCATTTGTGATAAAACAATATATACTAAAGTGATTGAAGAAATGCTGGATTGCACATTCCTCCAAACACTGTCCTGGAAAATGTCTGGAAGAAATTATGCTCCAATTCAAGTTAATGGATTTCTCTATTTTCAGAACGGACAATATTTTGAGAGTGTCATTGTATGGGCCACATGACATGAGTGGAGAACAGAAAAGTTGGGGGAGAAATGCCAGAAAAACAATACTTGACACTGGACATAAAAGCAGCAGGATGACAGTTCTAACTCAAATATGATCTCATGCCAAGGATAATCCCTCTTTTTTCCTGAAAATCAAGGTATTTTTAAAAAGATAGCCTTACTATCTGGAATTAAATGTTTAGATTTCATCTAAATTGAAATCTGAATTGAAAGACTTCATCTAAATGTTCATTTTTAACCTTTTCCCAGACAAAATTGAAACATATTTCATTTTATATAATTTTTGCTGAAAAGAACTTCTCACAAGAAATTCCACAGAAACATAGAAGACATTTTTATAGCCCAGAAAATTGTGCTGTGAGGGTATTTGGAGTCATGGGCACCTCTGCTATAAGAAATTACCATATAGTAACCATTCTCATTTTAAAACTGTTTTTAACTTCTAAAATTTATAGTAAAGATCTCACCCCACAAAACTGCTCAGCCCTAACTTTCTTAAGCTACAGCAGAACTCACCACACAAGTGACTAGCAAGTCACATTAACAAACACTTTGAGGCTCAGGGATTTAAATTTAAGTAAAACAGGAGAGGAATTACAAGCAAGAAGGAAGATTCTACTTACAGGGGCACCCTGTGGTCCAATTCGTCCTCTTTCTCCTGGCATTCCCCGAGGTCCCTGGAAGAAAGAACAAGAAGTGCATTATTTAGGAAGTCATCATGTCAGAATAATAAAAAGGGTTGGCTTTTTTCACTCCTGCAGGTGTAGCTTATCTTGTCTTATAGCAGGAAGGAAGTAGCAGCTCATATAAACCCTTATAGCCTCACAAGCTTGTTCAGTGGAAATTTAATAAACTGTAATTTCTCTTTTTCCATTCCAACAGTATTTCCAGTTTTAAACACACTAGAATAAATTCTGTATATACTCACCAGTGACAATAATGCAACTTACTTCCCTAAATCTCATTCACAAACTAGATTCCACTTCAGGGATATTACATTCCACACACAACATAGTGCTTCACAGACAGATGCCATTATCAGATATCAGAAAGAGGCTTTACTTCCAGAAGCACTGCTGAGAGTCAGGTTTTGTCATGTAACACTACTCACACATATTCGGCTGTCCAAAACCACATCTGAATGAAGATTACTCTAAGAAAAAGTTTCTCCATTTTACTTCCAGGTCATGCATACTTATCCTCACCATAACCTCTCCAAAATCCTCTGTCCATAGTTTTCTTACCTAGTTTACTCCTGATCTAAATTACTCCAGTTCTATCTCAGAGCAACCTAAGCCAGTTTTTCTCATGTTGAAATCACTCCATAGGAGGCATCAACATGTAAGAAAAGAAAAAGCTGTCACCCTACACTTACATGAGTTAGGAAACAAGCACCACACCTACAGCCAAGTCTCTGCTGAGCATTCTGATTTATCATTATTACCTATGTCTGTGAATGGAGGGGAGTAACAGCTTACAGTGGACCAAATTCACTGTCAGAGTAATAGAAAACAAAGCCTTCATGAAGAGAAAGTTCAGCTCCATGAGCTCAAATACAGGTATCAAACCCCTGAAATTTCCACTGGCAGTAGTATTTACAATCACTTGTGCAATACCCAGTGTGTGTGACACTCACTAGAGGACCTGTTGGACCCATGGCTCCCGTTGGTCCGGACTCTCCCTAGAAAAGGAAATGAAATGACACAATTAGAGAAATGGGTGAAAGGAAAATGGAATCACACCTCACCCCTGTCCTCTGTGTTCGTGTTGGACCTCACAGGCAGACTGGCACTGGTACCTGTGTGCATCACACATGGCAAGGATGCTGACAGATGCTCCCCATGCTGACAGAAATGCCATGCTTACATGGTCTCTGCCAAGACTGCTGCTGTTGTTGCCTCCACAGAAAGTGGTAGGCAATCTTGGGAAAGAAATCTATTCTTACACAAACTCTCCTTAACTACTAATCTCATCTTTAAATTTGGATTTTGGAAGATTCACTTCATTTACTATGTTTCTAATCTAAAGGAATAGTTCTGTCCCACATTCAATTATCACCTACGCCAGGCCAAAAACGTTTCAGCAACAGCACTGATGAAAGTGGAAAAGCTTAAAAAGAGTGTTCTATGCTCTTTTAAAACATCTTTTAACCTATCTTGAAAGGACTGACTCCAGCTGGCTATCCTGTGTTATCACTGCTTTGATCTGAAGTTGTAAGGGTGGTGTAGTGCCAGTGAGGATCAAAAATTCTAAGAGAAGAAATTATTAAAATAGTCAGTTTGGTAAAATATATCCCCTCTCCTCTCCAATGCCTGTTTCTTTTAAGCCAATCTCTCATAATTTGAAAGATGAGAGTCATGTTTTAGTTATGCATTGCTTTATTTGATTATATTAAAAAATGTTCGACTTGGTCACAAAGAGCCAACAGGAAGCACGAACTGTCCAAGTGGAGAATTGCAAGATGTGCATGGACCCTTTGTTAACAGACTCTGCTGTCTTCAGCATTATGTGTGTGTCACAGCTGGAGGACTCAGCTTACCCAGTGACCCCTTACAGGCCTCAGGCAGCCCCAGCTGAAGCTGGGACTGGCACTTCTCAACTCTCTCCCCATAGAAAGGCCAGAGAGGGTACAAAGCTGCGTTTAAAAGATCTCCCACCTTTCATGATTTTGATATTACAGAAAACACGCTTAACCATTTAGTTGTTTGGGCCATGAAAATACCTTTGCTCCAGCTGCTCCAATTTCACCTTTTGGACCATCAAGTCCTTTCAATCCCTGTAAGTTATAAAAATATGAAGAAATTGTATTTATATATGTACATACAGAGAGCATTCCTATTATTTTTGTTAGAGTAACCTGATACTAAAGGATTAAGAATGGATGTGAGGTGGTAAGAGCAAGAAAAGGAAAAAAAAAACTAAGAAGAAAAAAAATAGATGGAAAAAAGTTTTTAAACATTTCCGAAATGGAAACCATTTGTACAAGGTACATTTCCTTGGATTTGGTTTCCTTTTTAAAACAAGAAAGTTTAAAAAAAAATCCTAAAACAACAAGAAGGAGGCTCTGAGCCATAGGAAACCTATTTATTCCTCCCTGAAGTAAAATTCTGGCCAGAAAACTTGGTAATTTGTAATCGCTCCATGTTGCAAACATATCCACCTCTCAAGTTCCCCACCCTAATGCAAGACTTGCCAGCAAAGTGAGAGAACTGTCAGGTTTGCACCTCCTGAAGCTTGGCAGGGCTCATGCAAGCTCCTTCCAGATTCCCAGAACATTTGAAAACAGAGTGAAGAAAGCACTGGAGCATATAATACAGAGGTCAGCTTAAAGAGGAATAGCAGCGATTTCCTGCAAGGCCCTCTTTCTCTCAAATGTCACTAATTCTGCTACAGCTGCCTCATCTGTAGTGTAGGCAACTTCTGCACAGATACGAAGAAAAAGCTTCATTCTGGAACTGCCAGGAAATATCATCTATACACGGAGGGAAAAGCTCGTCTCTTACCCGGTGACCCTTGAGACCCGGGAGACCAGGAGCACCAGGAAAGCCTCGAGGGCCCTAGGTAGGAAAAAGAAAAAAACAAATGCAATCCTGATTCTGCAGATAAACCCAGCAATAATGGGACAAGGGCAGCAGCAGTAATACTAATATTGCTAACACTCCTCCACCTTCATCATAGTGAGGCACAGCATTTGAGCAGGTCACAGATGATACAGCCTTGAAGTTAGTCTCGGCATTATACACATTTTCACTGTCATTAAAAGCTTTATCATTTATATTGTTGTGTGATCAAACTTTCAACAGAAGTAATGAAATAATATGAATGGCAGGTCAAGTTAATATGGAGAAGCATTAATTAAGCTGAGATCAAAACTCAAATCATCTAAAATAAAACAGAAACTCAGAACTGCAAACTGTACCTATTCTTTCAGAATATGTCAGTCAAGAAACATGATAAACAACTGCTACTGAACCACATTTAGCACTTAAACCAAAGCTCTCTTGCACTTAGCTTCCTACCAAGTTTCTCTGGAAAGGCTAACAGGGGGGAGCTAAGTACCTTGTGTCAGAATATTAGTCATATGAATTTAGAACAGAAATCTCAGGTAACAAGTTATCATCTCAGCAACAAAGCAAACACCGATCTGGAGCCTCAGAGTGAACTAAGACAAGGACTTCAGATACTGAACAGCAGAACTTTGCACTCAATTAAAAGCAAAACTGATAAATCACATCAGGATGAAACGATAAGGAACCTGTATCACATGATGACATATGATTAATTTTGCTAAAATTTAAATAATCATGCTCTTACTGGAGATCCTGGAAATCCAGGCTCACCGGATTGTCCTGGCCTACCAGGTTCACCCTAAGGAAAGAGAAAAAAAGGAACACATTAAAACAGGAGATATGAAAATGGACTTTTTGTATCATTCTTCCATTGAAACAAATGAGGACATTCCCGTCAGTATTATGCATCCTCTCTTCACTGTAACAATGTCAGTGACATAAATCAACTGCACACATGCCCAGCAAATGTGCATTAGACACATTAACTTAAAAAGGGTTTTTAACTGAGAATGGGGAAAACTGGAGGCTGAGCCCACAGTGCATCCCAGCCATCACGAAATGGTGCTGCCACCTGGTTTCCCTGAGGGAAATTAATGAGGCAAGCTTCTGTCATCTTCACAGAGCACCAAATTGCTGTTATTTCCCACAGCAATCTAAAACTACCTGCATTGTAGCTTGTTACTCTGCTTCCATTCAAAAGTTTTAAAATGTGTATAATTTCATTCTAGGACAGTGACTATTTTCTCTGTACTGCAATAGGAAAGACAATATGGCCAGTCTGAACCAAACAAGTATATTTTGAAGATTAGTCAAAGCCCTTCAGAGTCACAGCCAAACATTCCTTTGAATGCACCAATCAAGTTCAAATACACCCAGGACGCTGGGCTGTAGGAATATGAAAGGCTTCAGAAAAATAATTTCAGGTCAAAGAGAAGGCAAAGTGTTTCACAAATGCAATTAAAGACACCCAAACAATGGAAATGGAGGAAGTGCTTAGAGCTGTGTCAAGATTTGACTTCCCTGAGCTGAGAGTTAACTGTTGCCAAGGACTCTTAAAACTCCTTGTACAACTTAACAGGAAAGCAGCTGTTACACAAACAGTTTTTATACTAAAATGGCATCTTCAGTTTTGTAACTAATTTCCAAGTTATAAATTACAGTTCAGATGGATTTAGTGTGATTTGCAAACAAATAATATACAGCTGCCAGTAAGGTCTTAGGCTACTGTTGTGCAGTACATACACACTGATGTACATCACATATATATAACATGTATATTACTCATATACAACATGTATAAAACACACATTTTACATATATATGTGTGCATACAAGGATAAAGGAAAAAAATCAGTTTGGAATATCAATTATCAACTTTTAAAAGAAATTAAATACTAAAATCTTGTCCAGACACGTGTATGCTGCCATTACAGCTCTTCTAACCCAACATGCAATCCCAGAAGAGAGGAGATGCCTCCAACTGACCCCCTGTAACTGTGATTTATTATTATGTTTGATTTCAAGAAAGATATCTCAGTTAAGAACTTATTGAGGCAAGAAATAGCAGAGTTGGTGCTTAGACTTTAGGTATGGTGATGACATGTAGGGAAAAGAAAGGAGGGGTTGGAAAATGGTTGCCAAGATTCACAGTTGTGATGCTGGATTTAATGACGAGTACAATTACAAAGCAAACTAAGCAGACAATAGTAGAACAGGCACATCTGCTGGTTAGTCACTGTCTCACAGATGCCAATGTTTGTTTTATTAAAAATAAAACAAGATACAAAGAATAACAAACTTACATCTTCACCAGGTTTGCCTGGAGGTCCCTCTGGTCCACGAGAACCAACTGGTCCCTAAGAAATAAATATATTTGTTGAGAAGTCAGTTTAGCCGTCACTAAAATATCTATTTGCTCCATTTCAAAGTCTGGTTTTTATAAAAAAAGATGTAGAAAAAGGAAGACTTTACACCTAAGCACATGTGCTTAATTTTGTGGTGCTCTTTCTAACCATCCTGACCCTAGAAAACCTGCATTATATTATACGAAAGTATAGGATAATTCTTTAGGGAAAAAACCCCAGAACACTAAAAATCACAGTTGCTGTTGCTTCAAATCTCTGGCTCTTGCTTTTACTTTTGAGTCATTTTGTTGCCTCAAAAAAAATAGTCTTACCACCCTTTGTGTAAGTTTCACTATCAGGTATGGTTTTACCAGTGCCTAACCATCCTCAGGCCTGTGCTAGAAAAGAATGACTGTTTGTAATACAATCTTTGCTATTCACATTCAGAACAATTCAAATTCACTGATGCAGGATAACATGCTTTGAACACCACAACTCTTCACTGAAGTTACTTAATAGTTTCAGCTGAAACAACATGACAAAAATTCTGTTCTGAAATAAAAAAGTATAGCGTATTTGTAATTCTGTCGTAGAAATGTTTGCATTTATTGGTCTTACCATAGGTCCTGGATCCCCAGGTTCACCAGGTGGGCCTGTGGGGCCAGCACCACCCTAAAATTAACCAAAGATTAATACAGTTACAAATTCCAAAAGCAATTATAAGGATATAAATTAAAATCCATTACCAAGAAAATCGCAGCCCATGGGACAGTCTGGATTCTAATTCAGAACCAGTTCACATTTCCATATGAGTGAAAGTTGGATACTAAAACCCCTCAAGATGTAGATAAATCCTGTGCCATACATAAACCCCACTGGAAATTTAACACCATGCCAATACCAAAACCAGAACAGTCTCCATTTTCATTGCCGTTCACTCATTAAAAACGTGTTGGGTTAAAACCCTGTTAAAGATCTAATAAACTGTTCTTCTGGAGCCAATTCCTGTGTATAGAGTCCACCTGGAGCAGAGCCCTGGTTTAAATTCCCTTTTGGATGAAGGTGCGTTCAGCCCCAAGTCACTGAGGATGGACAGTGGCACAGAGATGCACAAACCCCGGTCACTATGAGCTCTGCCTTCAGCTCTGGCCAATTAAACCCCCTGAGGTGAAGCACTCACTTGTTTTCCCTGGAGACCTTGAGGACCTCTGGGACCGACTGGACCCTGTTGAACACACAGCTTGTTACACACTGGAAAACAACCTTTCCCAAGTAACATTCACCCTACAAAGAGCAAAATGGCCTGACAGTGACCACGAGTATTTCTACAGTCAAACCTCTGAAAGGCTTTTACTCGGAAAACTGGCATTATGAAATACAAATGCACGTTGAATGAAATCTTCAAAATCCAAAAGCCACAGGAGTGTAATTTCATTAGCAGCTGAGAACATGGACTTGGCTGCTTTGTGCAACCTCACAGTCTCTGGAATCAGGATAACCAAACTGTCTGTCTAGCTGCATGAAAAAATGTTGTAACAAAGTAAGAGCTGGGGGGAATAGTCTTCACTTGAAGGGAACCTCATTACTCAGATGAATCTCATAATGGAATCAATGACAAAATAAATTAATCTTGTTCTTCTCAGTCATGAGCTGAGAAGCAGTAATGAAAAGACGTGTTTAAATGTATCATACAAACCACCAAAAGAGCTTTCCAAATTATTGTGGTTTGCTACACAAAACTCAGATTGTCCCTTAGAAAGTGTCATGGGACTTTTAGGAAAAATCTCAAACCTAACTGTAACTTGTAACACGAAATAAACATTATCTTGTTTGAAAGTTGTGGATACGAAAATTGCTGCTTGCAGGAACTTTTTTGCTTTTCTCTAATCCTGTGAGAAAGTTCTCTTTGTCGCAGAAGTTATCTGTACAGTTTTGTAAACTATCTACACCTGCATATTGTTTAGAGTACAAGTGAGGAAAATATTTGGAATATAACTGACCAATCACCCCCAGATGGGTGGTTAGAAATTGACCAATTAAACCATGAGAAACTTATCCTATAAAAGAGCTGTCAATAATTAAATCAATGATTTTGAGCTGCATCTCCATGCCTGCCTGCGTCTCTCTCCCCTCGCTCTGCTCCAGGACACACAAGATAGCTACTACAGAAAGTAATTATCTTGGTTCTGGAATACAAAAACATCTATAACAGACATTCATTTTGACAGAAACTCAAGATTTATGTCTTTTAAAATTCATTAATTTTTAATAATTTTTACAAAGCAAATGTAGAAGACTCAGCAATGGGCCATTTTAAAAAAAGCTAACGAACATTAGAAACAAAACAATGTTTCAGCTGTCAATTACCCAGTTTACAAGAGAAGGAAAAAAGAATGTCACATAACATGATGAATCAATCCAAAGACAGCAAGTAAGTGCCAACTGACTTTAGCAGATTTTGTGTAAGGCCACAGATATACTAACATTAAAATTAATCACATTTGAGAATAACAAGAGAAGAGGCACTACAAGACACGCTTGAGACAAACTGAGTGAAAGGATTAAGCAGAACAATTAAAGCACCAAAGTAGGACAGACTTGTGCAACAAATCATTGTATGTTCAGAAAGCAAATTCACTGAAGAGAGACATTCAGCAAAAAGTTCTTTGAAAAACTCACTGCAAAAGTTAGTCCTAGGGCAAAATATCAAACTATCTTTAGAACTTTTCATATGGCACTGGAACTGATTTTGAAGGCTTCTAGTAGGGACTTGGATAAGATTTACATGGGCAAACTCATGGGCAGTACAACCACTAAAAGACGGTTTCCTTCAGAATGGATGTTAATATCGTCAGAGGGTAACAGTGTTTTCAAGACATCAAACGTGAAGAGCAGTATTATTAAGAATCAAGTTCCAGAAGAGAAAACTTAGGGTGGTGAAACAGCTTTCACAGACAATAGAAAATTTCAGTGTTACCATTAAGTCCCCAAGGCACTTGAGTAAAGGGCATATCTAAACAGTGAGGGATGCCAGTGAAAAAACTGGACCTACTGGAGAAACAGGAAGTCTGTCTTCAAGTAACAAAGCATAGATTTGAGTTAAGAGCTGGTTTTGGAAGTACTTTTTTTTTTAATTACTACAAAAAAATCCTGATTTGATGTCATCACATGAATAGAAGTTACATATTTGTTTATTCTGCTTGGTGTTATACCTGACAATTTTCAGTCACTCTGCAGTGACTCAAGAGGAGCTGTTTTTTTCTCCTGTACCTTACTGTTAGTAGCTGTTGTATTTCAGAAGGTGAGAAGGATAGAGGTGGGAGGCTAGAGGTGGGAGAAGCAGCTGTCATTTAACAGAAAAACAGGGTTTTTTTCACATTTTTCCCCAGGTACTGTGCAAAACTCTCCTAGAATATACTGTACATCCAGGTTCTAGAGGCATAGGAAGCTGAAGAGGATGAATTCCCTTCTGGGTTTTCGTACATGCGCTCCACTTCCAGCCTCTCCTACAGTACAGGGCTAATGTGGTCTTACCACTGCACCAGGCATCAGTCCCATCTGACTACCAAGTCCAGATTTCTCATCCAATCCTGCCATCTGAGCTGAAAAGGGCTGGAAAAACAAGATGGGTGATTTTAGCTGTAAGACATTGTGACGCTTTATAAAGCAAAAATTCATGTAATCACATCTTCATTATTTACCTTGGTTTTGCACTGCTAACAACTAAATTCTTGTTTTAATCACTAAAACAAAATCTGTCTTTCTCATAAATTTGAGGTGTTTAAAGTTTCAAAGACCCTGGGAATACATTACATGCTTATTATTCTATTTCCACTTTAATATTAAACAAGCAGTAAAATAGCCTAAAAAGAGGAAAGCCTCCTATTAAATTAATTACACTTTTTCATTACTTTCAAACCTAAGCCAAAACTGCCAAATTCCTTCACGTCTTCTAAGACTTTCTTTTCTTTCCACTTACCATGCTTCGAGTTCAGAAATATCTTAAGATAAATGGAAAAGTAGCTGATTTTATGACTGCAAATTAGAATTTTTAAGCATCTTGCCCTTATCCAGCAAAGCTGAAAGCCATTGCTGTTCTTATCAAATCACAGAGACCAATGAGTTAGAGAAAGGAAAAGCTTCAGTGCCCTCCTTCTTCTGCAGGCACATAGTTGAAATCAACAGTTTTATTTTGCTTCAGTTCAGAGCCAGATCCTCACTCACAGCAGGCCAGAGCTTAAAGGGGCTGAAAATGAGCAACAGCTCAAACATGGAATCCAATCTCCCAGCAGTTACAGTTAGTTCCTCATTAGGCTGGTCCCCAAATACATTTTCTAAAGGCTAGAGATTGCCTGATGTCAGACACAGGAATACAAACAAAAAATGTCTTAGATTTCCGACCACACCTTTCTTCCATATTTTCTGTGGAATTCTACTTAGGGTAACGGCCTAACACCCATTATGGTGCTTCTGTGATTCTAAGAGATTCCTATGTGCTGAAGATATTTACTTGGGCTGAGTCTGCTGGATTCAGGACTATTTGGAAATGTGGTTAAGTCATGAAATGCTGCCCAAAGTTGGAAGCCATTGGCCTAACATGAATATTGCAGATTTTTGTCACTATAACCCTATTGTTTTCAGTAACATTTCAGGAACAATGAAGTAAGAAATCAAAACAGGTGTCAAAACAGCAATAAATTTGTAACTGAATACACTTGATCAATTCAAATATGTATTTAATTAGGAACTATAATTAGTGTCCAATAGAAGGGGGAGGAGGAAAAGAAGTCTTGCAGAATTCCTTGTCTGTATCTATGCCTGGTTAGTATTGCTGTCACAAACAATTTTTTTCTTAATCTTCTCAGTGCTGGTCGGAATAATTCCCGCAAAAAGTATAATCAACCACATTTCAGTTTCTCTCATTAGTTATTTATAATTCATCTTGATTTTCTCTTTCCTATATTCCTGATTTGGTGTGCTCATTTCCTCTGTACTATTGCTCAGACCCCTTGGCTCGTGGAAGTAACAGAACCCTCGTGGTGGTTCTAGACTAGGGCAGTTGGGCAGTTTGGCTTTTCTAGATGCTAAAATCTGCTGTGAAAGGTCCATCCTTTCCAAGGTTTCTCACTTTCAAGTTGCCCCAGCTTTTGGCAGAATTTTTGGTGCCACTAGCTGCTGCCCCTCATGACTGGGAGAGAAGAAAGGTGGACACAGCGTTCCACAGCCACTGAACCATAGGCAAGTTACCATTTACACCACGGGGATCTGGTCCAACACTCACTTCACTTTTGGCTAGAGCAAATGTAAAACTTACCCTGCTTATTCCGTCTGGTCCTGGGTGAGTGGGATGCCCTGGAGGCC
The DNA here is from genome assembly GCA_013397175.1 of Platysteira castanea. NCBI lineage: Eukaryota > Metazoa > Chordata > Aves > Passeriformes > Platysteira > Platysteira castanea. The sequence goes on along the minus strand of VYXC01012506.1, from coordinate 849,727 downwards.
CAGGGTCACCAGGCTGGCCAGGAATACCAGGTTCCCCATCAATCCCTTGAGGACCACGAGGACCCTACAAAGAAAATCAGGAATGCCAACAGTGTGCAAAGGTATTCAGTGAAATCATTATAACTGGCAAACACCTGCCTCTTTGGGATAGATCTGTATTTCTACAGAAAGAGCTTCACACAGACAGCATCCCTAAAGATCTGTTCCCACCTTCAGATCAGAAGCATTGACTAAAATAATCATGAATCAAACACATAAGCAAACTGCAGTCATTTCTATCACAGGCTCTTTTAGAAACTCAGGCTTCCTATCAGTCCGTGCTAGAGTATATTATTCCTGAAAAACTCTTTGGCTTGGCACACAATATAGAACAAAGTGAATTTACTTCTGAAATGTGTACCGCTCAGATAAGTGTACATACACACAGAGGCCTAGGAAACACCAGAGTAATGCTGGATTGTTACAGCCTCCTTGACATCATGAATGGTTTAGCCACTTCATACCCCTGCTGAGTTCTCAACACAGTTATAATGGCAGAAGTGCAGGGAAAGTTATCTGGTGCTGAAATCACCTCTAGCCAGTATTTACAGATTTGTTTAGGAGCCCATCCTGGGGCTCTCATTTTGATCCCCAATTTTAATTCCTAAACTGCACTTGTCTGAACTCGTGTAAGAACTAAAATTAAATACGGAAGCAGCTCATGAAGCATTTGTGTAACAAAGTGAGTAATAATGGGGCCAATAAAGACATGCTTTAATCACAAATATAGACTTTAAAGTGCTTGTTACTACTCCTTTTTTCATTAAAATAAAATGCTTGACCAAGGCAAAGGGACATTTTAGACTATGTAATGAGCTCTTCTGTTTTAAGGATCCCTAAATAGAAAATTTTAGAAGCCTGGCTCACTGAGTCATCTTTTCAAACGCAATTAATAATCAGACAGATTGCTTTTATTCCCATGAGGTGAGGACTGTGTCTGCAATACATTTCAGTGGAATTTATGTCTGAACTGGTATGGTTTGCACTCGTATGGTTCACAGAAGGAGCTGTGGATAGATGGTATTCTGAACAAATGAGAAAGACTGCATGTTGGATGGAAGCAGAAGGTTCTAGCACAAAACTTTTTCCTTAAATATACCTATTATAAACACAAGTACACACTCCCAAACCTAAAAGTGCTTATTGTCTCGAGGATGAAAAAAATGAGATACCTTATTTGTTTGTTCTCAAAAGAAAAAGAAAACAAAGCTAAGCATGAGAGGGGGAAAAAAAAAAAACGCAAAACCACTGTTGCCTATGAAGAATTTAGCAAGTTTTTGCAGGATTGCTGATTCTCAATACCCAAACAAGACACCGTAACAAAAATCTAATGGATAAAAAAGCCCTTTTTTCATTTCTTTTTAGAAAAGGACCTGTTTTTTAGTCACTAGAACTTAAACTGCTTCAAGAGCAAAAATGCAACCACATACCTCAAAACCAAAAAGTCACCAAAATGCATGTTTCTATTTGTAGGTAGCCAGTAACTAGTGGTATATAACCAGTTTGGTGGGTTTTTAATAAAATATTGAGTTTAATTTTACTTATTTTACAGTATTTGTATGTATAGAAAAGAGCCCTTTTGTTTTCTCTCACCAGTTCAAAGTCAGTAAGGTTTAAAAAAAACAACAAAACACGAAGAGGAAAAAAGTAAAAACATTCTCACAAATGCCACGCGGTGGCAGCATTTAAACACACAATTTTCTCATTCTGGCCCATCGCTGCTGCTGGTCAGGCAACAATTGAAGGTCTTGTTTGTAATAAAATAAAAGGAAAATGCAGCTCATAGCAGAACACTCCCAAACATCTATCTACTGAACTGCTACTGCAAGTAAAATCAAGTGTAAATCCACATGGAAAGAAAAACATACGAATGGTTCTGAGGATGTTCTGTCTTCAAAAGATCATTTGTAAACAACTAAAATGTCATCATGCTCCAAAACTCCCCCCAGACACATTTTGCAAATGCATCCATACTATTCCCTAGCTGTCTCTCAGTGTTACACTCGCAAAAAGTCTGATGTAAAAAATACACTAATATTCCTGAATTAGTTTTATATCCAAGGGTCCTGCTTTTGTAGAAGGCAGAGACCCATGGCAGAGTCCTTCTGCTCACTAGTCAGGAGGAGCCTGACTTTAAAGAACAACAAAAAATAATCTGAATAAACAAATAAACAGATTGGAAATGTGCTTAGTGCGTTAGTAACATCCTCAGTCAGTAATGTATGTACCCAGATCAATTTTATAAAGGCAGTCTGCACAAGGTTATCTGCTCCATGAGGAGTTTTCATAACATAAATTGCAGGTGTGAGCTAACATTTCTTTTCCACAAGTAAAAATAAAATCCCTGCACTAGCACAGTCACTGTGTCTCTGAGAGCAGTGCTCTTGGTCTCAGACCTACACTCTGGCATACACACAGCTCACCAGAACCTCTGATGGAACATTTGCCAAGGAGCTGACTGCTTCTCAATCCTTTGTTATTCCTTGAAAGCAGAATAATAACCTGTGTCAAAAGGACTCAAGGGCATTTACAGCCTTTTGGGATTTTAGGTGCTTGTAGCCACCACTCTGTAGAGACACAAGGGATGCATGGCAGGCAATCAGAATTTATTTAGCGTCTCACTGACAATACTGCACATTAGGAAAGCGCTTCAGACAGTCTGATTCAGAAAACACAGTCAAGGTTCCTCTGTGCACCTCAAGATTGCACAATTACTCCCAGAGCTCTATTAAGCATTTTGACACTCATTCTTCAGACAAATGCCTTATGGAGATCTGAAGAGCAGCAGTGGCTTGGCAACCATCTCCAAGAGGCTACACACTTACTCCGCTGCTTTAAAAACGTCATTACCATCTACAGACAACAGGCACACACTGGAAACAGGGCAAGGGAGTCTGGTTTAGGCCTATGCCCAACCTCAGTACTGGCTTGCTCTTCCCTGAGGGATAGGAAAATATCCACTGAAATTACAATGACTCGACTCTAGAATCTGCTTTTAGCAGCTTCTGCTCTTTGACCCAGCTTTTTCAAAAGGAACATGTCATCTTGGGTGTTTTCAGCACTCCTTTTTGGCCTTTCTGTGGTTCTCCACATGCAGACACCGAAATTCCCTTATGAAGTCTTTATTTCCACTGAGCAATCCTGGTTACATTATTCACCAGCATACCAACAAATGTAGTCACATATTAACTCCTGCTAATTTCTGAGCTTTGTCTTTTCTGAAGAGCTCTGAGCCACACAGCTCGCACTGCTCCTGCTGCACAGCAGTCACCAGCAAACAGGCATCGAGTTCTAATCAAGAGAGCGTGATGTTCCAGTTCTGGCTGAGAATGTTTGTTGAGAGAGTATGGCTTTGAGTGGAATTACTGCTAAACCTCTGTCTATTTCTCAAAATATTCAGGTTTCAATCTACCCTGGGAATGATGAAATAGAAACGTTTTCCTGTTTGTTACCTGATTCTTGGAAAATACAAGGACAGTTTTGGTTATAGAAACAGTTTAAAGCCATCTAATCTTTTGAGGTTGGTTCAGGAACTTTATTTCTGAGACATTTAATAACTTACAGGTCTTCCCTTTGGTCCTCGTTCTCCTCGTGGACCTTGTGAGCCTGGAGGTCCCTAAAAGAAAGACCAGAAATATTAAGTCTCTTAAACTACCTAATGATTAATAAAGGTCTGCAAATACAAAATCCAATCTTTATTTGAAAATTAATTTGTGGGTTTTTTCCTACATCATCATGAAGAAAACAGCTATAATCACCAAGTATTCAGTATTTCTTCCCAACTGTACATTGCCTGAAGGGAGCAGAACCATGATGCAGAGATCAAAATGGTTTCACCTCTCCTGTGCTCCACAGGTTAATTCAGCAAAGGTTTTCTGAATGCTGGAGGCTCTTCACGTGGAGATGTCCAGCTTTGAGACACCCTCCCTGCTAGTCCAGGACTGCTCTCAGCTCAGCCACAGCACAGAGCATCCTGCACCTCCTCCTGCTTGGTCCCTGCTGGAGAGGCATTCCCCAGCACCCACCCGGCACAAAGGGCCTCAGACATTCACAAGCACACATCCATTCACTTGGCATGGGCTGACCTGACACTGATAAAAACATCCCATAACCTTCTCGCCTCCTCAAAGCCAGAGGCCCTGCAGATAATACCCACTGAGGCGTTGAAGAGTTCTCCTTCACATGACCCTCCCAACACAAACCAGAAATGGCAGAAAGTGCAGATGCCTCATCAGAGGAGCAGAAGATCAAGAAGTACTCACGGCTGGTCCTGGGCGGCCTCGTATCCCTGAAACCTAGAGCAGGGAATATAAATAAAGTTACCACACATTATGGCTGCGTTTGTCATGACTGCCCTACAGAAAATCAATTATTGAAAAGCAAATAGCAAGGCAGGACATTAAAGTACCAAGCAAGTTAAAAAGGTTTTTAGCGAAAGGGGGAAAAAATAATTTCCATTGGTTATCTTTTTCCAGTTTGGAGTCTTTTTATCAGCAATGTGAGCAAAATCTTAGAAGTATCACTACTACTCCAGAAAAGATTAAATAAATAAGTGAATTACAATGATTTAGGCTCAACTTATTGATTATTTAAATCTGTTTGTCTTCACACTAGAAAGGAATAAATAGAAAATGAAATTTTATTTCACCCCTTTCTAGATACTAATTTACCATTGCACTTCGAGAAAAACTTAACCATAAAAATAAAGATTATGGAAGAAGAACTTTACCCAAAATGCAACCAACAGGAATTTCTAATGTTACATATGTGAAACAGCATACTTAATTCCATTCCTTTCATTCCTAAGATGTACAGTCCTGTTGTATTTACTTCACTACTGCAGTTCTGCTTTAAAGCACTAATATGTGCACTTCTAGGGTGTGCTGATGGAGGAAAAAAATATTGACTTACAGGTGGCACTATTCCAGGTTCTCCTTTTTGTCCCTGTAGGAAAGAGATACCAAAACATCAGATGCCAGAAAAGTACAAGCACAATTAACAGTACCAGTTTCACCAATACCATCCCCATGACTGTGATAAAAACTAAGGCTTCTCTAATGACACAACAAGGCTAAATTGAAGTACTTGTGACAAATAATCCATATTATTTTAATGACTATGGACACTGATTAAATGAAGGCCATAAATTAGCATTATTCTCTAGCTGCATAACATACTGTCTGAAAGAAGAATCAATCTAAAAAAACCACAAAACTTTTCTGCTAGAACATGCTAGAAAATATCTTGGAGTTCTGTTGTTGCATGACTTGATTCATGTGAAATACAGAGCCTTGGGCAGCATTCAGATTCCATTTCTTCAAGATACTAAATTAAAAATATGTATCATCAAACCACGGATATAGAAATCCATCTGCAGCCCAGGGACAGAAGACAATGATATTGCATAGCTTCAGAGTGAAGGACAACAGCATTTGACAATTGACTTTTCTTGAGCTGAATGTGTTGACAATGATTACATGTTACATCAAATAACTGGGCTTAGACTTACTGGTGGTAACCGTTTTTTAAGGGAAAAAAGAGGACTTTGCAAAGATAAAAAATTTCCTGGTTTGCCTATCAAGTAATAATAAGGAGGTTACATTCATTTATTTCCATAAACTACCTCTGCAGAGAGAGTAATCAGTTTTGGTGAGTGTATGTACCTGATCATCTACAAATTATTTCAATTATTTCTTGCAGTTGCTTACTATCTTAGAAGCCTATTTATGGGAATGTATTTTAATGTCTTTTGTAAGAACATGTCTTCCCTTTGTTCAATTACACACGATGAGAGAAGTTGCCCACAGAACGACGGCTCTGGGCAAGGACACACGATCCCAGTGCTCCCTCCTGCCCACTGGGCACCTCAGCCTCAGCACAAAAACCAGCTGCAAGCTCTAATAGTTCAGCATCTACTGACATCATGGTCCCTTCCCTCAGTCTGTGGCACTGCTACAGCTGAAACTACCAAACTACTCAAACTGAAATTCCTTTGATGTGGACGGCAGGGAATTTCAACCAGGGGATTCTCTACATTAAGATCAGGATTTCTGCCTGTATCCCAGCATTTTTTTTCATGTGGACTGCAATCTCCCTAGCCACCAAGAGAAAGAACTAAGTGTTTTTAACAGAGCTTATATATATCTTTTGTGATGTGCTTCAAGGAGATGCATGGGAGTCTTTTAACAGTAGTAATACATTACAAAAAAAAAGTAAAGGAAACCTTACCTTTCTTCCTCTACCTATGAGAAAGGACAAAGAAGAAAAGAGAAGAAATTAGTGGTTTTACTCTGAGAGACAGAATACAGTAAGAGTTGAGTGAAGGGTTGCAGCTGGAGCCATATCTGATGGTGGATGCAGAGAGGATGGTGCATTGCCCACAGGGAGCTGGGGGAGCTCCCAGGGACACACATGCACCCTTGCTCAGGTGTGAAGAACCAGAACACTTTGCAAAAATGTCCTCTGATTCTCAACCTTTTTCCTCATTGCACAGAATAACAGAAAACACTTTGGGAAAGCAGAGTATCTTGTCGGGGATTGTCAGATGCTGGCCTAATGACTGACAGGAACTCAAGGGAAGCTTTATTACTGACTCCAGCAATAACTGTTGATGGATCCACAAGATACTACATGGTATTTTTCAGAAGACAGAGCTCACAGGGGGATTCTTGACCTTTTCTTGTTTAAAAAGTACCTGTACTACCATAGGCCGGCATTCAGAGCCGTATAGCCACACTCATGCCCACAAAAATCCTTCAGAAGAATATTTTATAAATACCTTGAATACCAGTAAGGAATTTGGGAACGTATCCATACTGCTTTTGTATTTGCTGGGCGTACCCTGTTGGTGTTGGCCCAATGCCTCCCAAAACACAGTAAGAGGCACCATCTCTTTACTAATGCTCACCACATCTTGCTCCACTGCTCAATTACACAAGTCTCTGCTTTGGTCTTTATCACTACTTTGTTCAATATTAAGCTGATCAACAGCAATTTTATCTCCTGAAGAAATTAATTATTATACATTGAATATAGCTCTAATAATTCAATACACAGTATTATGCAGCTATATTTGCAAGGTAAGAAATTTTCTTCTGGGAAAATTATGGGGGGATTCCTTTATCTACATCTCTCTAGGAAGAAGAACTGGACTGGAAAAGACAATCCTTATGGTACATAACAGAAAGGATGCAAATAGGGAGTCAGTAATACTTCATGCTTCTTTTATGTCTTACAAAAGGATCCATGTTTTCACTTTGGGGAAACATTTTCCACTGTTTACATTTATTCATCTATTAGAGGGTCCCCGAACTGAGCATTTTAAAGAATGCACTTATTACATATAGTTATGTATTCAATATATATTTATCTTAATATGTTTATTACATATATTTATCTTTTTGTTTCAGATGAACCACAAAAAGAAGCCAGTATTCGACCTCCTCAAAATATCAAGAAGGATTTCAGATCAACCTTTTAGCTGTAAAGCTATTTGGGCTTATATCAGATTCATAATTTAAAGCAAATTGTTTCGAGTTGGCTGTGGGGCAACCCAAGAGGGACAATAAGTGTCAAGTATCTACTATTTTCAGATTTAAATTTTCACTATAAAAATAGCATTAGACACTTCAATATCACAAGCTTCCTAGTTCTTTTGGCTGTCTGTCCTTTCAGAATAAAAAGGGCTCTTACCAATGGTGGGGTCAAAATCCCGTGATGTGTGGGGACACACAGCACAGCACTCTCCCGGGGGCACCTGGGGGTTCTCACACTCCAGCAGATCTTGACACTGGATTTCATCGCAAAGAATAGCTCCATTGTCACAGACACAGATTTGGCACGGTGAGGGCTTCCAAATATCCCTGTTCAGATACATCTGCCCATTCTGAGTGCAGGCTATTTCTTCACCATCTTCTCCTGGACAGAGGAGAGAATATACAACACATTTACCAACCATGAAATCGAAGGAATGGGACTGCACAAGGAAAGAGCACATGTGGAGATGAGAAGCAGCGTCACGTACACAGAGAAAACAATGCACCAGCACAGCTGAAGCTGATGTTGAAGACTTTTAAATACCAGTCATCTTCCACATCTTTCTTAATTTACCACCTTATTTCTTGATCAGAAAGAAGAAAAGTAGAATCACTATGGAGTGCACACATCTTCCATGGTACCAAAGGAACTTTGCCCCATGAGTCTTTGGATGCCAACCTGTGCGGGGGGTGTCACCTCTGCTCTGAGGAACTCCTGCCAACTCCCTGCTCTGTGTGAGTGCCGAGCACAGGGTGTTACAGAGTCTGACCAGGGCAAGAACCTGTGACACTTCTGTCTCGAACAGCACACACTGCCTGCCCCCTGCTGGCTTACACAGACACATGGGACAGTGCTCAGCAGACATGGCAGCAGCTGGGGGAAAGAAAAAAGACAATCCCATTTATGGGGTAAGGTTTATTTACTGGTGTAGGGGAATCAAATCTGCCAACAGGACCGTCAGCCTCTGTCCAGTGGCAATAGCAGCACCCGCTGCAGTGGTACTTGCAGCAGTGTCTCCAGCTGAGTGACGAGAGGCTCCTCACATGACTTATGCTCAGTTTTTATAACCCAGCACACACATAATACTGCTATGGATATATCTAAACTACATACAAAACACACCTTATATATTTTAACCATATATGAAAGACCGTCCTATGTCACTATTGTGGTGGTTTGAACGTGAGTTTATGGACAGTTGTTTAGACCAATAATGCATTTACATATTTAAAATTTACATATTTAAAACACATGGAGACACAGGAACTTCCCTTTGGCATTCAAGCCTCCCACGGTGTGGGGTGGAGATGATGGGCCCGGGGCTTCGTCTCTTGGAGTGGCCCCGGGCCTCCCCTCCCCTGGTGCCAGGGCACAGGCCCTGGGTGGTGGCGGGAGAACCCCCTCAGAGCCGCGGGCAGCTAAGAAACAACCATTAAGCTGCTGCATGGCTGGAACCACCCGGTGCGACTTCTAAGGACTGGAAACACCCCTCCCCCCCACCACGCGGCCCGCNGAAGACTGCAAGATTCATGGGAGAGATATTTTTCACAGCAGCAGAATTTCCCGGCAGCCCTGTTGCCTTTTGAGCAGTTTGGAAACCACGTGAAGCAAAAGAACACCTTTTTTCCTTATATAGTGGAGAGACTTTTAGGAACTCTAATACTGACCAAAATCAGAGTTTGTTATCCTTTGTGCAAGTTGGGTAAAAAGGGGAGGTGCTGGAGGAAAAAGGGGGTTTTGCTTTAATTCCTTATTATTTCCTTTTACTTTTAATTCTGTTAGTAATAAACATCTTCATATTCTTTAAAGCTTAGAGCCTGCTTTGCATTCCTCCTAGTTCTTATCTCACAGAAGGTAAAAAATACGAACAAAACCACCACTACAACTATTTATATAATACCAGTACGCACTGACTATATGCATACATCTTCTCTATGTACTTATTCACACAAGCACACATTTGTACTGTTTTACCCATATTAAGTCTTTGCCTTTGTTTTCTTCCTACTTTGTAGCCAAACACTCTGGATATGTTTGGATTTTTTTTTAATCATGAAGTGAGTATATCTCAGTATCTTCTCCTATAATTAAAATATGTCGGAGAAAGAGTTCAAAAATCAAGTACAGTTGAAAGTTTTGCTTTTGCATCCAACATTTAACAGAATGCCCTAGCAGCACAAGAAGATTTTTTCATTTTGCCTCAATGAATATTTCATCCTCTAAAGGAGCAAGCAGCCACAAAACCAAAGAACCGTCCGAGGCTGTCCCTAGGCCATGTGTCACAACTTGCAAACCAAGAATCCCAGTGCCAAGACAGTGTCTGAGTCACACGTTGCAAAGCTATCACTCACAGTCCAAAAATTCTTCTCCTGACCCCGAGATGCTGCAGGGAAGACTGATCTTACGTGGGTGGGAGCTCCATCTGACCACAGAAACCCTTCCTATCAAAAATGTCTTGGAAATTGAACAATCCAGTTAAAACTACTACTGAAAACTCACAGAGAGGTCTAATTTCTAACTGATACAAGACTGGAAGTGGAGTCAATTACATACACAGCACACATTCCCCTAGTCAAAGATCACAATCGTTGTTTGTTCAAGCAAACCTGTAACTAGTGTAAAAATCAACAGCTCTAAGAATAAGGACAATTTCACTGTTCCATACATTTCTGTCCTAATTTAAACCAGCTGTAAACAGAAAATTACAAAGTAATAAATATGAGCAGATTTGGAATTTCATCTTTGTGCTTCATTTCAAGTCCAGTTACTCCATCAATGTCAAAGCTTGAAGAAAGGGAGCAGATGTGCCATTAACTGTTGCCTGCCATCGCTAACAGCTTTCTAACACAAATTCAAATTGGAATTTTCACCAGGTCAGTTCCTCTCCAACCACTTTATTACACCAACAGACAAAATGACTCGAAGAGGTGCTGCAGAAGCTCAGGAGGAAATGTTTTCAATGTGAAGTAACGACACCAACCAAGTCCGCTGTACAGTCCATTTATGACACTGTGAGAATCATTTTCCAAACGGCAGATCGTATTTTGGAAACCACTCTTCTCACTTCTCCCTTGTGAGCATGACATAATGCACTGTCTGACATATTTAGCCTTTTCCCCCCAGATGTCTGGCATATGGTCTATGTCTTCTTTAACGTATCACCCGCAGAACTCGTTGTGCTGTTCAAAAGAGCAGCAGTTTGCATAAATGAAATTTCTAAGTTATTGAGCCCAAAGTCAGCATTCTGTCATAACTTCAAATAAACCACATAGCAACTGCTTTGGCAAATCAGAGCTCAGCCAGATGGTGACTAGCTTCTGCCTGGGTCCCGCTCAGCAGCTGGGAAAGAGGCAGACAAAGGCAGGGAAAAAAGCACATACCAACTTCTGAAAGCTACTAAGAAGTCTGCTTCCCGATCAGATTGCAGATATGATGGTAATTAAAAAAAACACCAACCAAAAACCAGAAGAAAAAACCCACCGCCTCATAATATTGTCAGAAAACACAACTGTACATCTTTTGATTACATTCAGTGCTCCTAGTTTTTCTTTCTGCTGTGACTGCACTACGCTGAAAGAGTAACCTGGAAAGGGCAGCTGTTTCAAAGCCAACTCATTTCACAAGAACATTTTGACATTCTATTCCCAGGCCTGAACTGCAGGCATGTTATCCAGCTACACCCAGAGCAGCAAAGGCAGCAAAGGAAATCATTCTACCATTTCTTCTCTGGCCTGGAAATTTGCAGGTTTGTTTTAATCACAAAGACCAACTTACAATCTCTTTAGGTATCACATGTTCTTTCTACCTCTACAGTTGTAACACAAGGTGCTAAGTGGCTTGAGAAGCAGCTTTGGAAATTTTTAATGAGGCAAAAGGATCTGCTAGGCCATTAACCAATTCCTTTCTTACCAACTAAAAAGTACAACTCTAGTTGGTATTGGATCTGACTAAAGAACCGGATTTGACAGGATTCAAACCTACTGAGCTTCAGAGCAGTCTGTAAGTAAAAAAGACAAAGTTGAAGAAACAGCCAATGATATATTTAAGGACTCATTCATCCATGAGCTTACACAACAACCAATGTTCAGAAAGAGGATTTCAATGCAAAGTACATTAAATAAAACACAACTTTTTTCTGCTATATATCAATGTGTTTGAGTATGGATTTTACTTCAAAGAACTAATTTATCAGCAGTCAAACAGTCAGTTGCAGCTAATTTACTGGATCCTCAGACACAGAGCCTAAGCATCAGCAGGTTGGAAGTAAAATCACACCAGGCACTGACATACCCAGGCCCAGTTTGGTGTCACCACTGAAGCTGTACTAATTACCAGGGGGAAGACGGGGACAGGGGACCCAACAAGTCATCCCAGCCACTAGATGGCTGTCAATGTCCATCAGCCATCACCAGCAAGTGTCAAAGTTTGTGCACAGACCAGGTGTGTAAGGCCTACCCTGCTCTGGGCTGCTTGTGCTGAGCTTGTTTTCATTTCAAGTACATCTCTCTCAAGGTGAATTCCACTCCTCAACAAGCCAACAGCAGGACAAGGTTTTAAAAGACAGCATATGAAATCATTTCAATTTTTCACCATATCATTTTGAAAACAACATCTGGAAGTTTACTGCTGCTTCGATTGCTGTTTAAAGTTACTTACTTCATATTATTGTGCCCATATTGCTTTCACTGATTCCTGATTCACATCTTGCACACGGCAAAAGGAAAGTAAGGCCTGGACATGGAACCAGGCAGAACAAAGAGGAAGAAAGGAAGAGGGAAAATGACACCACAAAAATGTGCACCATAATAAAGTAGAAGCACCACTACCTCAGCTGAGGTGATGGCAGGTATATGAAGGACAGGAATAGATCTTTCAACTATCTACTTGAAGAAAACAAATGGCCCAAGCAAAACCTGCAGATATGAGTGGTTTCTGCAGACATGAACAGCTTTGAGTCATAGATGAAATGGCAAGGAAAAGAAAAGGATTTGGCATCAAAGCAGCTCCATTTCATCACATTTTTACTGGTCCTACCAATGTGCTAATTAAAGGAGTCTAGAGGCTGACAGACCTACAGTGGAAGAGAACACAGCCTAACAAAAGCAAAAAAGATGATGACTGGTACTGAAAGCACAACCTGCCAGTTTTACGCTTTCTTCTGCCAGGAGGGGCTTCTTGATGCGTACTGTAACCAAACCCCAATTCTTCTGCATTGCTTAACATAAAAAGACTGGAACAGAAGAGGTATAGTTATTTAATGAAAAAGGGTTGAAAATAAAACAGCTTGCACAGGGACCTTCTCATCCTGTCTTTGTCATCCTCATGCTAGTTTGTGAAAAGCATAGGGAAAGATAAGATTACACAGATTCAGTGGTTTTAAAGTTTAAAAAAGCTAGAAAATGACAAGCTAAATTTTGAGATATGAATTACAAAAGTTAATCCTGCTGACTCACAAAGCAGAGGTGCAGAACTAAATCAAAGTGAAAGATGATACGTGCTAACAACCGTTCTGCGGATGTACTGTTGTGCACGTGTACAGACTGCCAAGACAGGGACAAGAGGAGCTTGGTGTTAATAATGTTTGACTGTCAGCCTCCTGCAACAATAATGCAGGGCTTGATCCAGATCCCATTAAATCAGTGGGGGAAACCCTCTCATTTACTCCAATAAGAATCAGACTGCCTGTTTTGTTCATATTTTGGTAATTTTTTTTTTTTTTTGAGTACTAGTAAGTATTATCCAAATGACTGTGACTTGCAAATTGTAATGTAAACACCAATTATTCTGAAAATCATATAGTTTTCAGGAGTGCTGACAAATACAAAACTACTTTGCGTTTGTTGCACAGAAACAATTCTTGTTAATAATGATTAACAGAGAGAATTCACATATGTACTTTACTAATACTCTACTAATAAAAGACTGAACTGATGCACAATTTTTGCCAATTTTGTGCACATACACATTTAGGAAGAGAAAGGAGCTCCATGTTACTGCCCCACCTCCCTTGTAAAAAAGTAAGAACAAATCCCTTGCATTGTACTTTTGGGAATGCACACAGGCATGAAGTTTAAAACAGAAACCTGTAGGAAATCAAGTTTCATCATAACTTTTTCTTAGGAAAAGAGGGGGGGGGTTAACCCATCCCCCAGAGTTCCTGCTTAAAAAAAATCCTAGGGGATAATTTGCAAAGTTGAGAATTAATAAGCCTTTTTAAGAGCATTCCACAAAATGAAAGTTGAATGCTTTTTAGTCCAAGTGAGTTTCAATGTGACTGAGAAGGTCAACTCTCTAGACAAGGAGCTGCAAGCCTTCAGAAGTAGAAAAGTTCCAGGGTGTTCTCCTACATGATGTAGATAATTTTAAAACGTGTCTTTTCAGCTGGAAAATTACAGGCTCAACTGGTTTTCCTGCAGAGGCCACAAATACCATTAAGTATGAATAAATACTGTGAAGCATCAAGGTGCAAGTCAGCTCCCCAGAAGAGACTTAATTAACTACTGAAATTGCTGTGACCATCAATGAAGCTCTCCTAAAGCCATACACTGCCTCTGGCTGACACAAAGGGGAGGAAGTTCAACCTCTGAGATTCATCAACCAAGAAAACCCAGCAGCCCAGAAACAGAAAGCAACAGCAGAACAATATACCCTGACTTGGGAGGAAAAAAAATCTTTCAGGTAAAGGGCTCTCTTAGTGTGACCTAGCAGCTGGTGTTTGTTTCTTCCAGAAAATTGTGCCAAAATAAATAAATAAATCTGTTTTCCACTCAGCATTGTGATTTCAATTTTGACTGAATGGGGAAAATTAAATAGGAAAAACTGTGCTTAGAATACAGCTAAAAATCTCCAAATTACTTTTACATCAATATGTGAAGTGTACAACTGCTTCTACACTTACCTGGATAGAATCAGTACTACCCTACATTTGGTTTGGTGGCCCCTATTTCCCCTTTTTCTCACAGGTTCATGGATTTATGTCTCCATCAGGGCAAATAGAAGTTTTGCTTGCCTTTTTACAGATGTTTCACTTCCAACAGAGAACAATCAAGAACAATGTTTTTATTACAAGATCCAACACATGCTGAATACAAAGGCAGAATATACTGGGACCCTTCCAGCAAAAAGGCTTTCTCTTGCCGGTCCCACGCCACTATCCAATGTTTATTATACTATTCAATTCCCTAAGAGCAAATCATGGTGTTGTATCTGCATCTTAACCTCACTGGTCCTGAGCTGCTAAACAAGACTCAACCCTTGTAAACACCCCAGACAAGGCAGGAAACTGCAGAAGCAACTTTGCTCAAACATAAGTCAGACTGGTCCTTTCCTTTTGGTTATCCCAGTCTTGGACCTGTCTATTTCAAAAGCACTTATTTAAACTAACTCATTAGAGTTATCCCAAGAACGAGGTTAGATGTAAACGTTTAACTTTCTTTTTCTCTGGTTTTACTTCAGTCCACAAGTAGGCTGGCTGGACTGCTGGGTGCCTGCAGGAGAATATGGTGAAGGAGGGAGCTGAAGAGCCTGATATGCCAGCAGCGCTTATACAAATACTCTCAGATGACGGCAATCAAGCCTCCAGCATACAGTGGGAAATAAAATTACTTCCAAATGTCTAAGGCTGCACAGAGACTCTAATGGGGAGGCATTCAGGGCACGCCTGAGAAAACACTATTGCAGGTTTCAGTAGTTGGAGCAAATCAGTCAAAAGCTGAAGTCGGTAGCGGGGTCCCTGGTCTCTGCTGGAGCCCGCACGGCCACAAACGCTCTGCTTGGACTTTGTCATGCAAGGTAGTTAAAGTCAGTTCAGTTACTGCTGACTCAGTGCAGAAAAAGCCTAAACAAAGTGCTTATCATGGGCAATTATTATGTTTTATTATCTCAAAAGAGGCTTGAGGCAACAGAGATCATTCAGTTTTATAAGCAAAATGCTGGAGCACATTCTTGACTAAGGGATGATATTTTTAAGAGGAATCACTTCATTTGCATGAAGACAGGCTCGTTCCAGAGAAACATCAGATTTTTTTGGTGGGGAGCCCACAAAGAGAACACACAGCAAACACGTTTCAGGTGGTGGAGGCAGGGCCTGAGCTTGGCACTGCTAAACACACACAAGTTCAGCAATTCAGGCATTGCCTTCAAAATTAAAACAAAACTAAACCTGCAATTAGCACATTTCCTAAAATATAAGAGGTTTTATTCTGAAAGCAAACACATCCCAACAGTGGAAATTCTGCCCAACCTGCTGCTACTGGAAATTAAAGCCAATCTGATCAGGACATAATGAACTGCACATAATATTTTTAAACTTAGGTCTAGAATAGCAAGATTACAGCAAAAATGTAATCTTTTTCTACAGTCTATTTTGGCTCCCTGTTCTGGAATCCATAAATGTTTGATTTTGGTCTTTCGAAAAGCCAGACTGCTGTGAATTAGTAAAAATAAAGCATTTTGGCTGTGAGGAGAATTCTCTCAGCTGCTTCCTGTGTCATTATCAGTGAGACACAGCTTCCACTCACAGCCCATTTGTAATCCTGTAGTAAATCTATTCACAAGAAACAACCTTGGTTGTCCAGTCAGCCAGAAACCTATAGCCCAAGGAACAAGACACGCAGGGTAAGATTGCACTGTGTCAGCCAGATTCTGAAATTACCATCTCTTGATGTTCCCAGCACTGACCCCTGAGGAATGTCACCACGATCTAGCCACCAGATGGACTCAGAACTGCCAACCACTACTCTTTGAACTCAATAGTCCCACAAGGTCCTCATTCACCTTCTTGCCCACCCATTCAGTCCCACACTGAGCACTTCCCCAAACTGCCAGTGGATGCTGTGGGAGATGGTGTCAAAAGTGCTGCTGAACCAAAAGTAAACAGCGTCTTCACTTGTGCACCAAGCCAATCATCTCATTGTAGAAGGCAAACAGATTCAATCAATTTAATGGAAAGGGGAAAATGCATTAAATAAATAGCTCCTAACTGCTGTCTGCTCTTCTCTGCACTCATCTATTCCAAATCCTACAAGTTCCACTGTTCCAGTGTCACATATTCTCTAATACTCAGTGTAACTGCTAAAATAGCAATGCACTGCAAAATAACTGGTTTGCTTTCCTTGTTTTGTAGTATTTAGCTCTTCTGAAGTCACACAAAATGCATATGGATGTCTTTTCTTATATCTAAAAGAAACCCTCTTGCTGCTGCCCAAACACCCTCATTCTTTGAAGCCATACACATCAAAGTCCAAGAGAAACCTATCATTACATGCTCCCTTTTCCACAAAGCTATTCTACGTTGTGGTTTGCAAAGTGGACTCCTGTAATCCTCTAAATGCATCCTTGCTGGCTAATATCACCCTCTTTTTCAACTAAAAATAAAGATTTGTAATTAGCAAGAAAATTCAATTCCATAATTAAAAATCCTTGCATTCCAACAGCCTCAGCATTTCAAACTGAAGCGAAAACTACCCAGTGTTTGGGTGGAGTAGGGAGGTATTGCTGGAAAGCTGTACTCATAACATGCTGTTTGTACAGCGAAGCCATTCATTTGCTGAAATTCTGGGCCTGTGAGAAATTAAAAAACAAGAATGGTAAGCAAAAAAAGTATGCAAAAATTTCAGGAACAAAGCCTCTTGTTTCTTTTCTGCCACCATTAGCTTTACCACAGCTCAGACAGCTCAGTCAGCAACTTCTGGTTCCAAGCTGTCATGGAACAGACTTCGGCAGCCCTCAGGGCACCATGGCTGCTTTCTGCACAGCATCAGGGAGGAAGGTTCTAAAGGAGCAGCCTAGTTTGCAAGTGTAATCCTGAAGATAAGCATGCACACGTACATGAGGAAGAGACAATGATTTAGATGTGTCTCATGCCCGAGAGAGTGAAACTTATTTATTACTTACAGATATAGGAGCAATTAGAAGTTTACTCCTTTTGGTGTGTAAATAATAATGTTAGTAAGTAACAAGTGAGTAGGACTCAGTTCATTTCAATAAAGGTTTGGGATGAGAAAATTCTTTGAGACGGAATATAAAAGAAAGACAATTAGCATTGCTCAAGAATTTTTCTACTATGTGGGTTGTGGGTTTTTTGAGGTTTTTTTGTTGGAAAGCATTTCATTACTGAAATACCAAGGACAGCCCTTTTATTAGCTACATAACTTGAAAACCTTTTCTTTCATTCTCAGGATGTTTGAAATCACCTATTTCGGTCAAAAAAACCCACTGGGATTTGCTAGAGGGAACCTCACACCAATAAAAGTCTTGTAAAAAACATCCAAGTCAAGCTGCGGAAAAAATGTTTTCACTGACCTGACCCAATTCCATCTTTTTCATCATTTCTGAGTCATGAGACCTTTTCAAGGTTGCCACAACTCATCCAGGCTGGCAAGGGAAAACTCAGTTATTTAAGAGCAGCTTCCCCTCTAGCATAGGCTGGTGATTGTACATTGCAACAAGGATGACTTCAAGGAGACTCATATTTGCAGACCAACATGCTTTAAATCCCACTGGAAGCAGAACAGAGCTAGGTCAGGTGAAGAACGTCCTCACTCCATTTGCAGAGTGCTGCATAACTTCATTAACTTTAAGAAGGAATTTTAAACAAAACCCAGTTTCTTATTTTGCCTTGATGCAACAGTAGACAATGGCAACATTAACTTCATAAGAAAAATCCCGTGAAAGAACTACAGGTATCTTTGCCACCTGGAGACTCAGTGTTACTCTATGATGCACTGGAGTAAAGTTACAAATTTTTATTTCCATTTAATTTCTAAATTGTCTTTGCTACTGTCCCAATTCTTGGTCCATACAAATGTTTTTTAAAAAAAAAGAAAAAAAGAAAAAAAGAAGAAAAGATAAAAAGATAAAAATTCAGCAAAGAAGACATGAAGACGCTGTCATTTAGATGCATAGCAGTGATAAATGGATACATACCAGCCATTACTTTGCTCTGCTGCAGGATTATGGTTTCTGGGACAGAGGAAATGAAAGGCTTTCCTGCAGGCTCTCCTGCTTCTAATCATTGGATATCTTTTCATACTTCAGGGAGGAAGCATTATGAACTTTTGTCAGGCAAATAATCCATACTAAAAAGTTTGGAATTAATTAAAATTCAAGTAGGGATGCCTAGTTTAAAACAAACCAGCCGTCATCACCTCCAGCTACTGTTTGCTTTGAACATAATCTACTTAGTATTTCCTCCTTGCAAAGCTACTTCATCATTTTTCAGATCTTTTAAATTTTATCCTACTATTGTTTCTTTGATATCAGCCTTTAAAAGCCCATGGAGGCAGCATCCAAGTTACAGTAACATTTTTTTCCAAAGCAAAGCTCTCAGAATACTGACATCTTGTTGCACCATTTAACTCCCAAAGCAGAGCTAGGAGCTGCAGTTATGTTCATGTAAATGCATAAAATACAAAAGAGAAAATAAAGCATTTTTCTAAAAGAATGAAAACCTCTGTGTGGTTGAGAGAAGCATCTGTGCTTAAGGGATGCAACTCAAACGTCAGACTCAAGATCACTTCTAGGGAACAATTCAAGGTATGTGGGCACTCTAGTGTGACCATGCCCCATTGCTCATATCAAAACCTGGTCCTTCACTGCACTCCGAAATCAGTATCAACAACACGGGGAACTCTGACATAAAACTGGCCTCTAGCATGACCACACCTTGGGCTTTGAAGTGGAAATCACCAGCTGGAAGCCAGGAGTCCAGCACAACACCTTAGACTCAGTTTAACGGTGAAAGTGTCTCAGTTAACCCGTCTCCAAACTTACATGATAGTAACACATACCCAGCTGAAAAGCAGGTGGTTTTTTTTACTTAAGTCTTCAGTGCCATTAAATAGTAAATCTTTGGGGACAGAACTAATGGCATCAAAAAACACTTATTAATATCAGTGGGCTTTAATCCCATGTTAAAGCTTTATTGTGCTACATTTAGAGGCACTGAAATTTCATGATGCATCACATCAACTCCTTATAAAAACCTTTCAGCACAGTTTTTTTTCTCTCTAATGAAGTGGATCATTAGAAGTGATTATCTGTGGTACAAGAAATGCATCTCAAATTACATCTTTCACACGGCATTTAAGACTGCAATACAAGCAACAAATAACAACAGGCCAATTATTTCTTTCAACCTTACAGGTTAGGACTTTTCGTAAAGGACATGAAGGTTCACTTTAGGGCCCTGTGGGCTCTATTTAAACAGGGAATTATTGCAGGCTTTGCATTAAAACAATATACTGTGACTGAAACAGCAGTTTGGCCTACAAACATCATACAAGTCCATTCACCAAACCTCCGCAGTATTTTTTGAATCACTCCCTAGGGAAGCTCAAATAATGTTTTCATTATTTGAGATAAACTCCAACTTATCACAAGCTCACCAGAGTCTCCGAAGATCTTACTTCTCTTCAAGAAGCACCCTCTTTTCCTCTCTTTTTAGGTTCCTACATATTTTCATTTTCTGAACCACAAAACCCTTCTACTTCATCTTTTCCCTTCAAGTCCCAAAGTCTTTCTTTGAGACGTCTGCCCTAAGGAAAAACCATATATTTACTTTACTTTTCCACCTTACACATCTGAGTGTTACACCAAGAAGACACCTTAACGTTATGATTTCCCATTCACAAACTGGTCGATAAGACTTTCTAAGGGTCAGTAATTCCATAGCAAGAAGTAAACTACACCGCCTTAAACAGACAATCATTTTTTACTGTGAATTTAGAAATACGAATCCAGTTCAGTGAAGTACTGAACATGTCAGAACACACTCTAGGTAACAGTAAAGTCCAGTGCTTGTTCTCATCAAAGGACAGAAGTGAGATCATTATCTTGGTTCTTCAAAGCCTGTACGATACTTATGTTCAAGTCCTTTAAGAGGTGGCTTTATTGCCTGGGTGACTACTCGCATTTTTGTGTAACACAAGACTGGAACATGTCTACAAATTAACATGTGTTCTTCTACCTGGTACTGCAATTCAATCAATCAGTTAAGGACTTCAGACTTAACAGAGCTTCTGAGCCAAATCTAATCTTTTAGCTCCTTCAGAACTCTACAATTATCCAGGACACAACCAAAAGTACTCATTTTTCTTGAAGAAAAAGGCTGGAAGCATGGTGTTGCATTCACAGCTGATTCAAAGAGTCAGCTCTGAGAAATCAGGAGCTGTAGTACACTGAACCTTTTCCAGTTTATGCCAGCTAAAGATCTTGACTTAACAGTCCCTTGATCAAGAACTGTTTGTCACATAGGTACCTATCTATTGGACAATTCCCAAAGGACTAGAAATAGCTGGCATCTATCCACAAAGTGCACTAGAGGTTTGTGACGATTTCCAGAATGCAGTGTCCTGTTGCTATATTTATTTACACTACTGAAGAAATGCAATATTGCCAATGCCCTGCCTCATGAACTCCTTCTCCACTGGTGGTCTGGGCTAACACAGCCTCATGTAGCTACTTCCAACACTCTTTTCTGCAAATAAGGCTAAATTTGTCATCACTCTATTATTTTTAAAATATCACTAACCCTACCAGGTTAGTAGACTCAGAATCAAATTTATTAAAGGGTTGTTATAATCAAATAAATTTTCTCAAATAAAATGCACTGCAGGACATAAGAAGTGACTATTTCAGCCATTGAAGATGCACACCAGTGCTGAAGACAGAGCACTCTGAAGGAGTGTCCCACAGTTGAGCTACAACACACGAGCCACAATTGATCTGCATGAACACCGAGGTGAGATATGGGCGACGAGCCAGACTGTGTCCTCTGTGCAGTGAGGCTGAGCTCTGTATCCCACCCCAGGCAGAGCTGCCTCACCTGTGTGCTGCACCCAGACCTCCCAAATACTCGATCAACAGCCAGTACTCCAAAACAGCTTTTTACCTTCAAGTATAAGGTAACTTCTGCCTTTAAGAGAGCAGTGATCTAAAAGTGAACTGCTGACACACCAATGCACATCTCCTTGGGAGAGGGCTTTCTGCCTGGCTCTTTTCAAAACTTCATCTGAGAGTTCAGGCTTTCAGTAATGTTGCAACATATACTAGATGCCAGTAATAAAACAAATTGATATTCCTAGACCACCCACAAAAAGCAGGCCTTCAGCACTGAGCTGATAACACCATATGAATTAATTCTTTTCTACTTCTATTCACCAGGGCTTTATCCAGTGTTCAAAGTAAAATCCTTCAAGGCCTGTGCTCTCCTAAGCTCTAGCTGTTGTCACGTACCTTACTATCACACATGATAAAACAACAAGCAGAACTGCACGAAGCAAACAAAAGAGAAAACCAGACAAATTCTCACAGACTAAATATACAGAATTTGTGTGAAGAGGTAGAGCTGCGCTGAAGCAATTGGATCAGCATCCTTGCTGACAGACTCGCCCACTGCTTACAACTGCCCTTCAGCACAGTCACCTGTGCACCAGTTTTTAAATAAGGAGATTGTAGCAATTTTAAAACCTACAGAATAAGGTACATATCTAAGTGTGGTCCTCTGCTTTGCATCCCTGAAGAACTACCAACACTGATGAACTGGAAGAATATAAGAGGAATATAGCTTTTTGCCTCTGGCAATGAAATAAACATGCATAAATTAGTATCAAAAGGGAAAACCATCCTTCATAAAGCTCATTCTTATCATGTCCATAACTGTACCCCTTTATATTGAAAAGAGCAAAATATTTTCCTAGTGATAAGTTTGACAAGAAAAGATAATAACCACCTTATTGGAAACAGATGGTTTACACTGCTATGCTATAGATAAAGTTGTGTCAGCATTTCCATAAAAGGCCTCCCTGTTTCCAGCAGTTTCCAGCTGGCAGGCAATATTTCTACCTCAGCTAGCAAGATACAATCGCAGGAGGAACCTGGAAAAACTGAGGGAAGAGTAATTCTTGAGCTAGCATTGGGAAAGAGAGAAGGGAGGTATTTGTGGGGGCAGCAGGGAGGGTGTGATGGTACCCCAGCAGATTCCTGGCACACAGCAGTGGCTGTGCATGGTTGTTCCTCAGCCAGCTCCTGCAGCTGCTCAGGCACTGCTGCAGTGACCCCACTGACACAGAACCCAACCCACAGCATCTCTGTCCTAGGCTGTCCCACATGCACCAACACTGTGCCATCTACACGCAGAGATGCAGATACAATACAGACTTTTAAGAATAGTCATAAACCAAGGATAAGACTTGGTAGAAACTGAAAATAACACAGATAAGACAGCTATTTGTGAGAGATGGAAAAGTTAGCCCTAAAAAAAACCCCAGTAAAAAGCTCTATCTAATGGATGGGCCAGCACAGATTTCATTACTGCTGAAACAAACCCCAAGTTAACAAATCACACCCAGATACATTCTGGAAAACATTAGTTCAGCTCTGACCTTCCCAAAAGCATTGACTGCCTTGATCTAGAAATTATGATTACTTGGGATAATTTAATGTATTTTCAATAATTTTATCTATTGAATATTAAAGATTTTTAAGACCTATGTAAAAAATAAATATAACAATGTGCCTTTTACTATGTTCTAGATCCAACCCAGAATTTAACGTTACAGTTTAGACCCCCTTAATTTAACAATTACAAAAACGTTTCTTAGCCTCATTAAATTTGGATCAGGCTCCTCTTTGTACATTTACAATTCACATTGACTAGCTCTCTGTTCTTCTGCTAGAAACTTTGGGATATTTGAATTTCCTCCTATATTTGGATCACAAATCCTTCCTTGACAAGGAATTTGCTCACTGCTTGACAGTGGAATTTTTGATAGAGTGTATTTGCTGTTGGTGGGCTGTTTTGGTTTTCTTACTGTTGTAGAAGGCACTGCAAATGAATAATAAACACTGTCAACATGACACATTAAATTTGTATCAGATGCCATGAGCTATTGCAGTTACTTTGATATGTAAACCATGAAAATGCACAAAGTGCAACAAAGGTTGCACCCATCTAAAGCTAGGTAATATCTTTTTTCCCATACATACAAATATTAAGCTATTTATTATGTAAATTACATACTTGAGATTTTTAATAGAGAAATTCCCCCAAGAGGCAATTTTCAGAAAATTGAAGATTGCTGTTTTATGGATTTGGTTGGGGTTTTTTTTTAAGAATTGTGAGTGATTGACCAATGTAGCTGAGTATAGAGCTCTGTGACATTTCTGCAGGGGTGAAGCCTCCTTTGCAATTCTGAACCCCTAAGTGCAAACACAAGAAATTGATATAAATTTGTGTTAAGTTCGGGGTGCACGGAGAATCCTCCCTGTTGACATACTGTAGGACAAACAGGGAGAAGCTGACTTTCACGATAACAAGCACCCCACTGTGCACACCTGATAAACTGCTATATTACATAGAAATCACTTTGACATGGTTTTAATGCAATACTCACCAATTTAGAAATCTAGAAATTTAAAACTGTAACAGTGTAATTTGCAGCTTTTCTGACTATTTTTTTTTCCTACCAGGAGCAAGTACCAGAAGTCAGTCTGAGTAAGTGCCTAAAATATATTATGCCAAAACATAAACTGTTCTTTTGGTACTATTAAGTATACCTTCATTTTCGTAAATTATCCAGTCATATTTTAGAAGACAATTACTCAAAAGAGGTGCATCAACAAGGTTCTGGGACACAAAATATCCCTTCAGTCTATCAGAAGAATAATACAAGTTACATAGTTCCAAGTTCCACGTTTGGCTGCGCCATTTTAACAAACAGAAAGTTATAAATATATTGTGTTGGAAGCAAACCTCACTCTGAGGCATTCCTTGGATATCGGCACTTGAAGAATATAAACAGCCTTGTTGTTTCAGGGCCCCTTATACTCTTGATATTAAGCAGAGCCGTGCAGTTTACACTCCATAGAGTCTATAAATCAAATATAACAACCTACAAAAGCACATAGCTCAGAAGTTGCTTGTTGTACTTCATAGAATCTTGCCAACAAATCAGAAGGGTGGCTGCTGAGTGAGATACAGTTGTGCCATTAATAAAGGGCTAATCATAACTAAGAAATGTCCATTCTAAAAAATAATCTTGCATAACTGCTGAGTATCTGGCCTTGAAACAGGCTAAAAGTCTTAGTATTCTTTAGTTTTGAATACAGAATCCAGAAATACCTACACTTGTTAGTTTCTATTTGATTATCAGAAAATACACAACCTCTACATATATAACAAGATGTTATTTGATAGTAATGGCTGCAAATGATCAAACTAAAATTACTACACCATAAAAATCATTCTTAGATACTGGCATTTATTGATTCTATTATATAACCTGTCAAATTAATTGAAAGCTTTGGTTTGGTATAGATCACCTCTGTACACTATCAGGTACATCTGTAGAAACCAACTACTCCATAATGACTATACAGCACTTGGTAATTACATTTCAAGATCTGATTCAATATTTCAATTTATGCTGCTAATCTAATCTTTTCTTAACTATTATGTTAGTAGGCTAGTCACTGCCCATTTTAAAAGAAATAATATTAGATATGCAATTAGAGCTCCGCATACTGATTGGATTCTGAACAAATTACATTATTTCTCTCAAAAATAATTTCAATTTTGTATAATTTCTTAGTGTGTTTTCTTATTACCTATAATGTAATTTACTCGAGATTCATGCCTCATCGCACTCGGTTTAGCAGCAGTTCCAGGACTCTTACAAAGGCAAAGGAAGTTATCTGTACTAGAGCTGATCTCTGAGGCCTTTCCACAGATCCAGGTAAATATCACTGAAGCATATCCACTAAATCTCACTGTAAGAGGCAGTGCAGCCTCCCAAGGTGTAATGGGATCCATGATCCCTGGCCGCTATTAGGGAATAACCACAAATTTAGTCAGCCTTCAAAAAAACCCCCAACCCCCAAACAACTCTAGGACAAGATTCTAGTAGATATGAATATTGATATAATGTAAAAATTTCAGTCTCTAAGTAACAGAAATCACTGCTGAACTTCGGTGCTGAGGCGCTAAAGAGTAATAAAGATTATGTCCTGTTAGGAAATGAGAGTGTGGATACCAGACAATACCCTTCAGGCCTGCATCTCTGAGATCCAAGACTTCCAGCACGCAAACAGACATGACATTAGTCCACGCCAGACGTACCAGACCCCACTGACATTATCCACAAGCACAGATGGGAACCAAGGGTCCACAAGAACCTAACCTCTCCCTGAGGGACTGTATTCTCCAATTAGATAGGTGAGGAGCCACCAAAAAACTAAAAGGTACCACTGACAACTCTGGAAGAACTAGGATAATGAGGCACACTACATTTTTCAATAGTGATGTAATCAATATAAACACAAAATACTGGGCTCAAGGGTAAAGTGGTGAGAGCAAATGAAGTATGATATAAAAGGGTCAGGTAATAGATGATCTAACAGTTACTTTCACCTCCAAATGCAAGAATCCAGTGAATAATCTTTCAAAAATTTAACAAGGTGCTACAGAATTTATTGGTTTATACATATCCATATTTACAATGGGACAACATGATTTATTTATTTTTACTCCAAACTATATAATTTTATAGGATCCTTTATTAGTGCTATGGAATAAGTAGTTCATTTAAATACTTTGGAAGAATTATTCTTTAAATACTGGAGAAAAGTTCTGGGATGAAACTCATGCTTTACAAATTAACATCATACTGCCTTCTTCACAGTGGTGAAATTCCCTCTTCAGCACTGACTGACCATTTAGGTTTAAAAGTTGTAAATACACAAGGACCCCCCAACTTTTTGTATTCACTGTGTATGCTCGATATATTTATATATATTTTTATATATGTAACCATCTATAGAACTGAGCAATGTTTGTTCCATGTTTGCCTTCTGAAACTCCACTTCCAACCTGAAGTCAAAACACACATCACAGACACTAAGCAGTTATTCAAATAGCACAAGGTTCAGCCTTAACACATCTGTGTTATAACGCTCCTTTCAACAGGTGGGAACTTTCCCATCTCCACAAATAGGAAATTCTTTTCATTCAATGCCAAAGATGCCACCTCAGGTAATAAAAGAGGGAAGCAAAACCTCACTAAATCACAATGGCCTGTGAGAATACACAGTCCGGGATTTGAAATCCAGGTAAGGTTTGGGGATGTCACAGGGTGTTGAAAAGAGCCACCAGTGATACTCCTGAGCATTTTCATAACCAGTGATTTCTAAAAATTTCTTAGCACACAGGGCAGCACGGGATACCCAACCTGAGCCTAATTTGCAGTGCCTAGCAAAGCGATAAATTCCATCTCTAGCTGAGTCAATGAGAGAGCAGCAGAAGGGTATTTAAGAACTGTGGAGAAGATTCTGCCTGCCCCGGCAGATGCAGTTTCTCCATGGACATCTCCAAACACACCTGCACTCTGCTTGCAGAACAAGCTCGAGCCTCGGGCAGTTCCAGCGCGGATCCCAGAACAAGGCTGGAATGGCACAGAGCCAGCAGGATGCTGAGTCCCGGACTGCAGCAAGCCAGCAGCTCCTCTGGGAACAGCCCGGATGCCCACACCAATGGAACGGTTTGGAGAGTTAGCATACCAAGCTTTATGAAATAACTAGTCTTTAATTACTAAATTAGAGTGATTGCTTTTTCCCCTACTGTAGATGCTTATTGCCACTTTGGTATGTAAAAGCTTTCATACATGTAATCTGGCTATTTTCAACAAAACTGACATTGTTTAGATTCTCTGCAGGATGCCTTCATCTCAAGAGCATGAGTTAATAAAACTGAAACACTGACATCTATTTTCATAAAATGCAGAAACCAAAACATTGACCTGTGGCTACAAAGACCCACTGGGAATGTCAGATCTCACAAAACGGTCCAAAAGCAACTCAACAAGAATGAGAGACAGGTAACTAATGACTGCTTCAATACCAAGCGAAGCACATCGTCCCCTGACATTGATGCACTGTTGCCCGTGCTGCAATAACAGACAAGTCCATTTCCAAATCAAATCCTAAGAACTGCCTTAATTATCCTTTGATGATTCTCTTATTCTTCATGAAGATCTGCTCAGTTTAAAACTAAAACTGAAACTTCTAACAAAGTATTTCTGCAAAGTGACTAGGCTTAAACTAGTTTCAACCATCATAACTGTGTTTGTTTAAGGTAAGATTAACTCAATTAACACCTTTAGACTTCTATTCAATGACTGCAGATGTATTTCTTGGGTCTCAAATCCTGAGTGGTTCAAAAGCCACCTGTACAGCTATTGTTTCATTTTCCTTCAGTGGATGGCTAGTGAACCTCTGATCAATACCTCCAATAAGGACTTTCACATGAATTTCCATCCTCACAGAAAGCCTGCCAAACTCAAGAGACAAAAGAGCTTCTGTGCCACATTTTTTATCTATTTTTATGCCACAGGAGATCATTTTTCTAGGCTGAAAGTGGTGGTTTCCTGCCAGATCCGCCCACTCATACTGCAGCTTCTCATGGAGAACACAACACCCAGAGGAGGAACTCTGGTTTAACTCAGATCAAAGAAATTTACCTAAAAAAAACACTGATCAAAGTTTTGCAACCTAGAGTTCCAGTACACAATCAATCTTCTGCATCAGCTGTTCAACTTAACACACATGAAAGTTCCCCTCTGCTGACCATTACTGATGCTCAGTCTTGGATTTTCTCTTTCAAAAAACACATAATTCCTTGTAGTGGCATACCGCCAGGAGATGACAGATAGGAAACTGAACTATTAACACCATTTTTAGTCCATTTTCCTTGCTTTCTCTGTAAGTTTAGATTGCTTCAGTTACCTCATCATTAAGTGTAATTAAAGTACATCCAGAAAAAATTCTGGATGCCACCATTAAAAAATTACTTAGAGGAAAATTTAAGAAGTTGAGTACAGCAAACAACAACTACCTTTTTTTTTTTTTTTTTGCATGAAGGAGCTTGGAATACCACTTTGAAAAACACTTATCCCAAGACGTAAGCAACTTTTATGTTACAGGAATCCTTCCACAGAAGTTACCCATAACTTAGGGTCAAAAAGGAGGCAGCATCTATCAGCTTTTTTTTGTACTGCAAACAGGTGGTGAGGTTTAAATGCATTCCTCAAATTTCCTCTGTCTACAGCACATAGCATATTTTAAATGGTTTACTCAATTTATTTGCAATCTTCATGTCTGTTGTAAGCATAATGAATACATGCTGAGATATCCAACAACAACAAACCAATCATCGCTTGCCAGAACAACTTCAAAGCTCTAAGACATGTAGTGAAAATCAAAACGATGCTGCAGGAATTTATTTTCCAGACTCTTCTATTTAGAGCTTACTAGCAGCTCTGCCTTTTAAGTGTTCTCTCTCACATGGTGAGGAGAAATACGTCCTGCTGCTATTTTCTTATCTTCTGGCACTGGCTGCTAATCACAGGCAGGCTGCGATTCTGTCATTTCATCCCTAGGACCCCAGTCAATCCCACTTCAGGGAACAGGAGACTCGACCCTACTGCACTCCTTTCCATTCCTGGATGGTTTGGAAACCTGAAGCAGCTGAATCAGACACACCCATGCACTTAACAAGCACATTGTTCAGGATCTATTTTATCTGTTAGGAAATGGCCTCAACTGCTTTTAAACTGTACTTCAGACATCTGTCTATAATGGTAAACAGCATAAAGTAACATGAGATTTCTTCTTCTCTTCCTATTTTAAACTAAACCAAGAATTATCTCACATTTACAAAGGAATTCTTAAGATATGGATTTGAGCCTAAACCAGAATTTTTTAATAACCCAAAATAATAACTTTTGCTGAAAAGGCAAAATCTGGACTACTGACACAGTGGATAATTTAACTGTTTACCAAAAGATACATACATGGCAGGGTACAGAAAGGGTGCAGAATCTCTTCTAGAAACTTGTTCACTTGGAGTAGCACCTTTCCACCAGGTTACAATGTACGTTGCTGTCCTTGAGTGAATGTTCTGTTCAGGAGCTTGCAGCTTCAAGAAATGTGAGCCACAGTTTTCCTTTTTCTTCTCATGAATTAAAATCCCTCACAAAATTTTTGTTCATGACTTATGCATTACATTATTTTATAATATCCTGCTCTGTGCAGGATAGCATGTATAATAAATGGAAAACAGACACAATCACTCTGGGATTTCATTCATTCAGAATTTTTTATGGATTTATATGCATGAAATTTCCTTCTGTCTTTCAAATAGTTCAGTCTGGAAATGTACCAGATTCAACTTGCTGTATTTAACAGACATTTAGTATATGTTCTGACCAGTTAAAAAAGGGCGCCATAATAATATAGGAGGCCAGGACCACGATAGGATGGTAGGGCTATATTTTTTAAAAGTTCAAACTAATTTGAGAGAAGGCATCAAAATATTTGTATTAGGAATATACTATATTATTGTAAATAATTCTTGTATCCTATCTATTTTTTATTTATCCAAGTGTAGCAATACAAAGAGGCAGGAAAAGACAGGAAAGACAATAAACAGGAAAGACAATAAAAGTGGGTTGGGGGATTCCTGGGAAAGACCTTTTTTTCCTGTGTTTGGATGGTGTTGCTATCATGGCCACAAATATCTTGCAATACTCAATCCAAATACATTTCTTATTATAATCAAGCAAATCTCTTTCCAATCACTTTCCCATTGCAACTTTTACAGTCTTATAAATGTGTCTACCAAACTTGAACTCACAAAATCATCCAAGTAGCTCTGTGAGCTACAAGCAAATACAAGTGTTTGCTTATCAAACTAAGAGCATGTTAAACATACACAATAAATTCTGTACAAAACAGTAAGAATATATTAAAACCAAAATTATTTAAATAGTTCCTTAAATATATTTCCAAATGGATTTCATGTATCCAGTATTAATGTACAGAGGCCCCCTAAGATAACTACAGCTGTGTATGAAGTGCACAAAACGCAAATGCAGCTGCGTGTCCTGGCTGAATCAAGGTGTCCTGATATTCCAAACCAGGGCCCTGACCAGATGACATCAGATCCTACTTCTAAGTCAGCCCCTAACACTTTTCTTCCCAAAAAACCGCAGGGCATAAAAGGAAACAAACAAGCCAGGACTGCGGAAATGTCCCTTGTTTCCAGCGTAGAACTGAGCTGTAGTCAGGACATGCACCTCAGCCCCTCTGTTAACGGAGAGCCAGAGGAAAAGGCAATGTGTTGTTAGCAGATTTTAAATGCTCTGCAGTACACTGCACTCCCAACATTTTTTGGGGCACTCATATTAAAAAATGCTGAGAAGCCATTATCCCAGGGATCAGCTGCTCGTAGCAAATATCTGTGGGTTTCCTTTCCTGCAGTCACTGCACCCTGGCCCCCTGCAGTTCCCATCTATTTTGTACTCAGAGAACTAGATAAATGTGAAGGAGTGAAAAGGGAAAATTCCTGACAGTGATAATTACTAACCCAAGCATGGGAAAAAAAATTTCTACATTTCATCTGTCTTTATAACTGATTACATTCCATCATACTACAAAAGAACTAAAGCACACTTTCCAGTATTTTAGTACATATGGGAAATTGAGACATAGCCAGGAAGGCCATTTCAAACGGAAATAGCTTCAGTCTTCCAGAGTTCAGAAAACTATTCCATTTCTTTTAAAATATCTCCCAAATCCCAAGGCAGATTAAATTCAGAAAATGTGGAATACAAATCAGTCTGAAGGCCCAGGTTAGTTTGATGAGGTTCATTTTCAGCCCTTGGTCAGAATTTATTTCCCTCCCCATTTACAGTCAACAAATCACTGCTTGTGCTTTTTTTTTCCTCTCTATTTCACGTTATCACCCTGATTTACTCAAAATAAAGAAAAAGCCTGGTCTAGGCAACGGCACCTGAAATGGTGCCGTTCATGGCAAGAGAAAAACATAATCCAGCAGAGATGCACCACTGAGCTGAGCCCTAATTCAACTACTTGCTTGGCACTGTTGCTTTGTAATCTCAAACACATCCCCAAAGGGGTGTTTATGAGGAGTGCAGTTCATGGCCAGCAGGCACTACCAGGTGGGTGGCGAGAGAACACCATTTTCATGGCACGGCATTAACCAGCATCTGCTTTATAAATCAAATAGAACATCTTAGTAAATGCACAGAAATTCCAGAGAGCTGTAGGAACCCATGCTAGAGTGTGAACACCCCACCAGCTCCAACAAGCCTTTAAGGAAGCACACTCAGGGTGTGCTCAGTGTGGCGACTGCATGTTCCCCACACAGCGTGTTTGAGAAATGCAAAGCAGACACTCGTGGAGAATTTTCCTTTCAGTAAAGCAAAGCCCCCCAGTTTCCTGCCTGTTAAATTGCAATTGCTTCAGGTTTTCAATTTCTAAAAATGTTCTTCATATGTAAAATGCCTACATTTTTTGACACATGGCACTCACTGACACAGAAACATACATGCTACTAGCCACAGAGCTTACTTAGGACAATTGGTCCCTGGTGGCAAAATCCCCACAAAAAGGTCCCTTGCAAACACACTAGAGGTCTTTCTGAAGAGCAATTTTCTATACAAGTCATTCTTCCCACTAGAAATTAAATAGCACAACTGAAGATCACATCAGTTCCCTCCCATTTTTTATGTATGTATTTTATATATTTATATATACAATACATTATAAATATATATATATAAAACTAATGTAGAATTTATACATAGCTTGCACTAAGGCACAAATCAATGTATTCATAGCAGTGACAACAAAAGGAGATGGTGCCATACAGTTCAAATAACTGTGTCTCTTTATACTGGTTTAGAGACCACTACACAGTTTTTCCTCTGATGACACATTATTTCACATTAATGAACCAGAACAGTATTCAAGAAGCCCAACACCACCAACCCCAGCATTCAGCCTTTGAGTTGAAAACTACCAAGCCCTTTGAGGCAAATCAGTGTCAATCCCCCATTCATCTATGGATTTAATTGTTACATAAAGGATGGCAGGTTTTACCAATTACTCTCAGAAATCATTGTTCCAATGCTTGCTTACAGGAGTTGCAAACCTGAGAATAATTTCCTAGAGTTTAGTTAGACAAAAATCCATTAGATCATGTCTTTCTCTTTCTTTCTCACACACAGAAAAATCAAGGTACGGTGTCATCCAGAATACCTTTTTCAGAGAGTGTTTCAGACTGGTTATTTTTAAACTCTTGAATCTTATTTCTTAACTGTCACTTACCTCTGAAGTCAGGTCAGTATCATCTTTTCTTACAGATAGTAAGAGCTCCAAAAATTTCTAAGAGCAATGGTACACAAAAGCATTTAAAAACTGTATTGCACCATGTTGTCTGGTGTAACACCAAGTTTTAGTTTGGTTGGACATTTCCAGGTATATCAAATACATGCATTATGTGTTCTAATTCCTTCCTATTTTGATTAAATATGTATATTGCATAATTCAAAACAACAAATAAAGTGTGAAAATTAGAAATAAAAGGCAAAAGTTTTAAAATCTTCATTTTCAATTAAATTGTGATTTATAGAGACAATAAATGATATACATTGACTAGTCTAACATTCATGGTTTTCACCGTGATTCAGGAAGGCATCTGTTTCTCTGCTGGTCCTGAGTAGAACATATCTATCATAACAGTAATAATAAAGATTATTATAAGCATAATAATTATTCCATTATTAAATGGCATATTAATGTGAATCCTACCCATTTCCACCTTGCACATGATCCAAATATAATCACATCTGTCAGGACCAAGGAGTAAGGTATAGTGAATGCATTACTCTATATCCTCTCATGATTTGATGATGAGTCTGAAGATGCATGGTATTTTTCCTAAACTCTAAGTTCTGGGTAATATGACCCAGAACTATTACTTACGAGGATTTAATCTTTCATGAAAAGAAAGAGAATTATAACCCCAAGCGTGAAAAGGACATCTTTGAAACACAAAGTAACTTAAAAAAAGGAGAAAAAAGCATGGAGGGAAACCTAAAAAGCTAAACAAGTGTAGAAGATGTCTAAAAAGTTTGTTGTTTTTTTTTTTAATATGACTCAGGATTTCATAAAGTCTTGAATTGGAAATACTGACACATTTCTGTTCCAGCAATTCCTTTAGAAGTGTCTAGTTAGGACTGCATCCTCTTTCTTATCAAATCACAGCATGTTCTGTCCCTTGAATTTCAGTCCCATTCATTCCCTAAAATATTCCTTCACCATCCCCTAAAATTCTCTATTGTCCTTCCAGAAAGGAAAGAAACACCCCAAGCCCTGCCACTCTCTCCCTCTCTAGCTAGGCTTCCAGTCCTATTAATGCATAGCCCTGCCCTATTCATGTTACTTACCTGGTATAATTGCAGTTGGTTGGAAGAGAATACATACAGACTAAGATAACTGCTACTATGAAAAAAAAATCTTTATAAATACAAATACAGTTTCTCAGAATGAGAGCAAAACAGCTGTTTTTAGTTTTTCCTTTGTTGGACGTTTTTTCACAGTGGGAGATCTAGCATTAGGAAGTGCACTGTAAAATCCCAGTGGAGACAAGGTCAACCATCGCTGGAGTAACTCTATCTCACACAGTTACTTTACAGCAGAATCCAGGCTGGTTTTCCACACTGGCATGAGTAAATGCACATTAATTATCTAGTGGTGAAAACACATCTTCTTGGCACTGAGGACAAAGCTATCTTTTTGTTCGCTTTGGCACAAAATCAGTTTTCAAATCTATTCCATCTCATAGTACTGAAACAGTTCACAGATTCATTTAGAATGCACAAACTCTCATTTTAGTGGATGATATTAATCCAGAAGCACCTTTGGTGTTTATTATCCATATACCTGATGTTTAATTATTTAATTATCAATACACCTGCTAACCATTAAAGCACTGCAGTTTTAAGCAGCTGAAGCTAAACAGACAGAAGACATCTATAAAATTAGCCTCACTACCACACAGGCTTATTCCTGATTTTTCTGTTTTAGAGCTCCATTTTATGCTGGAGACAGAATCAGAGAAGAATATCAATTTACAAATCTATACATTAAGGAAAAATAAAAGTGGAATTGTCCCCATATAAGCACACATTTGTGCCTTCTACCTTAAATCCAGTGGGGTCCCACCCAAAGCTGAATTCCAGAAAAAGGTCATCTCAGTTTTACAAATTTCAAGCAAAACTGTATACAGGTTCTGCTAAGGTTGATAAAGTCTATTAAAATCTTTCTGAATTACAAGTTGTCCCTTGTCAAAACTGTACCCTTAACTCTGTAATTCCTAACACTCAGGAAGACTCTTCTTTGGTTTATTGTCTTGACTTTCTAAAAAAGAGACCTTTGTTACGTTCCCACAGTTGCAGACCAACCCACTGACACATTTTGTGCAAGAAAAAAATGCATGAAGCAAACTGTAACCAATCCCTTCCATACCTCATCATGGTGGTAAAGGACACCCAGTACCCAGACCTTGCACAGAACACTGCAGTTACCTGACTGCACGTGTGAGCAAGCCCTGGGGAACACCAGACACACAGGCCTGCTCTGCTGCCATCACACTGAAATACAGATTTCACACAGAGCTGTCAGTGCAAGAACTGCATGTCTGTCTGCTTATCTCCCCTGCACATAAATAGAAAACATCCTCCCACATTTTGGCTGCATTTAATCTATTGTTTCTGAGAGGTTAAAGTCTTTTACGCAAAAAATACAAGCTTAATAATATCATCTCTCCAATAAATGTAATGTTCAGTCATGGTTTAAACTTTCAGCAGCTAATTTTTTATAAAATTTAAGTTCTTAATGAGCAAAACAGCATTAACTGTATTTTAGTTTCATGACATTAACCTCGTCTACTATTATCAGCATGAGAGTGTTCCTTCTTTTTGTTTAGTTCTAGTTTTTCAAAATGCTTTCTTAGTATCCAAGTTTTAATTAATTGCACATGCATTTCTCCAGTTTTCAAGAAAAGCCTAACATCAGCAATATATGTATCAGATGCATCTAATCACTTTCCAACTCCTACCTTTGCTCCTACGTCCTCCTCCCACAAACCATCTGCAGAGTCACGCAAAACAACATAAAGCTAATAAATTTCCATTTAGCCAGCATCAGAGCATCAGGAGTTCATCATATGCATTGATCCAAACACACTGAAGGGGACGTTGGTGTTCTGCATTACCAAGCAGTTTGAACTTAGTTTACCTTCTCACCTTTTAGAAAACAACTCAATTATAAATAAAATGGAGTGCAGGTATTTTGCTGTAAAATCCTTTCCATGTCATGAAAACAGAAAAAGCTTAATGATGAGTCCTGGCCTGCTGCTGGTTGCATGCTTAGTGTCAGGTTCTGGCAGGTCTGCACTACTCACAATCAATCTTCCTCAAACTGAAATCCTGACATATCAGATATTTATTTCTGCTATTTATATAAGGGAAAGCTATTGGGTTTACTTTCTGCTTGACATACACCCTCACACGCCTGAGCTCTGCATTCCTGAGCTCTCATTCCTGCTCCCACTCTGGATTCCCTGAGTTCTCCTGATCCATCCTTGACTTCCCTCAATGTCTGTCACAGAGAACCTTGCTCTGGGATGCATTTCTCACAACCTGCTATACAACTTCCAACTGGGTCACCATTACCCTCTCAGTACAGACTTAGCACAGGTGACTATTAATGTGCTTGCTGGTTTTATTCTGTAACTGCATCATCATTATTAGTTGTCCAATTTTACGCTCACTAAAATTACAGGTAAAATACATGTTTCAGTTAAGAGGTTTCTTGGCATTTTATAAGATTCAAAATATTACATTAAATGAATTAGTAATTTAAATGTGGCTGTGAATTACCCTCCAAAAAAACAACTGCAGGTTTGCACTTGACAAAAATAATGTTTGATAATTACTTCAAGTGCCAAGTAGCCACAAAAACCTATTTAAACAGTGCAGAAGAAAAACACTACACAGGCACACATTCATCAATATATTGGGCTTGATTTGGTTTCTTAAACATAGGTCATCTGGTAAGATTTTGGATACCAAGGTGTGCATGACCCCTAAGTAGGCCCAGCAAATAAAAAAAATTACTTCTCTGAGGCGTGCAAAAGCGTGTGTGCATCCAGCAGGCTGTCATATGGCTTCACCAGCAGGCTGGGTCATGCTGTTATATTCAGGATTGTAGCTGGCACTGGTTTGTAAGCTTCATGCTACTTTTGAAATACCTACACACAGGGTTGGAAGGTTTTTAATATTTGTAGAATAACCTGTGTTTTGGTTTGACTCAACTCCAGTTTCAGCTTGCACATGTCTGGCTTTGCAAAAACCTGATGTTTGAATTCAAATACAATCATTAGGTAATCCTCCAGTTGCAAAAATTTTTAGAGCCTTAAACCATAATTTATTTTTCTTGTATTATGAACACGAAAATCATTTACCAGATATTTAGTTTGCATAATTAACATGAACCATGTGCTTGGAAATATTTTCCTGGTACGTAGTGCCTTCCAGAAGAAGCTAATTCTGAAGTCCTTAAAACATCGGATGTAGCATGACAAATAATGGAATCGGGGACACAATTTGCACATACCCTGTCTAAAAACTACCAATGCTAATTAATCGCAGACAGCTCTTTGGAAATTTATTTTTTCCTGATGATTTGTTTTTCTGTTCATTGAATGAATTCAGAGAACATAGGCTTTGTGAAGTTTCCTGTACAACTTCCTCGTAAGATCAGGATCCTTACCTTTGCATTGCATAAATTCTGTATTATGCATATATTCTGTATACATTCTAAAGTATTTCAAATGTATAGATGTCATTTGAGCATGCTACCTTTTTAGTTATGATTAATATTCTAGAAAATTATTTATTAGATTTATATTACAAGGGGATCTTTTTCCATTGTACCATGAAACAGCAATTTGAAGATGACATTTAATTTACATAAAATATTTTGAAACATAATTAATTCCATCAAAGGATATTAAATACTTTAAAGTTTCAAAAAAAACAAACCCTAGGTTATATAATATTACTTTGTTCCTATATTACAGTTGAGGAATGTGTAGTATTTGAAAGTATTTGTCCCTTGTTTGTGGTTGTTCAGCCAGAAAGATTTCTTTTATTGTTGCTTTCTAATGAAATGATGTACAACCACCACTCAACCTGAAGTAAAAAGGGCAAATAAATTGCTTCTTTCAAAAATTCAGGCCTACATGCCTCCCAGTTTAGAACACTGAAATCTTTACCTCTCTAAAATAGTAGGCCCATTCACCCTGAGATACTGTGAGGACAGCTACTCATCAAGTACATTCCTTCCTCCTTTTTTTTCTTAGCAGGCCAACTAGAGGTCACTTTGCAGAAATTTAACCTTAGTCTGCACTAAGCTGGAAAGATAAATTCACCTCTTTTTTTTAAGCTAGATTCTATTTAACACCTGATTTGTGTCAATTAATAGCTTTTATAAAATTTGAAAGCATTTTCAATATCAGACTGAAAACTATTGCTTTGCTCAGTTTACTTGCTTCTCCATAACAAAATGATGATTTTGGTGTTAACATGTTATGATGGGAGTTGGACTCCACAATCCTTGCAGATCCCGTCTAACACAAGATTTTCTATGATTCTGTAATAATTTCACCATGGCTTGCCTAATCATACATTGTGAGAAGTCATGTAGTTCTGTTTCCTGGAAAGAAATCTTTTCCCAGAATTTTATAGGAGCGATACTGTATTTTATCTGCCTCTCTAGTCATGTCTTATAAGTATTCAAGAGGACTGCACTTAATTTCACCTGATTTTGAAGGACAAGAAGTTTAATTTGCTAAGTATATTCTGCTACTATTTTTTCTCAATATTTTAGACATTTTTTTAAGTGAGGTATCTCTTACTTAGAAATACAGTTTCATCACATGCAACATTAACAACACTGGTATTGAAAGGACACATTCAACCACCTACCTTTCATCCACTGGAAAAAAAATAAAAATTCGGTTTTTTCTGAGATGACCCACAAGTACCTGGGGTTTTTTTCAGTTTTACTAGAAAGTGATGAATTCCTGCTCTTCACAGCCAGAAGTCTCTGTAATACACTGCATGTCCTATTTTGTCACACTGAACAAACTACAGCCTGATCCTGACTGAAGACAACAGCTAAGCAAAGGTACTGCTTCAGTCTGATTCCATCTCATGAGCGATTATCAAATGCAAATAAAGATGTGCAGTTCCCAGGTTTTTGGTACCTTTCCTCAAAAGAATTCTTTTGCAAGGACATTTTATCTTCTGATGTGGTTGTTTCAGTTGAAAAAAATGGCTTCTGGCTGCCTTAAAGGTGCTTAATTTTTCTCTAGGTGGAAACCTCCATTTTCATACACACACACTCCACGGGCAGGTTTTTAAACTTTCCAGGTGCACTTTTTGAACAGATTTTACTCTTAAACACTACATACTAACTTCTGTTTATTTTTTCTACTCTATAAACTTTATCATTAGTCTCCTCCATAACAAAGAGAAATATGATTTCTCCACATTAAACTTTTGTAACATGAAAAGAGGATTAACTGCTACACACAGTTACTTACACTACCTACATCACAACCTAAGAAGGTCCCTTCCGATGCAAAAACACAACTTTCTTTGTTGTTGTTGTTTTAATTAAGCATTTATGTTGACTCTCCAGAAATACAAGCCAGAACCTGTAGTGTTTTTTCCATACACTGGAGTGACAAACATACAGTCAGAAATGTTTCCAAATTAAAAGCTACACCTCTAACTCACTCTCTAACTCACTTATAAACATACAGAAACTCTTTTTTTTCTTTAAAGGGTCTCACCACCATTACACCCACAGGAGAGATACTTGTTAACACAGTACAAGGGTTTCATCTCAGGTAACTCAGAGCGCAGTACCTGGATCACTGGGAAAGAAACAGCTGCAGTGTAATACATGGAAAAGCAATTATAGAAACTGAAGCGATGCCAAGTCACCAAGTATCATCAAGTAAGGGTCTTCTCCTGCCAACTGTAGGAGAGTGCTTTAATTCATAGCTATAAATATAAACACCACAGCCCACAAGGATTAATAGTGTTTCCTGCCTCTGCACTGGCTACAAAATATTTTGATGGGCACTTCTGTCAGGATCTAATGCAACTACAGAAAATGTTTGTCAGAATGGAATTTTAGAAAGCTGATGTCAGTGTCATATTTCATATTTCCATTTTCCCAAACTATGCTTATCAACTGGGGGAAACAAAAAGATAAGAGAATTATTTAGAGAAACAAAGAAACATATCTCATCCCATTATAATTATTCATTCAATACAAAAGCAGGTCATGCCATTAATTCATTTTTTTTATGTATGTTTTCTTGATTATTTTTGTTCTGGAACACAAGGCATATTATTACCCATACACTGTATTTAACAATAACTTACATTCAATCATATTGCCTACTAAGTTTTGGGACAAGTCTAGGGAACACTAAATAGCACAGAAATAGAAGATCTTAAAAAAACAGAAAATCCCTAAGCTTTAATTGAAATCCGTGCTGATTTAGCCCAAGGCTGAACCAAAGGTATACTTCCCTTTTCCCCCTTTTTTCTTTCCAGTTCTCCCCAACAATCCAGTGCTGCCATGTGATGCTGCAAAGAAAGGAACCAGTGAAACAACAAATGTCTCCTCTCAACTCTTCCCCCAGTTGAGTTTCAAGGCTTGTGAGTTCTTTGGCTCCATGTCCATTTTTCTTGCTTACACTAATTTTTGAATCAAGTCAGCAGTACTGGAAACATCCATGGTAGTGCTGTAGCAAGGGCAGTGATCCTCCTGGCTTTAGGGACAGCAGTTACAGATGCTGTGGAAGATATGGAGGGTGCTTATCTCATTCACTTAAGGACTACTTACACATGGACATCACGTAAGGAATTTTCCTATGATAAAAAGCCTAACTGCTATGCACATTTTTGTCTAGTAATTCAACTTTGCTGAAATAAAATGTTTTTCAAAACAAGTTAAATTTGTTTTATACTGTTTTCTGCCTCATTTTTGGAAATACAATTTGACCAGAAGGGAAAAAAATTTAAAGTTAAGTTATTCTTAAATGTTTCCATAAAATTTGGGGGGAAAAAAGAAATAATATCTCACTATGCCAACATTCACAATGTCTTGGATGTACATTTAAGTGATTCACTCTAATATTCATTCATCAACACAATAAATGTTTTTCTTACTTTTGCCCCACACATGCATACACAGATTTGTTTATACACACTTCAGCATTTGCTCCAGTCTATTAAGAAGAGCTCTGTAGCAATCAGGGGATTTCTATACTTCCAGGAGATTACAGATCTCAAGAACTTCAAATGTTCACTTATCTGGATATTCATCTTATCAGCTGATTTTCTTCCCGACTTAACATACGGGAAAGAACAACATGGACATAATTTGCCTAATTTTATTCATTTCAGTGGACCATAAGCTTGATGATATCACAATGCTTTATTGAAATAATAAAACATTTCAGTCAGGAGGAGACAAAAAAAGCCTTCTAGGTTACTTTTAGGTAGTAGTATTAGTAGTTTTACTAATATCACACAATCTAAGGCAACACCTGCAGTCCCAACAAGGATTTACCCAACTCCTGAGGGAGCAGGCAGAAAGATCTGGTCCTCTCTCAAGATGTTTACAGTGGTAACAGTGAAAATACTAAGTTATCTACTTCTGAATAGGAATTAAGACACTGAAACCTGTCTGTTTCATCCCCATAGTCATCATCTCTGATGCAAACTTCATAGGGCTCTAAACTCAGCTGTTTTCATGTGCAACATCACACAATACCTGAAAGGGCATCCACTGACCACTCAATATGAGTCCATAACGGGGCCCAGCTTCTCACCCAGGAGGGAAGAAAAGTTCTTTCATGTTCCCCAGTTAGGACAAAGAACTGCGAATCTCAGTAACATCATCGCAGCAACTAAATCAGGCCCTAAACCAAGCCTTAATTCAGGCTTTTCAGGGCTGTGTTGGATGAGAACCCAAAAAGTAGCAAACAACTTGTTACATTTTCAATTGTTGTTTTTCAAGTTTAGAAGTGTGTGTGCGTTGGTGGGAGTTTCTCCTAACCCCAAATTACAGCCTGGAGGTTAGGAATATTTCCAAATTCATGCATGTCCTTTACCTGCAAGGTAAGCTTACTAAGATAATACTTTCATTGCATGATTGCTAAGAATGATTAGCATTAGCTATACACAAAACAACAAACACCGCAATAGGAACCCATCGGTCATTAATACGTTACAATTTTACAGACAGTGGGGTACAACACAGAACGTGTGGCACGCCTCTGTGGTCTCTGGATAATCTTGCAGACCTTTAGCTTGTGTAAATTATCCCACTAAACTAACAGTAGCACTGTAATTTACACGAGATGAAGACCTATGCCAAGATCTGCCTCTTCCAAACAGAAATGTCAGGAGAGTAATTCAGTCTGACTTGACAGTACATTTCTTCATGCATTAGTTACCCAAGTATAAAATTGTAATCAAAGGAAAAATATACTGGAAATTTAATTGGTGTTGAAAACCAACCCCAGAGAATCCACTGCAGATGTGACCAGTTTCAGTGCTGCTCAACCAAGCCTTTCAGAAACATCCTGGGTGGGACTTGGCTGCCAACACAGCAACTTGAAAATCAAAAAACCCAGACTGGTGCTGGGTTTCCTTTGGGGGATAAGGGAAGTTGGGGTTTTGGTGTGGGATTTGGAGCTCTTTGAGGCAATCGGGTCAGGAGACAAATGCTGTCCAGTGGAAGCATCTTGTTCCAATCTCCCTGACTAACGCGTACTGAGGATCCCATTTGTATGTCTCCATCTACCCAAGCATGTCAGTAGCCAACAATCCTTGGATTTAGTGCCAAGAATAATGTTACTGTATTTCCTCTTAGCAAAGTCAGAAGAACAGTCATCTAGAAAGAACCATGGAGCCAGACCCAGGAATGAAATTAGATATCACACCAGCCTCTCCCCAAAATTAATAATCTACCATTCATGACAAATTGTAACTTTATATTACCACGATTCAAGGATGGCCTTTGACAGAAGTTTAATTGCTGGAAAATTTCTATCAAGCAACAGTGGCTGAGAATATAAGTTCTAAACAAATTTTTCTAAAGAAACCAATATAGTCTTAAACTGACAGTTTAATTCTGATCATGGAAGTTAAATATAGTCTATTCCCTTGTCCACTGGAGAGATGAATGAAAGCAGACCTCTCCATTAATTGGGTTTTTAATCATAGTTATGCTCAGATAAGATTTTGCACTTGAAATCTGAGACTTGGAGCACACAGGGAAATGTCTGTAGCATGCATCAATGACCTTTTGCAACCGAGTTCTGGTATAGAAACAGGACTTTTCAAATGTCCCAGCATGTTCAGTTCTAGGGGTTTGGTCCAGATCCAAAACTCTGGGCTTGTTTAATAAGGAGATTCCAGGCAGTCCACAGCTGACCCTGGGCAGCCACACTGGAGCTCCAGTTTGCTGACGTGGACAAGCTCTGTGCTGGGGACTGAGTGGGTCCAGATGCTCCTTCTCTCTTCAGAAAGGAAATTATAGTCTATAGAAGAGGAGCTTGGCACAGCCAACTTTCTAAGCTAGGAAATTTCATGATCTGTTGGAATATATTAACATGTATGTTTTTAACTCCAACAGAGACATAGCTTGTCTCTGGAACAAATGTTTGATAGGGGCAGAGTTACAGGGCCTAAGGGAAGGCGAGGGGCTGGATGATTTCCTTTCCCCTAAGCTAAGGCAGTTGGCAAACGTGGGTATGGTTTACTGCTTTTTTGCCTTTTTTGTTATGAATTGTGAGGATAATTGATGGCAGGTTGCCTAGAGCCTGGGATAGGCCTCCTTCATGAAAGCTGAAGTAAATAAATGGTGGTTTGCCCTTATTTCACTGGTTCTGTGTAAAATTTAGGAATTACAAAGACTGGTTTGGCATTTAAAGGTACCAGCCTAAAAGAAGGGAGTAGGCTCATCACACACAGTGGCAGCCTGGATGTCACCCCAGGATCAGTAACTGCTCCTGGGTCTCAGCACTGACATCAGCCTC
The DNA here is from genome assembly GCA_013397175.1 of Platysteira castanea. Lineage (NCBI taxonomy): Eukaryota > Metazoa > Chordata > Aves > Passeriformes > Platysteira > Platysteira castanea. The sequence continues at coordinate 806,097 of VYXC01012506.1, read as the reverse complement.
AACCTCTTCTGGTGAAAGGGAGAAACTTCCAAGCAATTTTCCAAAGACCACTGGTTACCAAGCTCTGAATTTACACTACATACTGCAGACCAGAAGAAAAACAAATAAAACATGTGAAGCCCCTCGGAGCTGCACGGTAAAAATAAGAAAAAGTTTCACTCATCATTTTCTCAGCCAAAATTTTTCTTGTACAAATAAACCTATAGATATCACATTCAAATGAAGTGTTTATCGTCTCAGTTATACACAAAATCTGCACAGGCAGCTCTCCCCCAAACTATTTCAGTGCCTACTTCATGAAAAGTATTTTCACTACATGTAAAATATCTAAGGTTGGTAGTTCAGTGCCAAGCATATCAGAATCAAATTTCCACTTCACAACCACCTTAGCTGTGAAAATAAAATTTCACTGTTCAAAACATTACCTTGAAATTAATCACTTTTCTTACTTTCACGTTGATCTATAAAGGCAAACAATAAAAGTGTAAATGTTTATTCTGTTCTTCCAATATAGGAATCAACTCAGAATCATAATTAGGATCATCAAGCACTGGTTTTCTGTTTCACTAATGGGAATCAATACACATTAAAGAAACCAGTTCTCCCTTTTTACCCTCAAAGTAATTCATCTCCAACAAAAACAAATTTGAAGTGAATGATACAGATGATATTTTTATTTCATGGTGCAGAATTGAGGGAAGGCACAGCATAGAGCATAACTAACCATGCATTTCCCATAACTGCTACGTAACTTCAACTTAACTGCACTGTAAGGTCTATGGAATCCCTCCATGAAGCGTATTTTCTGTGCACACCCCATCACTGTGGCTGGCTGGATTTAGGCAATTAAGAACCATTTGATGTCAATATGGAAAAAGGTCTCATTCATCACTGGCAATGTGGGATTTGGAAGAACACACTCTGAGGAGCCCAGTGATACAGGCACAGAGACAGAGGAACCAACTGGTAAGGTACAGAACCTGTGACTGCTTTACTCAGAACATAATTGCCCTTGGGAATCGCTCCAGGGCAATAAATTAAATCCCAGATGCACACCTGGTAATAAACACTGAAAGCACAGAATAGCATTGATGTCAATCACCCACCTGGTTACAGAAGCATCTTCTTTCAAACAGGGCAGCAAAATGTGTGTAACAGTCTTTTGCAAGACATCCTCCTGCAACTGAGCTACACAACTGAATATTCCCGCTATTTTTAGTGTCAAGCCTGAGAGACCAGGAGAGCTCATAATACTGCCTCAGAGGTGCACTGCACAGGAGCCAAGCTATGCCTCACACAGGCTCCAGAACTGGCTTTACAAACTTGCGCCCTTTCAATCAGGCCTCAAGCACCTCATGTCCTGGTACCATCTTCCCTAATATTAACTTCTTCTGAACACAGGTAAGGTCTCAAAATGAGTGGAAACTTTCCTACACAACAACTGATTCATTTCAGGTAATTGCTGAACTATTCGCATGTTATGAAAAGAGAGGATTCAAATGCCCAGTGACTCAGAGAATACTCCTTAAACAGAAATGCAAAGTCAGTTTGGATCAAAAAGAGCTGCAGTATGTTTAAGTTTTTTCTTCTCTCTGTTCTGTTCTCACACTCTAATACAGACTGCATAACATATAGACCAGCCTGTTTAAGGCATCACCCAATCTTTCCTTTTTATTAGAAAAGGAATATTCATGCTCAAACCAAACAGTTCACACTAGGGTTCATGCTACTCACATTTCTTTCTGCAGAAAGTTTCTCTGAGTAAGCATGGTCTAAAGCTCTGGTGCAACACAAGACATGAGCTTTAGTCACATATGACATACCAGAAATTTCATAGGCTAAGAAAACCTGGATTTTGCAAGCATGTCAGACTCTTCCTCATAGGGCTGTGAGTGTGCTCACACAGGTACTGGAAAACTCATTATGCATTTAGTTGGACTGAAAGGAAAACATTACCCTTCAGGCACTTTGCATGAAGACACTCTCATTTCCAAAACCAGAGATGTCTGGTTGCAGGCTTCTACAAGTTTCCCACAGGATGGGAACTAACAAAAAAACCAAAAAAACCAAAACAACCAACAACAAGAAAAGTAGTGTAAGCTAGAACAGAAAAAAAAAAGCATTTTGAGAAAACACTTTGTGTTCTTTTGTAGTACATCTGTCATTAGGGATGATAGTTAGATCTGCAATTTCTCCCAGTCTCAAATCTCCTAATGGGCTACAAAAATGTATAGCAGAGAACGGCACATGCCTACATCACTCTCAGGGACAGGGGTTACGTTTAGTTCACTAAGACCTGAAAGAAACATTTTAGATGCCTGAAGATATAGTGCTGCATTGCACAAAAAGTATAATTGCTGTAACTGCCTCTGTAATGACCTACAAGTTATACAGCAGATGCCTTTTCTTTTCCATATCTGCGTTCCTGAAACATTGTCATTCTACTTCTAATCAAACTGAAGGTAAGTTTTTCAGTGTGGCAGAGGCTATTGTCAGCTAGAACCAGCTGCAATTTCTTGTGTTAAACTTGCCTTAACCAGGCTTGTCCTATACCGTTTGTTGTTGTCTTCTCAGAGCAAGGCAAGCAGTACAAGAAGCATTGCTTTAACAGGACACACAAAGGGCATAAGAAGCTTCTTACTAGCTCTGAAATCCCTTGTCAAATCTTCATCTTCCTTATGCTAGATAACTCCAGGGGGAAGGAAAAAAAATGCCCACCCCCCTTAAAAATCTAACAAAGCTTACACCACCCCCATCCATCTCTGTGAAAAAATCTTGCCTCCTGCCTATTCAGGCAAGTACTAAAAGAACTAGGCCTAAGCAAGATCTAGCCTCAAACTTCACAGTTTGTTAGATATCATAATAATTAGCTATTTGTCTTGCCTGATTCTGACAAAATGTCCTAAAGCTCAGTCTGCCATTTCAATAAATAGTTATAATTCAAGACAACAGCAAAAGCCAGAGGATCAGAGTGCTGGTATTTACATCTCATTGTGAGCTGCATTCCATTGTATAAACAAATTACTTAGAATTTTCTAAGTCTTGCAAACTTCAAGGAGGAATTTCAGTCTTTCAGCCTCCGGAAGGGAGGAGATTTAATGGGAGAAAAAAAAAAAAAAAAGGAGAAAGAGAGAGAGAGAGAAAATACATGCACACAAGAATAACATGAAGACTTATTTAGCTGTCTCATGAAGAAATAAAATCCACTTTGGGGTAAAAAAAAAAATTCTGATTTTTTGGTTTTGCTGACCAGAAGCCTAAGGTGGCAGTTCTGACAAACTAGAAACTAATTTTAGTAGGAGCATATCCTTTTAGCAGAAGCATATCCCTTTTGCTAAACCAGATCTGTGCTCTAAAAGTAGACAACTCACAGTCAGAAGATGAACCACTCCATTACTCCTAAGCAGATTCAGATTCATATGATTACACTGGGAGATAACAGGCATCCTTTAAAGCCAGACCTTTTTCTCTTGTGTGACAGTGGAAACAAAGGGACAAACTGGGTAAAGGTCTTTAAACATGGGCTCAGCACAGCCTATACCTCTACTGTCATTCCCTACAGTAAGTGCTGCAGAGTGTCTCACAGCTGTGTCCAAGAGCAAAGCCTGTAGGGAATTATTTCGATGAAGCTATGCACTTGCAGGAGCTGTACTCCTGGATCCTAAGACCATCCCAGCTAATTTGAGTATTGGTGCTTTCTAAGTCTGGGTAACAATACTATTTAAGAGTGCATGCTTTCACTCCAACTCATCTTTCAGCCCACAGACCAGCTTTAGCTCAAAAGCAGTGCTGTATTTCAGCTATATTTGCAGATTCCTTTTCAGAAGTTTAAACATTTAACCAATGGGATAAGTAGACAAAAAAA